>CM067219.1:76115685-76562813 GCA_034190945.1 Octodonta nipae
ATTACAATTTTATACAGATAATTTATATTGACAATTTATAAAAAAAGATGGCCAAGCCGAATACAGTTCTTTCAATTACAATAGGGCATTTGATCAGTATACCCATCATTAAGTTTATATTTTAGACTTATCTGGTGGCAATGCTCTCTGGTTATGGCCGGACTGTCTGGTGCCTCAGCTGTATCGGGAGAGAGAGAGAGAGAGAAAGAGTCAGTTGATTTAGAGGGTTCCAAAGCCTTCTAGGTAGCCGTGACTTTACTGGTTGGAGCTTCCCTGACCACTAGTAGCAGTAAATAGTCGCCCCTATGGTGATAGGTGCTATTCCTCTAGCGTCCTTGGGTCCAGCTCATTTTTGTGCATGCAGGAAAAAGATAAAACAGAGAATTAGTACGTGCTACCCTTTGATTGGACTTGCTGAACTCCCCCAAAATTCTAAATTCAGCCCCGGTTTGGAACTGACATACGATAAGTCACTTGAATGTCTATGCAATATAACGATAGAGTCTCTATTTACATTGATACTTATGGTCCACTATTATTACAATAATGTTCTTTGATATGAAATCAATTTATTTGTGAGTTATAGATAAACCGAAAATACAATTACAATAAAACTTCCTTCTCTCTGCAAGAGAGGTACGATAAGGTATTACAATAATTATTACAAAAATGAAGATTCAATTTCTCGAAAAAATATACTAAAATAAGATAACTGATTGGATCCAAACATATGCTAATACAAAAATAAAGATAACAGATTTGATCATATGCTAATACAAAAATAAAGATAACAGATTTGATCATATGCTAATACAAAATTAAAGATAACAGATTTGATCAAAAGTCTACGATACCAGAACGATATTCCTTAGATAGCAAGGAAAATATTATAAATAAGACAAATTTCCTGTTTATTTACTTTAGTGAAAAGATAATGATTTCTAAGTACTATTAACTTCGGTTGATTTTATTTATTTCACCTGACTGAAGGTCATGGAAATTTTCATAAATCTTTCCAAATTTATAAACAATGTGGTGTGATAGTTACCACCTTTAAACGGTGTGAAGGAGTTTCAGCAAGTATCTTGTATGAGCAATTTAAATCAAAAATTATTAATAATAATACCCGCAAATAGATATACATATATTCACATATATAGCTAGTTAAATTGCAGCTAATAAAGAAAACAACTGAAAGAGAAGATATATATGACATAAGTAAAATATCGGAAAATTGATTTTTCGCCGGTACCCAGCAAATAAGTACCGCGCAGGTTTCTTAATGCGGTAGACGATAATTCAAAGACAAATAAATGGATTAATATTACCGATTTAGTTCATTGTACGAGTTACATTATGAAAATTAATCATTAGGCGATATAAGGGATGACAAGACATAATTTTAGAATTAAATAATCAGCCATGCAAAGCGAATAAAATCAAATTTGAGGAATATTTAATTTAATAACAGCTGAAAGCGAGATACTAATGTTTTACGTACCTGAGATGATATTCTGAACTCAACAGGGTTGGCGTACAAATTTTACTTAAAACCAAAATATAGAAAAATTATTAACACTTGCCCAAAGTGACGATTTAATCGTTACAGACTAGCTGACCAGGACAACATCAAACAGGAAATGGACAGTTTAAAAACAGCTGTCAGACAAAACGGATTTACAGACCGAAATAGTTAAAGAGCCCTAAAGTCCAAACCGAGACAAACAGACGAGGAGCATGAGACACCAATAACCCAAGCTTATTTACCGTATGTCAAGGGTGCCACGGACAGTATTGCAATAATTCTACGGAGACACAATATCGATACTATTTTCAATACAGACAGAAAAATAAGCACGGTGTTGAGGGCTCCGAAGACGAGGATCCCTTTAGAACAACAGGGAGTGTACGAGATTCCATGTGCAGACTGTCATAAAACCTATGTGAGGCAAACTAACAGAAGAATTCAAGCTAGACGTGATGAACACCAGAACGCTATATGAAAGCAGGAAAAAACAACATCCATTGCGGAACACCCCACCACGACGTCACACAGAACAGACTTTGAGAACACCAGAGTACTGGCAAATATAGAACGAAATCAAGGCTCGTAAGAGAGGCAATTGAAATAGCGAAGAGGCCTCACAGTCTAAACGCACGCAATGAAATCAGAACTTTGGAATTGTTGGAAAATTCTATTAAACATCTTACCGGCCCGGACCAGTCCTATAACAACTCAACCGGATATAACCAATCAGCAAGCGGCAGGCGTGGCCACTGAGCGTCAAGGGCCAATCACACGCAGCCGTTCACCGTGCCAACCGATAGGCGTGGAGCCGCCACTATATATTTAATAACACAGTTAGTGCCCGCGAAAACTTAGAAACAAATATACATATAAACTCATTTATACATGGTGGGCCAGAAATAAATTGCCACCATCAACTTCATTTTTCAAATGGAAACGTTTGTTTTTTATTTTATTTTTGAATTCTGCATTTAATTCTAAGTATTTTTCATGTACAAAGTCCTATGATGAAAATTAACAGTTATTAAAAAAAAATTTCTTTCTAAACTTAAGAAAACAACGGAAAAAGTAAGGTGTTTGTTGGTTTGAACTTATTTATTTACGTCTGGTTTTTATGATTGTTGGCGGTATTTTAGTCCCATGAATGGAAATTCTTTTTTTTAAGCTGGAGTTTTTAACAGTTGTTTATTTCCATAGAAACTGTACTATAATTTTACTTCAAATAAGTAGTTGTGCAGAGCAGTTGCAAAGTTTCAAAGTATGTAGCGTTTAATTGAAAAGCAGCGCATAGAAATTTTAACGATGGTAGGATATGGCGACAGAACTTGAACACAAGCTGAAGTTTGCGAATTGTTTAATATGAAGTACCTGGAGCGGCCTATTACACGATCGGTAGTTAGTAAAATAGAAAAAAAGTTTCTCGAATTTGGCCACGTAAAAGACAATTACAAAACCAAACAACACCTAGATTTTAAATGAACTTGTTCCAACCCACGCATCTTCACTGATATATATATATATATATATATATATATATATATATATATATATATATATATATACCTTCATATGTATATAAACAAAGAATTAATTGGAAAGCAGCCAGTTCATTAGGGGGTCTTAGAAATACATACTCTTTACTACTTTAGAAAATCTTTCAGAATATGTTTACTCCTTCGTCAGTTCAACTAAAATTACATAAAAAATGACAGTAAGTATTGGTAAATTTTTAGATATAAACTTATTATCACAAGACATTTTATTTTCATTCTATTATGTCATCCACTTGTGAGGTTAAAGTTTTTCTCCATGAGCTTCGCCTCCCACAAATACTCCGCTTGTCGAAATTCGTATTCCCTCTGTAACTTTACATGAGTCCAAGTACAGGTTGAGAAACTATTCGTATAAAATTTTGTATTGTTGATATTTATTTATGGCGATTTATTTTCTTCATGCAAGTGGCTGAGAAATCCACTCTTCACATGATATTCAACCTAATGTAGCAATTTAAACGGGTGCATGATGTGGCCTGGTTGCTCGTGGAAGCAGCGGCGGTTCATAACCATTACCTTTTCTAGCAAACATTATATAACTATAAAATATCATTGTATATAATTGCATTCCTTAATAAACCAGAAAGTAAAAAATAAACAAATTTATCTGAAACTAATTTGCCTTGTTAAATGGTTCAGCTCTTTAGCTCATTTTTTTTATTAAGTGTACTACAAAATTGTTGATTTATATATGATCTATTTATGTGTCACTTTCCTTTCTCATTAATGATTACAAAATATAAAAAAATCTTATCGTCATTAGTTCAAAAGTTCTTACACCTCTTCAAGGAAAACGCTAGGTTTTATTCAGTTCAAAAAAAAAACATTAAAAAAATAAATTTATAGGAAACATTTCTTGGATTACTTTACAACTGTATTTCCCAATCGAGGTAAATGGGTAAAGGTGACATATTCTTTAACTTGACACAGTGATTATTGTTTAAAATGTAATGTGCATGAAGGTTACTAAATTGTTAGTAAGCTCTTTTTAAATGAACAATTTCATTTGCATTTTGTTTGCTTTTATGTTAATACCGGGTTTTAACGAAATATATGATGGCCATGGGAATTGATTGCAGACCTTTTTACGTAGGCGTACATGTATAAAATACATAAAAAAATTGTATTAAGAATATTCTTGGCTGGTTTAACCTGCTATTCCACCTATAGTCATTAATTAACTTGCGTTAATAAAGGTGTATCGCTGCACCGGCAATGATTTGATTGTCGTGTAATTTGTCCATCCCTTAGAAAGAACGCCAGCGTGAAAGTATTCGAGTTTCGTTTATTGTCATTTTGTCCCTTGGGCTAAAATCGCTTCTTTATTGAAGCTTGAAGTTGTTTTTTATATCTAATGAAAACAAATAGAAAAATAATAGTATAATCAAAATAGGAAGTGTTCCACTGGACCAGCTGTGGTAATTTGAATGCAATAAAATAGTATGCATTACTGATTACTTGAATTGAAATTTCATGAAGTTTGTCCAGTGAGACTTTTTTCATTTTAAGTTTCTTAACGGAGATAACTGATAAGGATTTTTTTAATGTGTTGATGGGCTTTTGCATGACCTTTAGAATTTCCGTTTTTGTTGGGATACGTAAATGAACTTTGTGATAGGAATTGAATTGAACGGTTTGGAGGAACTTCAAAATGGTAAAAAATTTAATGGGTAATTCAATATTAACTTCTGAGAATGCCAGAAATTCGACACAAATATTTAGTGTTGTTAAAGAAATAGGCGAAATTCTAACTGTTCTTTCTACCCAACAGAAAAATATTTATTACCAATAAGGCATTGTAAAAAGGTTGTATAGCTTCAATTAGTTGTTTATTAGCAATTTTAAAGGAGGGAATTAAAGTTAAATATAGGAAATGCGTTGGGATCGCTAACTTGAATGAATTACCGTGATACTTTCCTTTTCTTCTCTTATAATAGATTGATTTGGAACAGGGTGTTTCATAACATCGCGCTCAGATCATAAAAAACAGGGGCAGTCATTTAGACTTAACGATGGAAGCGAAAGCCTCTCTCTTTGAGTCACTTTTTTGTTACGATTCAAAGATTAATCCTAATGTGTATTTTATTTCGTAATTTAAATATAGTTAAAAACGAACATATAAGGTTTGAGTTAATGTAATATAAAATTTGTTGAATTACAAATTCAAACCTACCTCATATCTAATATTCTGGCAAGCGCGACGCCAGCTTTTGGTTTAGGGGGTTGGGAGCAAATTGTCGTTGGAAGGGCATAGGTCAATTGATGTTGGAGGGGCGTAGGTCCGCAAGTCTAAAGGGGGCAAATCAGATATTTTTGTTAACATGGATAAAAATATTTGTTTAATGCATAAGTTATTATCTAAACGAGGTTACTTACTTAGTTGTAAATGATTAAATTACAGCAACATTCCTTGAGTACACATTTTTTTAAATATCAAAGCACTCAAGGCTATTCATTCATCAAATGTGCTGCTGTAATATAATTTGGTCTACATATTGTTACTACGTTTAATTTGACATTACTAATACAGGTATTCTTTCGAAATTATTGATTGAAATATAAACCGCACAAACAAACTATTAGCAAAAAAACCTATTTACAGCGTGTACGATTAAGAATATAAAAAGAATGACCGAAATTTCTAGTCTTTAACGAGAAGACTTCAAGAACAACTGAGATGGATTTTGAATATGGCCATTTTTGCGACTATATGATAGGAGCTGGAGAGCAGTGGAGTAGCTGATGTATGTTTGACAACGCTCGTTTAGTCTAAGAAAACTAGGGTGTTATTGCTGTGAATTTTTGGTGCGCAAATACACAAGTCTTATTTTCCATGTAGGTAAATATTGTTTTTGAACCCAGAAAACATTTGTGGATTTAGTGGGATTTTGAGAAATTAATTATCATCAACGAGGCCAGTGAGAAATTTTCAAACGGGTTACAAAAGATCTGGATGAAGAGTTAAATAAATTTATGGAAAACGTGGAAAAATAATACACAAATTCGATAAAAAAATCCAACAATGGTTTGTACAATCTTTCGATGAATTATTTTGAGAATTTTTTTACCACTATAAAAGATGAACACTGACATAATTGAAAGGTAATACAATTTAATTGATGGGTTATTTTCGAAATATGCAGAAAAGAGACAAGACGAACCTAAAATATTAGAAACATAGGGACAAGATGAAATTCAAATGAATTAAAATGGCAAATAAAACAATTAGTACAACTAGTGTAATTATTAATAAAACGTAATGAAGCAGTGAATCAAAAAACACATCGGACATAAAGACAATAAGTGATGAAATTGAGATTATAAAATGTTGAATGGATAGGTCTCAAACATGAGGTTAAACATGATATCAATTTAATTCAAAACAAAGTACAATGTTCACTTAGCAATACCCAAACTCAAGTACAAACGGCGGTGATATACATTCAAAAAGATTTACAATAGGCATATATCAGATATCGTTAGTACCAAAGCTTTCTTTGTACAACCACTTACTTTTGATGAGAGTTCGTCTTGGCCTATGTACAAACGGCAAGTTTGAAGCAGTGGCTTGTGATAGCCAATAAGATTCTACATTGCTAATAATTTCTGTGTGTTGGAGCTTCTTCAGTGCATTCCTGAGGATGTGTTGCAGCCCTAGATAAAAGATATGACAGCCAATCACTGAGTCAAGTATAATAGGTGCAACTGAGTGGGAAAACACAAAGATCTCTTAAAAGTCTACAAGAATTCGAACCAGACATTATCCATTAAACATAGTTAACGTACTCATACCTACTTAAAGACGTTAAAGACCAATTGAGTATACTAAGTTATATAAATGATGTTTGAGATGTCGAGGTACAATGAAATCTGAGACTACGCGGTATAAGGAATTGTAATGAAGTTCTTCGACGTGCTTTAGAAGTAAAGGCCATCATAAACATGTCCAAAAGGGTACCAGCAGTTTCCGACAGTCAGAAAGAATCATAACTGTTTCTTCGGGAAGTACTGTCCAAACAGCCAAATAATTAAAAAAATCAAAAACGAAGAACGAGTTGCAAATGTCATCGGTACAGGGCATTTCCAGCGTGACTTCTAAGTGGGGATACCAGACAGAACATCAGTCAATACCACCACCAAGAACAGTCACCCAGTTAGTATGGTGGGTCAATCGCTGGGTAATCCACGACAGTCCCCCAGTACAGTACCCGTCCGACAGATTCGTGTGCAGGTGAATGACGATTGGACAACAGAGCAATGTGTACAAGTACAAGTGGCTGACCCAGCTATTAAACCAATCCTATCATCCAAGAAGAAGAATTGTAATTTAAATCATGCCACGATGGGCATGATTTAAATACTCTGGCGTCTTGAAGTCATTACCAAGTCACAACCGGTAGTATCAAAGAAAAAGATACCTGCCGTCCTGACAGACGTACACGGTGACCTAAAATTTAACAGTAACCGCGTTACATACCCATCATCTTGACGGAAAAATTTTAGAGATTCAGAAAATCTTCAAAATTTTCACAGAGAAAAGCTGGAAAATACATTAAAAAATTAGTTAAAAAACTAATAATTTTCTCGTAGTAAAAACTGGAACCTTAATCTTTCACTAATGATAGCTTTCTTTAGATGTCTAGATAGTGACTGATCTGCTACTAGAAAAGTATTTTAATTAATAACATTAAAAAGGTAACAATTAACACATTAAACTAATGAAAAATTGACCAAAATGCAGATAATTCATAGATAAACTTGTGCCCTCATCTCAAGAAAACCCTAGATCTACCTATGTGCCTTGACAGCTATACTCATCGCTCCGCTAGCTGGCTGTCGTATATTAGCAGTTGTAATGCAATATTGATTAATTATTTAAAAGCAGCTTCCCAGACTTATAACGAAATTTCAAGATCGACAAATTGAAGTGCACTATATGATACCTGTAACAAAATATCTTTTTAAATTATTTAAATTACAATTCGTCATAAACAACTTACTCGACCATATCCATCTTCATCTCATATAAACAAAACATCATAAGCTGTCATTCTGACGGAGATTAGTACTGCAGGTTCATTACCAGCAGCTTATGAATTTGTGTAAAATAAACGTTTTTTTCCAATCCTCATTTAAAAGTGATCCAATGAGGACGCTATTAAGAAGGATTTCTGATTCTTTACATCTAGTCCATTGACGGCATTATGATCCCTTCATTAATTATTATATTATGAGCAAAGAACTAAAATAGAACAAATTTTCTGAAATACATTATCTAAATTATTTCCTTACGAATTTGTTGTTCAATTATTATCAATTATTTTCTTTAAACTGTTACTGAAGTGACAGTCTAAGCCTAAGCTAATTTCTGTTGAAGCTTTTGTCCCAAAATGACTCTATAGACAGGTGTATATTTGGTTTTAGCTATTTATAGTATTGTTTTGTTCTTTGTATGTATGAAACATTTGCAAACTACACTAAATTTACAGGTTTAATCCATATGTCTGATAAAGCCGCTTTCGAAAAATGTCTGCCAGTATGCCCAAGTGGATCTATCAATTTTTATAAAGCAATTGTACCAAAGTCAGCTGTTTGTTGATGCATTTTTATACCCTTTTTAATTTGACATATTGGGGATGTGGGTCGAGTTATATAACCCCGTATATCGGTAAGTCAAATTTGTCCCCTTTTCGAATCAAATTATATTACGATTCAAGTTCAGAACAAATAGTTGTTCTTATCTTTTCAGTACTTCAGTAAATTGATATCCAATTTCCGCAATGAAAACTGCGCGTTTTTTCCAAATATAAAAAAGTCTTCTAGAAAGTTTCAGACTAGTGTTAATTTTAAAAACAGGGTTCGGTACTGTGGACTATAAGATAAAAAATGGCGCAGAATTTGTCGAAAATTTGATTTAGAATCATTGTTGAAATGAATTACTTTTTCGTTTAATTCATTAGGAATTCCGAGGAATAATCGATCGAAAAATCGGGGGGTTGATGGATATTTCGAGAATAATCAAGAAAGTGCTTTATGATATATATAAAAACGGAGAATTTGTAGATTAAGTTGAACAGCCGGTCAAATAATGAGGGTGTCTTTTGACGTTTGTATTTGTGTTAAGTCGATTTGTTTACCAGTCTAATTTACTCTACAGACGTAGTTATCGAACTCATGTCTTTAACAGGAATAGTCTCAGAGTGTGAAGTTTTGATGATTAATACCCGCAGCCTAGAAGAAAACGCGAAAGCCTATAAAAGAGTCATTTCGCAGCTAAATAATATTATGGAAAATAGAGACCAAAAAGAAACTCAAATAGAGCAAGGGGTTCAAGATCTGTTAATAAAATCGTTTAATGAAAAATGATAAGTAGAACAACAACACTTTATGATATCCGTGAAACAGGAACAACAATAAATGAATAAATTAGAGCGAAACCTACAAAACTGAAAAAAAATTGTGGAATAACATCTCCATCATAAACAAATATAAAAGAAATAACACATTTTATTCAACAGGGTAACGAAGTAGTTAGTAAATTAACATAACTGAATTGAAATCTTTCATAAATACCGTAAATTCTGCAAATCGATAACTAAACATAATGTTGAAGCTAAAATTAACCTTTTAGAAGACAAAGTTGCTAAAACCGTATTGGATAAGTCTAGAGGATGTTTAATTCAAGTCCAAACTGAAATAGAAAAAGTTCGAGAAGTCTTAAAAACCTAGTGCGAGGAAATCTTCAAGGAATAGTTAATCGTTGGCAGCTCTTCTAGGTCTCTTTATAAAAAACAGAATTGGAGGTTCTTCATGAACTAATTTCAGTCGTTCAAATAATAAGTATAACAAGTTTAACTCAATACAAGAACACAATAATGTGTACATCTTTCCGGGCTATGAGGCTGAAATTCGACGTTTGGGGCATTCAGCGTACCCAGATGCAACTTAGAGGGCACATACTACCCGAATAATCAATTATTCTGTGCCGTTAACTGCATGAGGCGACCATAATGTACTTCTAGCTGATTTAAAAGCATGTGTAAATGGTATTGCAGATTTTTCGAGCGTGCCGTGACTTGCCGTAATAGCATGGGAGCTCACGTGACTACCTATATTTGAATCCAAGTTTTAAAACTAGTTGACAAAAAAAATACTCTTCAAAAATTAAAAATTTCTGTATGGCAGAATAGTTAAATAATCACAAATAAAATCATATATTAATATTTAATTTTATTCTGTTAAAAAATGAAACTCTCGAAACCTTTATACAGCTGCAACAAAAACTATTACTGAACGCATAAGGATAATGTTATGGTCAGGTTCATTCAATTTCCTGGTGAAATCGGATAAATCATGTCAATAGGAAAAATGGATTTTGATTAGCAAATTTACTTATTGAAAATGAGTCCTTTGCTGAAAATATTAGATATTGTTCGAAAAGGAAAAAGTTTTTTGGATAACTACCAATCCAAAGAAAGAACCCAACCTAGATCTCTGTTATGATAGGTCTTATCTCTTGTATCCTCCAACGCCTTCCTTTCAAAAACTATTGTAATTAATTTTTCAGAATCAACCAAACTGATTTTTTTGAAATTTGATATTTTTTTAAACTGAAAAATGAAAGAAATTGAAATTATCCCAGTCTAGACTGGCGTGCATTGCGGAATAAAACAAATTTATTTGTTTTCGTCCGATCGTAGGCAGATACAGCAGAGTATTATGGCGCTCCTGTGACCACGGCTATCCAACAACACGTTTAGTATTTTGACCGACTTCGGCAGTTTACGGCAGAGTTAAAAATTCTGCCGCTCAGAGATCTAGGTTGGGTTCTTTTTTTATTAGGTTTTATCCAAAAATCTTGTTCGTTTTCGATCAATAATATTTTCAGCAAAGGACTCATTTCCAATAACTAAATTTGCGAATCGAAATCCATTTTCTCTCTAATGACATGGTTTATCAGATTTCACCAGAAAACTGAATGAATCTGACCACAACATTCGAATAGGCGTATTCGGCCGTATACGCCAGAGTAAAAATTCTGCTGATGCCGGAGCCACTCTGACTGCAGCCTAAGTGTTAGTGGAAAAAAGATACAGAATTGTTCATTTTTCCAAGAGCAATGCTATAGATTATATAGAGATGGTCAGTAGTGGATAAGCTAATGTGAGATTGACTGATAAAAGTGTTTTTTAGTCTACGATAACTAGTGTAAAATTTGTCTTAATTTTTTGGAGTATAATTAAAAAAGATTAGTTTCTGGAGTAAATTTAGTGATTTACCGTCCCTTCGATTGTTTGATATTAAACACTGATGGGTTCAACATGAAAGCTGAATTGAAAAACAGTTTAAAATAAGCCTAATAATTTATGAAAAATAGCAGTAAATTAACTTCAGATTTATTAGAAAATAAAGTAGATTTTAATACAAATGATGGATGAAAGTAGTTATTTATTTATTTAGTATAAAAGAGTGACGTGAAAAATCTAGAAAGATATCAGTTTAATTTTTTATTTTAAATACAATTCTGAGTTATGCTGTACGTTCTTTAGTATTTTAGTAATATATAGCTTTAGTATACTTAATTCCGGTTAGCCTCTTATTTGTTGATTGTTGTTGTTTTAAAAACGTGGATTGTTATCAAGAAGGGGAATACTGTGTTGAAATCCTACTTAACTTACTTTTTTGTCAAGTAGTTTAAATCTGTTTTTATTGCCAACAAGGATCTTATTGAAATAGGAAAAATGGAGGCGAAAGCATTGTTGCAAGAAAATTATGCAGCACCAGGCTACTTAAAAGACTTCCGTAATGGTACAAATATATTATATTGGAACTAAATACTTTACTGACGATTCAAGAAAATCTTCATAACATCCATCATTCATCAATTTTTAGTACGCTGACAATTCGCAGCTTGGTTCAAGAGCTTACGGACGCCGATTTTGATACAGTTGACACAATTAACACATATCCGATATGTGCCAGCAACATATTTTTTGATGCAGGTACACTACTTCCAACTCAAAAATTAATATCAGAACTTTAGTAAGATTTTTTATGTAATTCATTAGTTTATTTTATTCAAATTACTTTATTCAAGTAGAATGTTAAAATATCTTTCTAAATAGGTATCCTAATTTAGCTATTCAACAAATCAAGTTATGCAATTCATTCCACGTAAAAAATCAAGTTAATAAATTTCGGACTTTTCTCTAAATGAAGAGAAGGGCATTAGCTCTTTCACTTACAAACCATATAACTATAGTGCTTGAGTTTTCATTTAATTGCAGTTTTATTGCTTGAATTAGAGTATAGTAATCCTTCAAGCATGCTTAGTACTTTTCAACTGATGTCAGGAGAAAGTTGAACTACCTCCTCTAAATATTAATGAGAGCTGGACTGAAAGTAAAGCGGCAGATCAATAATTGATATGGACTGGATGGAATTTTGTATTAAAAGTTGAAACATTACGATCAAGAGAATTATATTTCATTGTGTAACAAATGCTTAAAAATAACTTGTAGATATTATGTATGCCAGTTTAGTTATTATTATGTACTTACAACAAATTAGTTAGTCACGTTTGCTTAAAATGCAATCATGTATGAATAACTTAGACATTACTCTAAATAAAAATTCAAAATAATATTAACAGGTTGGACTGTGTTTTTAAATAAATCCAAGAACTGAACTGAACCCGAGTGTGAAAATAAAAACATTACAGTGGTGTCAGGTGTGGGGAGTATTTGTGGAACTTTAGAAGTGAAAAATAAATAGACTGACAATGTTTAAAACAGTGAATTTGGACCAATTGAAAGTGACGGACTTAAAAAAAGAACTTGAGGAAAGGGATTTAGAAATTAGTGGAAAGAAAAGTGAATTAGTATAACGGCTACGAGATGCTCTAATAACTGAAGGTAACGATCCCGATACTTATTTGTTTGAGATTACTGGTACTGGGGACATGAGCTTGCTATTAAAACAAATGGAAGAAAATTCTAAAAACTTGAAAGAGGCCTTAGAAGATAAACTACAAACATTACAAGATAATTCTCAGATCATGAAAGAGGCGTTAGAAGACAAACTACTAGAAAATTCTAAAACTCTAGAAGAGAAATTGCTAGAAAATTCTAAAAACTTGAAGGAGGTGTTAGCAGAAAATTCTAAAACCCTGGAAGACAAGTTACTAGAAAATTCTAAATCCTTAGAACAAAATTTGAAAAGCATGGTAGATAAACTCAGAAATGCTGGAAGAGAAAATATTCGAGAATGAGGCTCGAATGGAAGAGGTAAAACAAACAATGGTCGAAGAGTCAGTCAAAAATGAAACGCGGATAAAAGAGCTAAAGCAGACAATGGTCGAAGAGCTGATACAGACCACAGACAAAAATGAAACGCGGATAGAGGAACTAAAGCATATAATGGAGGGTGAGATCAGCAGAATAAAAGAACAGGTAGTCACAATGCAAAGAGGAGAAACACAATCAAAAACCGAAAGCAGAAACAATACAAAAATAGTGGATTCAAAAATTGGCCTCGAGGGGACAAGACACAAAATGAAACCTCTCCAATTTGATGGAAAATCATCATGGACTAATTATCGTCGCCCATTCGAGGCTGCAGCTAAGCTAAACGGATAGTCGGCAGAAGAGAAGGCAATCGCATTAACCCTAGCCTTAAGAGGGGATGCTACAGATATCTTACAAACATTGAATACGTCGGAGCAAGAAGACTACGAACAACTGGTCAAACATTTAGAACTGAGGTATCGACAGACACATTTGGAGCACGTCTACCACTCCCAATTGAAAAATCGCCACCAGAGATCAAATGAATCCCTACAAGAGTTTGACGCTGACATTGCCGGTCTGGTTCGCCTTGCCTATCCAGCCACACCGGAAAATGTAATAGAAAGATTAGCAGTGCAAGCATTTTTGGATGGACTTCGGGAGCACGAAGCGAGACAAGCATTAACCCTAGCTCGATCGACTCAACTAGTGGATGCACTGGCTCGAGCTCTGGAATTCGAGGCAGCCAAAAATACCTGTAGAGGTCAGGGCAGAGTCCGAATCATTGAAGGAGAGTCCGGAGATGGCGGAAACGATGAAGCCTCTGTAAGAAAGTTAATAGAAGAAGTCCTTACCGAAAAAAGACTAGTTAGATGTCGGAAGTGTCGTAAAGTAGGACATGTCCAGAGTCGTTGCAAGGAGAGCAACGGAGTACAGACATCCTCGTCGGGGAAACTAAAGAAAGTCAATATAAAGGGACCATCGTCGACCTGTAAACAACAAGTCCCAACTATCTACGCATATCTCGCTTCGCTACGCAGACAAGTTAACAGTGTCTTTGTAGATGGCTTTATCAATTAGAAGCAATGTGCAATGCTGCTGGAGAACAGCGAACAGCGACAGGAGAAGCAGCGAAAGTCCATGGTGAAATCGAGGTTGAAATAACTTTGGGAAACACAACCTTCCTACATCGGGCATTAGTGGCAGACATCGAAGACGAAGTAATCATTGGAATGGATGTCATGAGCTCCAAGGGATTCCAGTTAAATTTCAAAGATGGAATTCTGCGAGTGAATGACGAAGAAGTGGTGCTTCATGGAAAAGTTGACATAAAGCTTCAAGCCATCTTAGAGGATGTCAATGTTCCGGAAAGAGCTGAAATCATTATAGATGCTTGCTTAGATGGGAAATCTCAAACTGGAACAGTAATGATGTTTGATCCCGAACTTAACGACGGAAATGTAGGCAGAGGAGTCGCACTGGGGAAGACTCTGTTTCGTGCCAGGGAGATTGTTCCAGTAAGAGTAATGAACCTGAATCATTATTCAGTTGTGCTAAAGAAAGGAACAACTTTGGGCCATTGTTCAACAGTTTGCTCTGTAGTCAGAAGCACACAGCCTGCAGAAATGCCACCAGGTAAACTATCTGAGGAACTGGAAAGACTCATCACCGATTCATCTAAGAATTTGAAACCAAACCAGAAAGAATAATTGAGGGACATCGTTAGAAACTACCAGGATATCTTTGATGAAGGGAATGGCAAAAGAGGACGAACTGATCTGGTGAAACATAAAATTAATACTGGGGACGCTCAACCTATTGGACAGTCAGCGAGAAAAGTACCCTTAGCTAATAGAGAAGAAGCCGACAGGATAGTCCGCGAGATGGAGAAAGAAGGTGTTATTGAACCATCCAGTAGCCCTTGGGCTTCTCCAGTTGTCTTGGTTAAAAAGAAAGATGGTTCGACTCGATTTTGCGTGGACTATCGGCAATTAAACCACGCTACAAAGAAAGACAGCTTCCCCTTCCAAGAATAGACGATACCCTAGATACGTTGGCTGGATCGAAAATGTTTTCCACCCTGGACTTGAAGAGCGGTTATTGGCAGGTGAAACTTGCTAAAGAAGACCGAGAAAAGACTGCTTTTACCATCGGATCAGGACTTTATCAATTCACGGTGATGCCGTTTGGACTGTGTAATGCTCCAGCAACGTTTGAAAGATTGATGGAAACAGTGTTAAAAGGTCTTTCATGGAAAACGTGCCTGGTGTATCTTGACGACATTATCGTGGTTGGAAAATCTTTTGAAGACTACGTGAGGAACCTGGAGGAGGTATTTCGGCGACTTCGAAGTTCCGGACTAAAGTTAAGCCCGAAGAAGTGTCAGCTGTTCCAAGAGGAGGTGCAATATCTTAGACATGTAGTTTCCGTACAGGGAGTAGCTGTTGACAAACAGAAAATCAAAGCTGTCCAGGAATGGCCGATACCTAAAGATATCCACGAGTTAAGAAGTTTCCTGGGGTTATGCAGGTACTATCGTCGGTACGTCGCCGGATTTGCCAACATCGCCAAGCCACTTACTAGACTCACAGAGGGGAAGGTGCAGTACCAGTGGGACGAGGAAAGAGCATTGACGAGTGCCCCCGTCTTAAGTTATCCTTTGCCAGATGGGAACTTCGTTTTGGATACAGACGCAAGCAATGTCGGAATTGGTGCGGTGCTTTCACAGATCCAAGACGGTCAGAGAAAGTCATCAGCTATTTCAGCAAGACCTTGAGCAAGCCTGAACGGAATTACTGCGTTACTCGCAGGGAACTCTTGGCTGTGGTAAAGGGGGTAGAACATTTCTACAAGTACCTCTATGGTAAAAGAGTTCTCCTGAGGACTGATCATGCAGCACTGAAGTGGCTCTTGCAGTTTAAAAACCCCGAAGGACAAGTGGCCAGGTGGATTGAGCAATTGCAAGAATTCGAACAAGCTGGAACAAGATATAAGAATGCTGATGCCCTATCGAGCAGACCATGCCCTGATGATTGCAAACATTGTCAGCGAGCAGAAGAAAATGGGACTGTTCTTTGTAGAACTACCGCCATCGATGACCATTGGCAATCTGCGGAGATCCAAAAAGACCAGAAATTAGATCCAGATTTGAAAGAGGTTATCCGGTGGAAGGAAGAAGACCGCAAACCTACGTGGCAAGAGATTTCCCGATACTCACCAACCATAAAGTCGTACTGGGTTCAGTGGAACTCTCTCATCCTGGAGAATGGACGTCTGAAGCGCGTCCTGGAAACCCCAGAGGAAGGCAAGAACAAAAAGCAGATTGTAGTCCCTAAAAATAGGAGACCAGAGAGAGAACTACATGACGGTACAACCGGAGGACATCTGGGATTGACCAAAACCTTGGGGAAGTTGCGAGAACGCTTCTATTGGGTGAACTGCCAAGTAGACGTTAAGGAGTGGTGCCGGAAATGTACGGTTTGTGCAGCAAGTAATGGGCCTCAGAAGCGACCAAAAGCTTCCAAGAAGCAATATAACGTGGGCAGTCCATTCGAAAGAGTAGCCATTGATGTTGCCGGTCCATTTCCTGAATCCGACTCTGGAAATAAATACATTGTGGTGGTGATGGACTATATATTAGTAAATAGGCCGAAGCGTATGCCTTGCCGAATCAAGAAGCCTTGACCGTTGCTGATGTCCTTGTCAAGGAATGGATCAGTCGTTTTGGTGTTCCCTTGGAGTTGCACTCAGACCAAGGTAGAAATTTAGAGTCTACTCTTGTCCAAGACGTCTGCAAACTCTTGAAAATCAATAAAACACGGACGACAGCATTACACCCGCAATCCGATGGAATGGTAGAACGGATGAATAGAACCATTAACCGCCATTTGTCAAAGGTAGTCTCTGACCACCAAAGAGACTGGGACCAGTATCTGCACTTGTTTCTAATGGCATATCGTTCGTCTGTGCACGAGTTCACGAGTTAAGACTAACATGCGATTTGCAGTTTAGATGTCCCCCAGGAGAAGCGATCGCAGGTGAAGACTATGTCAGTCAGCTACGTCAAAAGATGAACGACATCCATGAACGAGTCCGAATCGAGAATGCCAGTGCCCGAATGAAGGAAGCCTACGACATCAAAGCCGAGGGCTGAGAATTCCAAGTTGATGATCTTGTTTGGTTGTATAACCGGCAACGTCGTCGTGGATATTCGCCCAAGCTACAGAGGTCTTGGGAGGGGCCGTACCAAATTGTGAAGAAAATCAACGATGTTGTCTACAGAATAAAGAAGCTACCTCGGGGAAAACCAAAGGTTGTACATTTCAACAGGTTAGCCCCTTATTTGGGAAGTCATGACAGCGAAGATGACCAAGCCTAAACCCGCAGCATCCAACCACCCGATGACGAGATGACCTTCGAGCAGTTTATGGCACTGTACTCTGATGGGCAGAAAGTGCAGCACGACGTAACGAGAGAGGAACCCCGAGACCTGTTTGAGGTGCCCTTACAATATACCCTGGCTCATTGTGTGACTCGAGATCTCCGGATGTCCAGAGGAATAGCCAAGGTGTTTGCCAAAAAGTATGGCCAGTTCCAGAAGCTACGGGAGCAAGATCCAGCGGTAGGGAAGGTCCTTCATCTCGAAGATAAACAACCAGTGGGTACCAGGGACATCTTTTATTTGGTAACGAAATCATTCTCGCAATCTGATGAAATTGGTGGTCCCAAAGATAGCCTGCGTGTTGGATGGACTGAATTGGAGGGTGGTGAGAAGTATGATGGAAACAATCTTTCGATTCAGTGGCATCGACATCCTGGTATGCTGTCTCAATACTCGCAGCCCAGATTCGAAGACCGTTGACTGTTACTTCCACCAAACTTCCCGTTGTCGAAATGAAGAGTCCTGCAAATATCGTCACACCAGGAAGGATTCTGGGACATTCCGGGACGAAATGGTCCTAAGGAGGGGGCAATGTTACGAGAATTCATCCGACAGTTGGTGCAATCGGCCATCAACCATTTCATGGAAGGGACATTATTCCGATAAATTCTGGGAACCCGTCTCTCAACAGGCGGACCGCTGCCGTTACTGGGAATTCCCTTAAAGCTTCCAGAACATGAAAGAGTTTCCCGATGGTTCGTGGACGTACCAGACAATTCCAAGATAAATATATAAATAAGAAGAGCTGGCAATAGGAGGCATTCAGTTTTCGTCGGTCGTATTGCATAGCTAAAATAAAATGTAAATAGTAGTTTCTGTGAATATAAATTATGTTAAAGTAGTGGAAATAAATTAGAGTGAGTTGGACTGTGTTTTTAAATAAATCCAAGAACTGAACTGAACCCGAGTGTGAAAATAAAAACATTACAGTATGTTATTTTTGTGTTGAGCTTGTAGCAGCAATGTCTGCGTCTTGATCTGCAAAATTTTAAAATATGATGTTTTTCCAACCGGTAGTATTTTATTTTGATTGTTGATTCTTTCTTCAGAATGGTTTCTGAAAAATATATATGGGAAATAATCGAAAATCAAAGTGTAGCAAGCAATTTGTGGAAATTGTCCAGAACACTAGCTGCATTCTTATAGAAAAACACTCACTTAAAATCAATTGAGAGGAAGCAGATTTGTGGATTGGTGAATTAGTTTATCAGTGATATATGCTATATATTTATCTGTTTAATGCAAACCTAACGTGTAAATTTCTTCTCAGGAAACGTTGTTAAAGATTGCTTTTTTGAGCAGTTAGGTAATATTGAGTTGGCTTGTTTCGTTCTTGACTAATTGATTTTGAAGTTTCTTTTTGATGTTCGTAGGATTTTGTGCCCTGTTTCATATATCTCTATAAAGGGTGTCCCAATTTTTCCAATGTTTAACATCATACAAATACTTAAATTTTTCCTTTCTTAGTATTCATATTTAAATGGTCGTGTTCATTTAGTATACCAGTATTAGTTAGTACATGGTTTATCAATCTTGATCAGTTTATATGTCCTCTTGAGATATTGTATTTGTATTCGGTTTTGCGTAATTCGAGATGCCTTGCTGCTTCACTGGTATAAGTGTTACCGCAGACACAAGGTACACTGTATTCAAGATTTTTCAAACTTCCTGAGTAAAGCTTCCTGGTTTTGTTGTTGTTAAATTCGGCCTTTTTACTTTGTAATTATCTCCCGAACGTTTAATTTATGAGATAAATATGCAAATAAATTTATTTCATTATGAAAGTGCTTTAATTCTATTGCTAATACTTTATGAAAGATCATCAACTAATATCCATTAAGAAAAAAAAATGAATTAAGTGATCAGCAAATATTAACAATTTGTACGCATGGTCAGTTCAAAGTTAAAAATTATAATATTTTTTGATTGTCTCGAAGTTACTGTCAACACCCCGATAACAATATGTTCCATGGAGATCGTTACCACAAATTTTAGGCATATTTTCAAATTTGTTGTCATTTTCCATCGGCTTTCTTGGGACAGTTTTACAACTTCCACGATTTGATACACAGTTTTCCAGATAATGCACTTCTATAAGACGTTTTTTAAATGCCGTTGTTCTTTGTCAGAAGTGTGCCAAACGCTGAATAATATACTCCTCTTGTCTCCTATCCATAACTAATTCTTGGCGAAAATGCATAATTATGATAACAAGTAATTTTTGGTTAAATTAGTTTTGAAAATTATAATAAATTTTCGGGTTCTAGATTTGCAGTAGGAGCACTACGGGCTAGTGCCGAAGGCGGGATAATTTCGGAGACAGCAACATTTTATAGCCCGCAAAATAGGAACTTGGGAAAAATTTTCGCGTTATAAAAAAATCTTCAAAAGAAGTGTGACCATATTGAAAATATTCACTATTTAAAATAACTATAAAGCTTAAAAAACAGGAACAGCATCTAGTTATTTACATATTCAGAAAGCTTTTGTCTATATTATCACTTGTTGGAGACGATCATTATTTTAATTAAATTTTCGCGCATAATATAGTGTGTCGGTTCGTTTATAACTAATTAGAAATGAGTCATTTTATTTACTTCAAATTTTTGTAATGAAATTTTACCCATAGTGTATATATAGTATTGAGATAATGAGGCTGTATTTTTCACGGTGTCCCAAACCGGTAATTAGGAACTTAATTTACATTCTAGACTAACAATAATGAAATTTAAATAATAATACATAAAAAATCATAAAGTAAGTATCCCATCCCAAAAAGTTACTGAATTATTCGCAAGTGGTACGTCGTCAATAGACCAAGGACGCCTATTTTTCCATGCGACATTTTTTTGACCACATGGGAGTTATTCAGTGTTATTAATAATCCTTTAAAACGCGTGTTGAAATTTTGTTCATGTTTATGTTTATTCTTAAAGAAACCCAATATGTACCATGGTTCTTACACTTTGCTATTTGTTTGGTTAGGTTTACTGAGAAATTGATAAATGTAAAAACAGTTTTGCACCCTAACACCAAACCTGTATTTAAACACTCAACGCCAAACCAAACTAGTTTGGTTTACTTATCATCATCAAGGAGTAAACCAAACTAGTTTGATGATGACAACTTACGAGTTGTTGAAACAGCGTTGAGTGTAAATAAAGGTTTGGTGTTAGGGTGCAAAACTGTATTTTTACATTTGTGACACAACCAAGGTTCCACAGCATTTCCATGAGAAATTGATACTCTAAAGAGTTAGTATCAAACGATTTCTTTTTAAATAATTCAAGGAAATGCTAATCTTCATACGGAGCTCAAATAAAATTACCTATTTCTAATACAATTAATCTTTATCAAAGACGATAAAAAGGTTTTTGTGGCCAAACCTGTGAATAGGATTGTTAATTTTTCTTTCTAAAAAAAAAATAAAATGGAGACAGTCGTTTGGGGCTAAAGTTTTCTATAGTTACATACTTAATCCATTATATGTAGTTTAAATAATCGGAACACAATTTTATATATTAAATTGTTTATTTCTATTATTTAAACTATAGAAACTGCGAAAGTGAATAGTAATATATTTTATGACATTCAAAGATTCCCAAAGCCTATGATACTAGTAGTTTTGTAAAAGGGAATCTAACTCCATATTAGGCTAGCGGTGCCGCTTTCAAAAATTAATTTATTAGAACATTAGAAAAATCCAATTATATAATCAAACTTACATCTAAGTGATTTTATACACAATACCTTGTTTTTATTTTGGCGAAAATAAGGTTTACAAACAGTACGCACTTAAAAAGGGGCAATATCATGAAGAAGCACTATATATGGATTTAATCAGAACAATAGAAGATCGAAAGTGATACAAATTGTTTTAATAAAGACATTTGACTATGACATTCCATCTATTCTTTTTTATCAGTCTATACAAATTACTGTGTATATTGGATGCTAAATATTTGATTTAACCTTTCCTTAGGAAAACGTATTGTGTTCATTATTCTCAATATTATTGTAAGTTGGCCAGCTTCGGCCCTGTTCAGCGTGGTCAGTGACATTACACTGGTGATTTCGTATTCTGTTGTTATCGCCTTTCAACTGAAGGTGAGAAATAAGTGAATTCACGCGATTCAAATGTATAGTGCCTAGCTTAAGAAAAGGGTATTTAACAATATTTTAATTTGAACAATCGTTAAAATGTCGTTTGGGTATTACGACTGGGAATTATGTTATTTGTTTCTAGTGTATTCAATCATAAGTTTGTAGCTGCGTAGGTAAGTTGTTTTTATTTATTTAAAAATATTGTACCTACTATACAATTATTTCTCTGTTGAGGTAAATACTTTAAGTGAGGTACTTTAAATACTTCTCACACAAAAAGTATTGTTGTGTATTTCTATAGAACTACCTACAATTATTTTCAGCGACAGCTAAAGACTTATTGTTGATACTGTTACTGCTGAGATAAATAATAAGTTTAATTTACCTGATAAGCAAAGCTTAGTGAAAAGTATAATGCACAGAAAAATTTAGTTATGCCTACCTAATAATTAACTTATAATTGAAATATATCCCACTAACATTATAAACTCTTGAACATCCCGCGGTTGTAAAAAATACTAATGAGATTACGAAATTGTGGTTTTAATAGAAAATAGGTTGAAAATGCTGATTAATTCTACTTATACCAATTAGTATCAGAGATTCAAGATGTTTATTGTAGATCTATAAACATTCTTTGGGTACTTCATTACAAAATTTTAAAATGTGTGGAATATTTTTTTATTAATTTTGAGTGGAACAGTATTATTTATTGAATGAATTGACAATAGCTTAAATCTCAAATTGAGTTCCTTCATATGTTTCATGAAATCAGAGAATGTTAATTTTCACAGCCAATGCCAATATATAAGCTATGGGGCTTCTGGAACAAAATCGACCAAAAATACATGTAATTTCCCATAAGAGATTCTAAGGTTAAAATTAGCGAAAATTTACCTCGATGACTTCGACGATCGCCAACGTGAGCGAGCCTGATTTTGTGGTTTAAAGGCGAGAAACGGCGTAATTAGCGCCATTTTGGGGTGTAAATGTCATATTTAGGGGTGTTTTCATCATATTTAAGGCCGTTTTGGCATTTGGCGGGGCTGAAATTCAATCGAGGGTGTCATTTGTTCCGCGAACGTTGGGGCCGCGTTCTTGGACTATAGCGGACTGCGGGGGGCTCCGACTACAGGTGTAGGGGCTGAAGGGGGCTCCGACTAGGACCTGATCTCTTGATTTTCATAAAGTAAACAATTGCCCCTTTTTGAAATTTCACATTCACTTAAAAATATGCTATATTAAAATCTGATATAACTGCATTTTGATGTTAAGGAAAATACTTATCTGGACTAAAATTTCACTTGCTTCAACTGAAAATTACCCCAAACTCTTTATTCTAATCTTTATGTGCATTAGTATATAATTTTATATGCATTTATAAATTAGTTTGTAAACAGTTTTTTCCAATTAAAAAAGTTCTGAAAATGTAATGGTATACAAAGCTAGTAGCTAGATATATCTATGTGTCTTTATTAAAAATTAGAAAATTTTAAATTGTATTATTAAAAAAAATAAATTTATGGCAAAAGATATCCAAGTATAACTAAAAAGTTGAAAATAATTATAACGAAATATATATTTCGTTATAATTATTTTTATTTTATTATTAGTTATATAACTCTAGACAGTAAATACAGTAAATAACACATTCAATGTGGTAACATTAAAAGCTGCTCATTCTGTACAAATTAATTACCTACCTATCTAGTATATTTTTTATTTATGTTAAACCAGTCAACAACATATTTGAAGTTACTTAAATCTATCTAAAAATCCATCAGTCCTCATCACTAGACAAACTTTAGTCCAATATCTTCGTTAATTAAAAATATTATTTATGAAAAAATAATATTTTAAGTTCTTACAGGAATTAGTAATAAAATTGAAACAATTTTATTTCTTCTACATTAAATTAAAAATAATTTACTGAAGTAATTTTGGCCATTTCCACTTATCTTCAACTGCTAAATTCAAATCCTAACGAAAGCTGAACTAAACATACTTCGATAGACTTCGGAGAGCCGAGTGGGTTAGAAATCTGGTCGAAGCGCATAATTCTTAGAGCTTTTACGTATGAGGTATGATCGAACTAAAAATCCTTGATTCAGAACCAATAACTGCTTACCGCGAACACCGAACTCAAGACTACTGTAACACAGATCACCAAATTTTATAACAATAGATTTGGTTCACAATACAATTCTACGTTGCTAATGTTACCGGCTGTTATCGTCTATAGGACAATGTTTCATTTGGGATTCGTTCACTTAGTTCTAAATCGGTTCATTTTCAGTAATTTTGTTCCACGAACGGCGTTTTCAGAAAATTACGGTAATATTACCGTTGAACCGATTCAGAACGGCTTCCGCGATTCCCTTATAATAATTCCCTTGCAGAAAGTTAAGCATGAAGAATTACAAAATATGGTTGGTTATTTAAAACGTTTTCGGACTTTGCTGAAACAGTAAAAAATTTGAATGGGCTTAAATAATAAACATTCTAATAGACTTCAAAGGGATGACATTGTTTCACGATTTCAAAAACTTGTTCGAATCAAAACTAACAAATCGCATAAAGATATATTGATGTTTCTGGACTATGCTTCAATTATGTTCAAGTTCAGAATTAGTAACATTTTGAAGAAAATACCTATACTTGAAGTGAATACTATGAATCATAAATATTTTAATACTAAAAATGAAATTATTGATCAGGGAACAGACTTGCGAGAATGGTTTGATAATCACTTAAAGGAACCAATTACAAATTCCCTCGAAGAATTTTTCTGCCCAAAACAACCATTTGATGACTGAGTTGGCTGAATTTAAGCAGATTGTGATACAAGTAAAGAATACCGCTGAGGCTGAGATAATACAAATGCAAAAAGAACGACTACAAGCGGAAGAAGAGAGAAACAAAGCAGATCGTTATCGTATGCGAACTGATGAGGAACGAGTTAATGCTGAAAAAGAACGTATTCAAGCTGAGGAAGCACCAGCCAAAGCCGAAATGCATCGAGTTCGATTAGAAGAAGAATCTGTCAAGGCATCGAAACGTCATCATGAGGTTCTGAACGTTGTTTCTCACAGAATACAGTCTCAGGTAGTGAAACGCTTGAGGAACGAAGTAGTTCATCGTGTAGCTCCATCAAACGCGAAAAACAGAGATGTATGGTTCTGTTAGCTCTTAGTAATAAGTAACCAACCAATGATGAACATCAGTAGCTTATGACGTCATAGTAAAAGAGCAGGGAGGCCCTTCAAACAGGGCGGTTAGAAGGTATCAACTGAGGTTAGGTTAAGATCGATTGAGGGAGTTGAGGTTAGGGTAGGTTAGGATCGACCGTTCCTCATCAGTTCGCATACGATAACGATCTGCTTTGTTTCTCTCTTCTTCCGCTTGTAGTCGTTCTTTTTGCATTTGTATTATCTCAGCCTCAGCGGTATTCTTTACTTGTATCACAATCTGCTTAAATTCAGCCAACTCAGTCATCAAATGGTTGTTTTGGGCAGAAAAATTCTTCGAGGGAATTTGTAATTGGTTCCTTTAAGTGATTATCAAATCATTCTCGCAAGTCTGTTCCCTGATCAATAATTTCATTTTAGTATTAAAATATTTATGATTCATAGTATTCACTTTAAGTATAGGTATTTTCTTCAAAATGTTACTAATTCTGAACTTGAACATAATTGAAGCATAGTCCAGAAACATCAATATATCTTTATGCGATTTGTTAGTATTGATCCCAGTTCGAACAAGTTTTTGAAATCGTGAAACCATGTCATCCCTTTGAAGTCTATTAGAATGTTTATTATTTAAGCCCATTCAAATTTTTTACTGTTTCAGCAAAGTCCGAAAACGTTTTAAATAACCAACCATGATTTGTAATTTTTCATGCTTAACTTTCTGCAATGGAATTATTATAATAACTATCATTGCTGGTTTTGTAAGCGTTATAGAAAGACTTCATTAGTTTACTCATTTAATGTAAGAGTGGCGTTCGTGTAGTGGAAATATTTTCACTACATGAAAGTTGGATCGAAAGCTTTTATAATGTAGTTCCAGTGCAGAATGTTTTTGTCTTATATATTTCTCTTTGTCCTAAATCATTTTGAGAAAGTCCATCAAAGAGAGTAAGTGTCTTTTCCATACATTGTATTCATTATATGGATTATTTTACCAATCATGAGTTTATCACATTACAGAAAATTTTTATTCATATGTTATTGCTAAAGTATGTATAATTGAATTGATCCTGATTACAATTTATTTCAATGGTATATCATTTGAAGGTAGCTGCTTTGTACGTTGACATTTTTCAAGCAATATCCTAGCATCATGATTCAATATATATGTGGTTGAAGTAAACTTTTTAATTTCATACAATATGCTTATAAACTTATGGATTATGTTTCCGTTATTTGTTGTGATGGAGATCGATGCTGACCGATAATTATAATTGGATAACACGGGGGCTGGTTACAGCTTTCTTTTGTCTTATATTGCTTCTAGTGTGTTCACAATTGTAACCCTGTGAATTGCTAGTTTTAAATTTGTATGTGTGTAGTCTAATAGGTTGGTTACATTTTCTTAAATGTTATTCATTATGTATACACTCGTGCATAGGAATATGTTTTATATTATCTTTCACTCGTACATCTTACAAATAAATTCGTGTTATTCACATTGATATTGAAGGATGACATGCCAACACATGGTTTAAGGGCTTTTGTTTGTTGCACAACGAAGTCCACCCATTCTTGACCAAGATTTTCTGGCCTGTTGAATGTGACAGACCCTCCATGTTCAATTCTGTATCTACATGATTCAAAACAAAAAATATTTAAACCATATGACTTTTATTTCACAGTTTAGATTGACAACTCTTTCCACCAACAGTAATTTAATTCAGAGCAAAGTGTTATTGGAAGAACAATATTGTTACATCAAACACCTTACAGTATTTCAAATGATTGATTGATACTCTAAGATACGAATAAATTCATTTCTAATAGATACTTCTGTTTTGACAAATTATAACCTTCGCTAACATCTTCACCAAGGTTAAAAAACCGCAATAATTGATAGTGATGCAGATATCAAATAAAGCACAAACATCGTATATCTTTAGAATATTTGTAGGATTAATTTCAATTTAACAAGAATTTCTACTCAGTATTTTACAACATTTCTTTTAAATAATTTTCTTTTTCGGTGGTGTGTTGTTTTCTGTGTGCAATGTTGAATGGCTGCCTTTTGAACTAAATAATGAAATAATCTCAACCATTAAGTCTTGCAATAGATTATTTAATACGCATATAATTATCTGAAAACATATTAATTTGATGCTACGAATTTTGTTGTGGCTCCGTTTACAAACTTTTGAATGCTTTGGCTGTTTTATCTTCATTGTGTATATCAAAGCAGGGTTAAAAGCATGTGGAATGATGAATTGAACTTGTCTTTTTTCTGCTACCGGAGTTGTTTTGGTTGTGACTGGGTCTAGTAGCGTTCTCCAGTGACAAATTCTCAGTTTCGGCTGCGTGTGGTGGTTCGTTGCTTTGTCTTTCAACATGTCGAAAGCTAGCAAGCCATAATCCTGCATGAAAGCCTTCTAGGGGTCTGGCAGGGCTGTAAGTATGAGCTTCGTCTTTGTTCTATAATAACTTTGTCAAGTGACCTTTTTTATGTTTATTATTTAAATGAAATTGGCAGTCAAGAATATTTTTAAGTTATTAGTAATTCATAAATCAAGCAAATTGTTCCTACGTTTCATATGCGCGTTAAATTACCTTGTTTGTTGAGTTGCATTTTTTAAGAGAAACTTTTGATGAGACGACAGTTTTGTTATATCCGTTTTGAGGTTGTTTGCTACAACGTACCTCTGGAAATTAGTTGTGACGTCACAGAAAAGGGAAGGGGGCCCGGTAAGGGGGGCCAGCGACGCCAGATTTCCATATTTCCCTAGATCTCGGAAATGCGTCATTTTAGTCATATGATTAAAGTAATGGAAAAACATTGCCATATTTCCTTAGATCTCTGAAAACACACACACAAGTTCCTTTTATCTGCTTTGGTTCGTTATAAAAGCGAATACTAATAATATTATAATGTTAAGACGCTGTTGAAGCACTTAAATCGATAAAAAACAGTACAACAATCAATATTATTTTAAGAATTTGGTAACAATTGTCCGTGTCGACTTGCTGATGACAACGATTCTTTAACAAACTCTAAATTTTCGATAGGCAGTTGGACATCTTGTTGCTTCATATACATCTTACGTCATCATCCTTAATGCGGATACTAATTATTATTTATTTTATTATTATTTAGTTATTTGCACCGGGATTGTTCTTAGCATTCATATCTTTTCTATCATTTGTAACGTCCCTGTACCTGTCATTTCTAGTATTTGCAGGGGTCCCATTTCTAACATTTGTAGCGTTCCTGTACCAATCATTTCCATCATTCTTGCTTCTGTTATAACGTTTCTACTATCATTTTTCTAGCATTTATAAGGTCCTGTTAGAGACATATAGGTAAAACACCTGTGAAATTTTTCAAATACTTTGTTCATTTTACTCTCATATCAACAATTCGTTGAGAGAAACATACATTTTCTGTACCTAGAAAACATTTGTTTGTACTGACGTCTGTCTTAGAAAAAGTTACATGTGATAGAAACATTTGTTTGTTGTAGCAAACGATTGATGTTTTCTTTTTGATGTCTAAATTTTTGTGCACGTAGAAAAAAGTTTTTATGTACCACTGAATAAGCTTTGAGTACCTGTCTTAGAAAAGATTTGTTTGTTCCAACCTTTGGCTTACAAAAAGTTATATATTTATTCCCACTATCCCATTTCCAACATTCCTGGGCTCTACTTGTTGCAACGGATTTGTTTCAAACCATTTATAGCAACAGTTTCTAGCATTTGTAGTGACTTTGTTTAACCTCACCAGTCACTTCTGCTCTTCCTATCGTTTCTATGGCCCTAGCCTTTGTAACGGTTTCAAACATTTCTACCCTTTGTAGCGGCTCCCACCATTTCTAGTATTTCTAGTGGCATAAAGACACCCCTCAAATATGAAACGGAATCCTACTTTGAAAACTTTTAAATCGGGACATATCTATTCTTTATAAGCATATAAGATAAACAAACTGCTGGTTAGCAGGTGGTCAGCCAATGAGAGTGCAGCTTATGACGTCATGACCGGAAGGCCCTGTTTACAGGGCGTTCTTATCAGATTTCCGATCTTTTTCTTTAATAAATGAAGCTAGAGAGAGAGAGAGAGAGAGAGAGAGAGAGAGAGAGAGAGAGAGAGAGAGAGAGAGAGAGAGAGAGAGAGAGAGAGAGATAGAGAGAGATAATAATGTTCTAATCAGAAGTACTTTTGGTAGTAAAACAGTGTCTTGTATTTACAATTTTATTTCAGAGCAGCATATGATATATCAACATCAAAATATTTATGTAGATTTCCTTGCGTTTCTAAGTTTCTAGTCGTTTATACGGGAAATTTCTAGCTTTTGAAGTGTCTCCAACCATTCTACCATCCGTTTCTGCGGTTCCAGTCGTTTCTATGGTTCGTTTCTAGCTTTTGTAGAGGTTCCAACAACTTCTACCAGCCGTTTCTACGGGCCCAGTAGTTTCTACGGGCCATTTCTACCTTTTGTAGTGGCTCCAACCAGCCATTTCTAAGTTTCTAGTCGTTTCTACGGGTCATTTCTAGTTTTTGTAGTGGCTTCAACCATTCTTCCAGTCATTTCTACTGGCCCAGTAGTTTCTACGGGCCATTTCTAGCTTTTGTAGCGGCTCCAACCAGCCATTTCTAAGTTTCTAGTCGTTTCTATGGGTCATTTCTAGTTTTTGTAGTGGCTTCAACCATTCTACCAGTCGTTTCTACTGACCCAGTAGTTTCTACGGGCCATTTCTACCTTTTGTAGCGGCGCCAACCAGCCATTTCTAAGTTTCTAGTCGTTTCTACGGGACGTTTCTAGTTTTTTGTAGTGGCTTCAACCATTCTACCAGTCATTTCTACGGGCCCAGTAGTTTCTACGGGCCATTTCTAGCTTTTGTAGCGGCTCCAACCAGCCACTTCTAAGTTTCTAGTCGTTTCTACGGGTCATTTCTAGTTTTTGTAGTGGCTTCAACCATTCTACCAGTCGTTTCTACTGGCCCAGTAGTTTTTACGTGACGTTTCTATTTTTTTGTAGCGGCTTCAACCATTTCTACCAGCCGTTTCTACTGTACCAGTCGTTTCTACGGGACTTTTCTAGCTTTTGTAGTGGCTTCAACCAGCCGTTTCTATGATTCTAGTCGTTTCTATGGGTCATTTCTAGTTTTTGTAGTGGCTTCAACCATTCTACCAGTCGTTTCTACTGGCCCAGTAGTTTCTACGGGCCATTTCTACCTTTTGTAGCGGCGCCAACCAGCCATTTCTAAGTTTCTAGTCGTTTCTACGGGACGTTTCTAGTTTTTTGTAGTGGCTTCAACCATTCTACCAGTCATTTCTACGGGCCCAGTAGTTTCTACGGGCCATTTCTAGCTTTTGTAGCGGCTCCAACCAGCCACTTCTAAGTTTCTAGTCGTTTCTACGGGTCATTTCTAGTTTTTGTAGTGGCTTCAACCATTCTACCAGTCGTTTCTACTGGCCCAGTAGTTTTTACGTGACGTTTCTATTTTTTGTAGCGGCTTCAACCATTTCTACCAGCTGTTTCTACTGTACCAGTCGTTTTTACGGGACTTTTCTAGCTTTTGTAGTGGCTTCAACCAGCCGTTTCTATGATTCTAGTCGTTTCTATGGGTCATTTCTAGTTTTTGTAGTGGCTTCAACCATTCTACCAGTCGTTTCTACTGGCCCAGTAGTTTCGTTTCGTTTTTACGGGCTGTTTCTAGCTTTTGTAGTGGCTCCAACCCATTTATTTCGTCTCTGGTCCAACCATCCAGCGCGCTGCTTTCCACAATCCTGTTCCAGCTATTTTGTTCCCGATCCCACTAGGTCATTTATACCATTCCCGTTTCCGACGTTCTGCCAACCAACTTCAAACATATACCTACTGTTTCCTCTATCCTGTTCCAGCAATCTCGTTGCCTATAATCGTTGCCACTATCCCATTTCTACTATACTGTTTCTTGCATTCCTTCTATAAGATATCAACAATTATTTTCGATAGTTGAATCTGTTAAACTACCAGTCTGATAACTTACATCTAAATACCGTTTTCGTACATATTTTTAAGCTTCCCGCCAAAATTTCTGTTCATTTATGGGACGATAGCTTATTTGTATACGTTTTCATATACAATTTAACCTTTTGCAAGTCTATCACTCACACAACATCACTGCACATGTCTAACAGTCACACAACATTACTGCGCAGTTCTAACAGTCACATAACATCACTGGGCATGTCTAACACTCACGCATCATCACTGCGCATGTCTAACAGACACACAACATTACTGCGCATGTCTAACAGTCAAACAACATCACTGCAAATGTCTTACACTCCCACAACATCACTGCGCCTGTCTACAGTCACACAACATTACTGCACATGTCTATTAGTTACATAATATCACTGAGCAAGCCTATCACTTTGCCAACATCACTACACATATCAAGCATACATACAACCTATTAGCATACTCTATTGATTGAATTGTAACATATTAAAAATTTACCTTCAACACTCAGATACCTATTCTCCCGAAGAAACTCTTATATTAATAAGCTTAGATGCTCGGAACGATCACTCCCATGCGAGAGTCCCGGGCTCAAAACCCTACCACAGCTTTTTTCTTTCTAACTAGCACAACCGCCAACAGATGGCGTGCACCCCTGCGTCACACGCAACACACCATGCTCGGAACGATCACTCCCATGCGAGAGTCCCGGGCTCAAAACCCTACCACAGCTTTTTTCTTTCTAACTAGCACAACCGCCAACAGATGGCGTGCACCCCTGCGTCACACGCAACACACCCACGCCGCAAGATGACGCCGTAACTAACACTCAGCTGTCTAAGCTGTCAAGCCCACCCCGCGAACCTCTAACATAACCTAAATCACAGCCCCCGACTACCGTCACTCTACTAACATAACCTAAATCGCGGGCCCCCTTCGTTGAGAGCCATCACTAACATAAACTAAATCGCGGCCCCCTCCCTCGACAGCTGTCACTAACATAACTTAAATCGCGGCCCCCCCACAGCTCCTAGTCGGAGCCCCCTTCAGCCCCCACACCTGTAGTCGGAGCCCCCCGCAGTCCGCTATAGTCCAAGAACGCGGCCCCCACGTTCGCGGAACAAATGACACCCTCAATTGAATTTCACCCCCGCCTAATGCCAAAACGGCCTTAAATATGATGAAAACACCCCTAAATATGACATTTACACCCCAAAATGGCGCTAATTACGCCGTTTCTCGCCTCTAAACCACAAAATCAGGCTCGCTCACGTTGGCGATCGTCGAAGTCATCGAGGTAAATTTTCGCTAATTTTAACCTTAGAATCTCTTATGGGAAATTACATGTATTTTTGGTCGATTTTGTTCCAGAAGCCCCATAGCTTATATACTAATGCCTATTTTGTAATTTTTTGTTAAGAGGCGATACTTTTAGTTCTACTGTGTATTCTAAAGTAGCCAGTAACCTGGTGAAACAATATTGTCAATAGCAAATAAATTCAAGTGAAAATTACATATGTGTGTTTAGTTGAGAAGACATATTATCCCTACGCGTCACAGGATTTTCTGTCAAACTAGTAGATTTAGATAAATTTACCTTTTCAGATCACGTTTCTTCAGTTACCGCAATTACGTATTCTTTGATCATTTCTTGTTCAGTACTGACTTTTGTAAGCAAAGAATATACGATTTTAATCTACGCTTCGAAACTAAAATTTTTCTGTTCGCAAACTTTCAGTCATTTGGTAAGTAATTTTGAAAACATATAATGTGTAATGGTAAAAGTTTGTCGCCTGCGAGACACACAGTGGCGAACTAGGGCTAAAGCGAGCCCTAGACAACATTGTAATTCCGTGCCCCTTTTTCAGTCATGACGCATACTTTGCGTTTAGTACTTAGGGGCCACTCATAAAATACGTCACGCTAAATTTTGCCTTTTCGGACCCCCTCCTTTTCGTCCTCTCGTTGCGTTACAGTTTCTGCGATCCCCCATAAATATTACGTCACACAAGCTAGAAACCCCTCCGGTATATGATACATTGCGATTAATATAATAATATCACACAAACATTAATATAATGAATAACCATCTATCTATAAATAACGATCCTGCAGTATCTTCTTCTTTGTTTTCGACACTGGCATTTATTTCATCTGCATCTATCCAATCTGCTTTCATCCACCAATATGAATAGCAGATCTTCAGGTCAACAAGGAACCAGCTTATCTTTTTATTCCTTTTTTAATTGCATTTTTCGGGATAACATTTTTGTAAGCGATAAATAACTTTTGTTATAACTCACTTCTCATAGATGTCTTTTTTTCGAAAATCTTAACTGTTTAATCTAAGAAATGATTGTAATGTAGAATGAGTAGTATATGTAATAACGAGCACAAAATTAAAATATTTAAAGAGTCAGTATTTGTTGATTACTAAGTGACGAATGAGATCAATATATAAAAATAAAGGTAGTAGAACCTTTAAAATATGTGCTTTTGTAAGATAAAATTGTAGTAGTGCAAACCTTAGTATATCTAGAAAAGCTCGCTACGCTAAATACTTTATTCGAAATTTTTAGCTTTTCCATTGAAATTCGAGTTAACCAGGTTACGAGAAATTATGTGTCTATAATAACAAATATGCAACTTAATTTTATCATCGGCCGTGGAAAGTCGAGCTTTCATTTGCTATTGTATAGAAAGCGCAGAATTCGTGGACGCTCTTTTTTCTATAATATTCGATGTACAGACGAACCGATTGTGACGGAATTAAGGAAATAAACCAAATAATAAGCTATTGTGACTGAAATATATTTGTAAAAATATTTATAAATTTACAAAGGTTAAACAAACGTACGACTTTCTATCCTAACAGAAAAATGAAACAAAAAGTAGAGAAAAATGAAATTAGAAATGTTTAAACTGCGAATGTCCCATTTCGTCTTTCTTCCCTCCTTGTCACGCTAACTGAGTACCCCTCACCACCCTCCCCCCCCCGCCCAGTATGCGAACGTATTTTATGTACATCAACCAATACCTAATTTTTGGGGGGCCCGAAACTATTTTGCCTAGGCCTTAGTCCGCCCCTGGAGACACCTCAAAAACTTACCCGTAGATGAACCTATGGGCTACCCAGATTGATACTTGTGGGCGTGAGTTTTAATATTACTGCTAACTTGGATAAGAAAGGTTCGCCAAACTAGCAAAACAGAAAAAATGAGACAAATAACGTTTACCGCTTATTTGGGTTATACTAAATAAACAGGACAATACAGAAAATGAAGATCAAAATACAAATTTTAGGACTCAGTGACTTGAGGTATAAACTTGAATTGGAGACTAACTTTGACAGAGTATCAGCTTCTTTCGTGAAAGGAATGTTTCTGCGTGGGCTTAATAACTCGGGACTCCTCTAGAAATGAAGAGGTAGGGGTGTTGAGACTTTCTCCTCCAGAGTTTGCCTTAATTTTTTGGAATTGCTCTGGCGTCCAGGGCTGGTAAAATTCCATGAAATGGGAAAAAGTATGTATTATTCCAGATATTGTTTATCTCGCCTCCCTATCGTTATAATGTCGGTTAAACCTACAGTTTATTTTACGCAGGTTTCTGTTTTTCTTTCACTACAAATTGTTCTTACTTTCCATTCATTTCTTTTATTTCTTTTTACAATAAAATTTCTGACTGATCCCTTATATTTAAACACAATTTATACTTGAAATTAGATAGCTAAAATTAGATACAACTTTAAATTCAAATTTCAGATCCAATTTTAGAGTTAAATCTTAATTAAACATTTCGAGTCCAAACTTTTGGATATACTTTACGATATAAATTTCTGATTTATAGGTTATATGTAATAAATATTATAGAAATTTTGTTTTGAATATGATGTGTTACAAAATATACAGCCAGCACTCCCAGCAGTATTCCATTTATAAACTACTTATCTACGCCTCTGCAATTATAGCAAAAGAAAAAAATATATATAAACCATGTGCTCAAATCTGTAAACGGTTGTACAGTTTATAGACATGAGAGATGAGAGCACGAACTGAATAAAACCCTAGCCAAATGATTTATTTTTACGCAAGAAAAAACTAGATGCCCTGTCAAGCCGTATAATTCTCCTAATAAAAGATAACAACAAAATGAAATACTTATTGGCCTAAATAATTCCTACATATTCTTTCACAAGGACAGAATTAAAAAACCTAGAAGTTTAATCTATTTACTAGATACGCCACTTTTAATTAGATACCATAGAAGATAGATTTAAAAATAATAATAAAATCGGTTTCAAGCATCACGCCATAAAATGCGGTATTCAATGCTTACGACAGGGTAGCCTGACATATTTCCCAAACAGATACACTCTCAGTCTATTTTTCGCATCTTCTCCATAATATTAAATCAGACACAAAACAAGATTACGTCCACTATTCCACGACAGATGGGGTAACATCCATAAATTACGTAAGATTTTGACGGTTTTCTGACCAACACCCACCCCCATGCAGAGTCGAATTTACCTTAATGCCGCCCCTGGACACCAGAAAAAATGAAGCCCCAATACTGAAATTTTATTGAAACTTATAGTTTATATATCTTATTTTTTTAAAATTAACATAACTAATTAATTGCAGAAAATTTATTTTATATTATACATATACTTTCAAAAGATCAAAAATATTTGTTTTTTTTTTTCTAAGAATTATTAATCTTTTAAAAAGTCATTGATTGATTAAAATTTATGTTTCGAAAAATGCAAATAGAATGACAAAATATTTTCAATATTTCGATAAGACTACTAATTTAATTTCTTTAATTCCAGAACATAAAACAAAATTCAAATATTATTCTAAATCTTCAAGAAAATAAATTAATTAAATCATTTTGATTATTAACTTTTACTTGAAGTGACAAAATTATAATTTAGAAATAATGCACTAATTGAATTTCTTGAATTATAAATTACATAAAAATGAATAATTACAAATAATTATTATTAAATAACAATAAGTAATTATTAATTATATTGAGCAATCTTGATAAGACAGAAATTTTTTTTTCACTTTCCAAATTTTGCGGCCCTCGAAAATTTGCTGCCCTGGCCACTACCCCCGACTGCCCCTAGTAAATCCACAGCTGCTCCCATGTAAGAAACTGTAAGATACAATTTCATCATCCACCCACCCCCATTTTTTACGTAAGACATTCACTTATATTCATTATTTCAAAATCCTTCATTTTAAGGATAAAAAGATGTACATATATTATTTAGTGTAATATATCTGTTCTAGTCCATTTATAAAATAGTCTCTATCTCATAATCGTAATGAAGTAACATACTTTCATTATTAATAACACATTTTTTAATATAATGTTATTATTAATTAACTGACTGAACTCGATAGTTTTCATAGAATTAAACCGTTACATGTTTATGGCTAAATTATTTGTATATACCAATATCAGATATTTATACTTACCTTATTGTAAGTACCTACATGCATATAAAAAAAAGTTTATAATACTCAAAACTTAATTAAATATAGTTAATCTTATAACTATATTTATATTTGAAAATTGTTAATCAAGTAGAATTTAAATATTTCTATAGATATTGATAATAGTTAATTCAAGCAAATACCCACCCTAAAATATCTTACTTAATTCATGGATGACCCCTAGTTTCGTCCTAAATGAACGGAGTGACATAAAGTATTCACTTATAGAGGAGAAACGCGAATGTACAGAAGTGAACAATTGTTTTTACTTTGCCACCTCACCAAAAGCGCCCCGCTCAATATTCTTCTTCTGCCACGAATAACAAATTAATTACTTTATAAGCAAGTTAAACGAATGAATTTTTAAAAAAATTATTAATTTATACAATTCAATATACTCACTAATTATATTTTAGTTTAGTATAAAATACACAGAAAATTTTGTGAGAAGAAATAGCAATTTTGCACCACAAGTACTTGGAGTTGCTATTACTTTTGTTTCTAATTGTTTTCTAGAACTCACTTCTAGCATTCTCTAGTTCCTTTTTGTGACTTGAAGGGTAAATAACACCACACTTTGTTTGTTGTTTGTAAGTCTTAATCTGATTTCGTTGTTAATGGCCTTAAATTTAAATGCACTAAAGAAATATACTTCCGTTTATTATAATTTATTACAATATATTACAACAGGCTGTTTCTCTAACTATAATTGACCACACAGAAAATAACTATTAATTGTGTGTTATTTTTGACTTACTTGATAGACGAAATTGAAACTGTAGTTGGCTGTAATACTCTTCTAGTTCTATTAAATATGAGATTTTATTTATCAAAATCTAAGGCCATAAACATAGGGTTATTTATATTTTCCAACCACTATTTAAATATATTTGGTTCAGTGGGAAACCAGTGCCTTGAGTCGTTCCGGTATTCACACTCAGGAACACAATTCATTAATGGAATACATACGTCTGCATTACAAAAATTATGATATTATATTGTACAATTCAAACTGTAACTGACTAATCAAACCATCATTGAATAAAACATTTTTTTTAATTAACCGATTTACAAGTATAACCAAAAAGTTGGAAATAATTAACAATACATAGCACATTCGCATTTGTTAGGTACCCATAAGCAAAGTAAAAATTGTAAACAATAAAAGGTGCCCATTCTGTAAAAATTAATGGCCTATATATCTAATAGATTTTCGAGCTCGGTGCCAAGCAAATCTAAAATGCTGTATTGTTTACTTATCAACTACTTCATCAAGCTTCATTGATGCTTGGTACCGACTTCAAAAATATATTAGATTATTAGATAGGTAGGTAGTTAATTTGTGAAGAATGAGCACCTTTAATTGTTTACAATTTTTACTTTGATTGTAGGCATCTAACTACAGTAAATATGCTATATATTGTTAATTAATTCCAACTTTATAGTTCTAATTAGAAGTCGGTTAATATTTAAAAAAAGGTTTATTTTCTACTTTTATTTTTTTTACGTCTGTTAATTTTTAAACATATTTCATCTTCTATTTTGAACTCGGGTAGTGTTATGATTTATTATTTTATTTTGTATGTATAACCTTAGTAGACCGGGACCAGGTAACACCAAGAATCCCAACATTAGAGTATAATACATTTTCGTTTAAATCGGCAGGTAACAGTTAAAGGAACAAAATGAACTTGCTAGGCGTTGACTTACATTCCAAAAATATGGCTAACTAAATTTACTATGATTACTATTGCTTTTATAACTTTATAGTTTTGTTTGCTGAATTTTCTATTAGGTCAGAAGTCCGTGACACCAAAAGCACCGTCTTCCCAAAATTGAAATTTTTTATGTAAATCGTTGATTTAATATCGGAAAATGTATATAATAAATAATAATACTATGCTGTACTACCAATATGCTTGCAATATACATATAACATTTCCAAATTCGCGTTTAAAACATTCAATATCTACAGTTCTCGGACGTTGGAATTAATATTTATGCGGAAATGTCAGTTTATGTCACTTAGATGCATGTTACAAATCAGAAAAATTCAAGGTGTAACATAATACAGTGCAGATATTTTGGTAGGTGATAGAACTGATCAGTATTAATATAAAAGTCTTCGTTCGTTGAAATTTGTCAATCAAAGTAAGGACTTTCTTGTGTTTTTACCCATTTATTTCCTCTATCATTTCTATCTATATAATAAAAAATAATAATTAAATTTTCAACAAAATTTATGAAACAGAAATATGGGAATTATGCTTTCGTTCTCATACCGTAATACGGAATTTATTGCGAAAGGTCAGGTTTCGTAAGGCGAAAACTAAAGTGATATTTATTTGTTTTGAATGTAATATTTGACGTGGTATTATCCCCAATAAGTGCATAAACATTAAGTAAAGATACCACAACTATATTCAGGAATCAACTGTGAATATTTTGTTTGTGATTACGAAATATGAATGGAAATATTAAGCATGAAATAGAGAATAGCGGAACAGTGGTGAGTTTTTTATGACAATGCAAATTCATGTTACGTGTAAAATTCTTTGTTGGTAAAATCGGGTATGATACGTTTTAGGTATTTACACTTGATTTTTTTTGAAAATTTCACTGTAGATATAGTATTATTACTAAATGATTATTGAGGCAAGAAAATGTTGAAAAACAACGCTAAGGTGAAAACAATTCCCTTATAATGCTTCAATAAATAAACATATAATAAAGATATTGTGTTTTCATTCAATTTCTTCTTTTAGAGAATATATTAAGAATCTATTGAAACGTAGCACTGATATTGTCTCATAAATGAATACAATAATTACAAAAGCTCCATATTTCGAAAAAAACATCATAGAAATTAAAAACTTAAATACAACTTAATAATGCAATACGTTCTTAACTATACAAGCTAGAGTTGTATTTGTTAAGAGTTTTTGGTTAATACTACCCAGTACTATCTCCTACCAAAATATCTGGACTGCAATATGTTACATCCTGTATATGACACAATTGCAGGATTCTCCTTAATACAGTGCAATTAAAAAACTATACTAATCGGAAAGGGGTTTTGGAGAAATCAACACAGGTATGTCTTCAATCACAAAATTTCATCCCCTTACAAATACAACTCTGTTCTCAAATTTAAAATTTCACCAATCCGGATGTACATTCTATTAAATAAAATAATAAATATTCAAATCCGTTCACTACCGGAGAAGAATTCAGGTAACATACATACAAAAAAGTACACGCCGAATACTTAATCTCCTCCTTTTGGGAAGTCGGTTAAAAATTCAAAACAACTTAAACATTTTATAAATATTTCTCTGGACTAGTCGCATCATAAGTTCGGTTGTAGGAATTAGACAAAAGATGACCGAAAAAATTTGAACTTAAATCATGTGGCGTCAGTATGGTGGGGTCGCACACTAAAAACAAAGTTTGAGGATGATAATTTTAGTGAATTCTCTAAAGATAATTATTTTGTGCGAAGTGTCTCGCACAGATCTTATAAAGAGAATGTTATAGTTCATGACCAAATAGTGACTCTAACAAAATAAAATAATGAATTACTCAACAAACTCCATAAAAATGCTTACCCTTCTGTATGTTTGAATTTCTTGATATAAATGGTTTAGCAGCAAGGGCATGTTTCATAATCAACTTTTAACTTGTAGTTCGGTAACTTGGAGAATCTTGTTTCATAATTCAAAAACAATTATTCTAAGTTACAACTTATAATATTATTCGAATTGTGCAAGTGAAATTAGTTTCTTCTTAATAAACGTTTTTAAAAGCAATTTATTTTCAATTAGATCCGAACTAGACAAAAGCTACTAACAAAATGAATTCTCTACTACATAAAAGCGACAATATAAAACAAATGATTCAGCAAGTCGTCCGTGAAGTGGCATTAAATTATATACGAGTAAATGTTATAAATTATTTAACTCTTCCCTCCTTAGGAGAAAACAACACGGATGAATGGTTGTTTTCGGACTTGTTCTCCGGAACTTCCTCCGGGGTGTGAGTGTTTCCTCTTCTCCACCATATGTATATGCTAATAATGATGACTAAGCAAACTATACTGATTAAATAGTTTGGTAAAGTCCATTTAACAGGGTGGTTTTCGATTGCTAAATTTTTCAGTGAATTGGCTTCTTGCTTTAGTTCTTTAATTTTCTCCAAATTCAGGGTCTGCAGTGGTATTGGTTTTTCTTGAGTTCTGTCAAATAACTTGTTATTGGTTATTTCTGGAAGAATGAGTGGCTCTCCAGGGATCGTAGTTTTGACATTGTTAAATTTTATTCCATTAACATTGATGCTGCAGTTTCGTGGAATTGACACTAGGCTGTTTTTCTTGATTAGGACCATGGCTTTTGTTTCACAAGATTGGTATAGTTTAATGGCTCCATTGGCTGGTATGATTAGGATAAACTGATTGGTAATTTCTTCTATTATTAGCTGGTTCAGGGATGCTTTACTGGTATGGCAATTTGGTTGCTCTGCTTTGATCATTGGCAGAATGCAGGTGTCTTCTTTCATAGCTTCATTTGTCTTGCAAAAGAATGTTTGGTCTAGTGTTGGGCAGATGATGTCTTCGAACTGGTGCCGATTCGTGCTGAGTATTAGGTAGGGATAATCAGGTATAATTATTGAATTTTCTCTTGGTATGAGTATAAAGTGATATGTTTGAAAGTTATCTTCATTTAGAATAGGTATATGAATTGCAAATATTATTTTATCATTAATAAATTTTACCTGAAGGGTAGCTAATTCATAATAGTACAAAGGTTGTTAAAAGATTGTATTTTATTTGCGGCATAAATTTCTTTGAGATAAGTTATTAACTTGGTGATGTCAGCTAAAGAAATAACTGAATTATGAAGAACACCTAAATGGGCAAACGTAATTGCATTTTCTAGATTATCCAAGAAATTAATTAAATTTTGGCAATTTAGTATTATCTGGTCCAAAGTATTTGAAAGCGAAATATATGTAAAAATATTTTTGAGGACTTTGCTAACGTTCTTTGACAGTTCAACAAATTTATTTTTGATTAGCATTTGATTATCGTATAATTTAGTTATCGTTTCATTATAATGGTCAATTAATTTTTGACTCAAAGAAGCTTGTAGTGTCAATTGATTTTCGATTGATTTTCGGTTATTTTGTAGTGATGTAATTTGAAACTGGATTTTTTCTTCGTCTTCTGAGTCCATAGTGCCAAACAAAAATTTACTTGTTTTTCCTATTACATTTATTAAACCTCGTTTTTGCCTATTTCTTGGGCCTATGTTACTCATTTTATTTTGAACAACATTTAATAAATATTCAGCATGGTGTAGAAGGTTATTAAGGAGTGAATGAAGTTCGTTTGAATTTTTGCCGATAATAGTTTCGACATTTTTGTAGAAGTATTTTATGTTGATTAATTGAGAATTTAGGGATGGCGTTTCAATAAAATGATAAAGGGTATGTTTTGTTTCAACTATTTTCGTTTGCCCTAAATTAAAAGGTAGGAGAGGGGAGTTAATTTCTTTTATTTGAATGTCTCGACCATTTATGGTCCTAACGGTTATCAGGAGTATGAGAAGGACCCGGATCATATTTGGATTGTCCCTGTGAAAATTTTTTGATTTTAGTTTTTTTGATTTCTTAATTTTTGATTTATGAATAATTTGATTGTTTGTAGTTTTGACCTTTTTGCCAATTGCTTGTCTATTTTCAATATAAATTGTTTTATCTTGGTCGAACTTTGTAGAGTTTTCTTGGGATCTGTTTCTGTTGGTTATAGTAGTAGTTTTTGCTTTTAAGTTGTTATCGTGAATTTTTCTTTTCTGTCACTGACATAGTTGCTTAGTATATTTTCGTCAGTAACGTCAACGGGATCAAGGGTGTTACCTAATATATCATATGGTTTGTGTTTTGTTATAGTGGGAAAAGTTTTAGACTTGTCTTGAACGAATATAATTTGATTGTTATGTGAGTTTACATTATTATCTGTGATCGGGATGTTTAGGATAGGCTTTTCGGCGCTAGAATGTGCTGATCCATATCACTGGATTCTTCTGGCATTAGTTCGTTTAGTTCTCGTCTGTCTTCTTCTGTAAGGGTAGTATTTTGTATAATATTATCGAGTTGTTTATCTAAGTCTCCAAAGTTTACTACCATTGATTCATTTTCCATTACATTAATAGTAATATAATATGTGTTTCGATCAAGTCTAAAGTTAATAGGAATTTTAATGTTTTCATTACAAAGTATATTTCGGTTCAGGTTAATGGTTAGATTCATTTTTCTAAGGTCGTTTAACCCTATGAGACCGTCAAAGTGATTATGGAAATTATATAAGACGAATGTGATTGTATGAGGTGAATTAAATTCTCGGAAAGAGTTTATCTCGGCTGAGAGCAAGGATTCGCTTTCGCCGACAGCTGTTTTTATTCGAGTCGAATGACGACATATTGTTTTGGGAAAATATTTTTCTGCAGACGCAGGGTTTAGAATTGACCTCATGCTTCCGGTGTCTATTAACAATTTTAAAGGCGGATTTTTAATTTCGATAAAAGGTAAATCCGTGGAACATGAGTCAGAAAATATCTCATTTATGTCGTTTGGTCTTCTAGGCCAACTAAAAGAAAATTTTCAGTGTCATTAGTATCATTGTAACTATAGAAATCAATATTTTGTTGGTCATAAAAATTTTCAGCTGAATGATAGTTGCGTTGTGTGGGATATTTTCTACGATGTTTATGTAAGAAGATTGTTCTTGTGAGGGGAAACTTTCGCCTACATGATTTGAAGCATTTGTTTGATGCAGTTCTTCAAATGAAAAATTCGGTTGTCCAGTTGATTGGAAATAATTATTAGGATAATTATTTTGATTTTAGAGGTAGATAAGATTTTACGGTGTTATGACTTATTCAAGACATTGGTTCGGGTACATGTGTCGGAATTCGACCAGTGAGTTTAAAGACATTTTTTGGGCGTCCAAAGACTTGTTCGTTTGTTGGAAGCTTACTATGAATAGGTCGTGGTTGAACATGAATCGGTTGACTTGGAAAAGGTGGTGGGTTTTGAAAGTTTATCGGTCTCTCAAATGAATTACTGAAGTTTGGTTTCATTGACTGATTGAAATTTGGTTGGAAATTCGGTAATAGTTGGGGCTGAAAGTATGAAGGTTTGTAAAAATTGTTTGATTGATAATTTGGTTTGTTATTACCTTGATTGAGTATTGGTTGTTTTTGTGTTTGGGGTATTTGTGTGGGTTGCCTGAATGTTGTTAAGGTGTAGTTAAAGTTGTTTTCCTCTAAAATATAATTAAGTGTTGTTTCAAGTGAGTCAGGTTTTTTCAATCTGATAACTGTTTGTAATGATCCAGTTAAGTTTCTAATAAGTGTTCTAAGGGCAAGTTCGTCATATTGTCTAAGATAAACGATTTTAGTATCTGTATTCATTTCCGTGGAGTTATTAATTCTTTGTACTAAATGACTTCGTAAGATTTGAAGACGTTTTCCGAAATCTAATGGTGTTTCGCCTTTGTTGGGGCGAGCCATTGAGAGATCTTGCTCAAGACACTCCAAACTTCTTTTGTCACCAAAACAAGTTTGTAAGGCATCCTTGATTAAGGGCCAATTATTAAGTTCAGCTCTGCTCCAACTAAAAGATTAGCACGACCAACTAGTTTGGACTGGATTACTTTAATTAGCTTATGAAGAGTGGATCAGGATTTCCTTCGTAAGCATTCATAAGAAAATCGCAGTTTGAAATAAATTGGTTAAGGTTATAAGAGTTACCATCAAAAGGGGTAATCATGTCAACATATAATTTTAGCATAGGAATATTAACGTCTATGGGTGAAGAATGAGATGAACCTTCCTGAGGCATGGTTGTTAGGGTAAGATTTCTATTGAAAACTTCAACAAGAGAATCAATGTTCATGAAATATGGATAATATAGATGACAAAATAGGTGCAAATATATGAAATATATAGGGAAACGATAAATTGTTATATTGAATACAATAGGTTATATATAAAATATAGCAAATAAAATATATCTTAAAACTAGGTTGATTCAAAATATACTTCGAAATAAGTATTAATTTTCAAAAACTTAAAATTAAAATCATTATATTTTCTAATTGGATATTATTTTTTAAAAATTATTAAACAAAATTTATTTGAATATAGATCAATATTAAATATCTCTTTAATCTTTATATATTTTATTTCAAATTAAAAAAATGTCTTAACCTAATCTCTCCTATTCAGGGAAACCTATTCTAAACTTTCTCCTATTCTGGCAGAGGATGAAAGTTTGGAAGGAGGTACTCAGCACTTACCTTCCTTGATTCTGTAGTTCTTTTTCGTCCGGGATACGACAGACGCTAAAGAGTTGAAACTCAAGTACTGCAAAACTGGAAAATCGATCTCGATGCCGTGGCTTTTCCGTTCTTGTACTGCGACTATCCTACTGACTGCGCCAGTGAAACTAGTTTCTTCTTAATAAACGTTTTTAAAAACAATTTATTTTCAAATAAGAAAAACTAATTATTACAATTAGAACCGAACTAGACAAAAGCTACTAACAGAATGAATTATCTACTACATAAAAGCGACAATATAAAACAAATGATTCAGCAAGTCGTCCGTGAAGTGCATTAAATTATATACGAGTAAGTGTTTATTTTATAATTATTTAACTTGCACTACAGACTTATTTCGAATACTAATATTTTGGATTTTACAAGTTGTAACTTGGAGAATAATTTTGTTGAATTACGAAACGAAATTCTAAAAGTTATAAAACTACAAGTTACAAGTTGCTTATGAAACATTATGCCGACAACTCCAAACAAGCAATTTTCTTCAACAATCATAGTCAATAGTTTCTCCCTATCAACTTTCTTAGATATTTTCACTGAATTTGGGGGTTGGGTGCGTCTAATTTGAAATATTCCTATTATTTTCCTGATTGCCAAACGTTAGTAAGTCATACAAGTTAAGCAATTTTCATTGTTTTACTTCTTATTATTCATGGATTAACTTACTCAGTAGCATGTTTTTCTACAGAGCATACAAATTTGTCTACTGCACTTCATCCGTCACCTGAAATAAGACAATATATGGAACCTTTGCACAGAACAAAAATACATGAATACCAGGTTTATTTATTGTGAGCAAACAATCTCTCTTATGAAACGGATTGAAACTGATTCCAATTGCTGGTACAGGAAGAACAGTGCGTTTTCTAAATTCGTTCTCTGTAGAACAGTTGTGACAATGTAGAAAATAAACACCCATAATCTTAATAATTATATAGAAAAGGGATTAAATGTCCATCTATTATGGCTCGTATAGATTATGCCGAAGTGAGCAGGGAATTGGATAGGGCAGTCGGCAGAGCGAGAATGAAAACACTATACTTCTCTAGTTACTGCCACTCCTTGATATTCGTCGAAAGAGCGGTTTTTGTACGGAAGTCGAAGGACACTGGCAGTGAAAGCGAAAGAGAGTGTTTACATTCAGCCAGTGCTCGATTTTGGATTTTAGTTATACCACAAATATCCATATTTTTATTGATCAAACTACTTACTAAAGAAGGAAATTAAATTCAAAATTACTTTTGAATAACGAATAACTATAAAAGTAGTGAATTTAATGAATCATGTTAAGAAAGGTCTTTTGTAGAGTTTGAAATTTCCTTTAAGAGTAAGTACTTTGACCTATAAAAATATTGATATTTCTGGTAATTTCAAAAATTCAAAATCGAAACAAGAAACTGAAAAAACTTATCAATGTTTAAAGCACGATAACTAGAAAACTCGTATGTCAATTTACTGTTTTGGGTAACCAAACGCGATTACTTTTAAAAAATCTATAGTCGTAACAATACATCCCTTAATTTCACACTATTTTTTTTTGTCTTCAGGAATAATATTATCACAGTATCATTGAAAAAAATAAATTGTCGTTATTTTTTGTAATATGGACCTTTTCTTTTTTGTATATATATATCGAAAAGGCATTGAAACACCGATACATTGTAATATTGTATGTTATGTTTTATACAACAATTTGGGAAAAAAAATAATTATAGTAAAAAAATGTAACCTAAATAGTATAATGATATTTTTTTCCGTGACAAGAAAAACTATAAATTTCTTACTTGTTTTTCTTGCGAGTTAAAAAGATGTATATGGAAAAATCGAAAATATTTTAAAAAATCAGGTTTTGTTTTTTGCAATAAGTAGAAATTGATAATATCTTAAAAATTAATATTATTCCTTGAGCAGTAAATTGTAATGGCAATATGTGAATACAAAAAGTCTAGGTAGTAGCAAGATTTATGGAACAGAATAGATACAATTTCTTTTGTTGCTTTGCACATTGCAAAAAGCATAGTTTTTGCAATTACTGATTACTTCTTTGAAATATAAGCTTAATATATTTTTTTAAAGAAATTACTCTTGACTTGCTAAATTAACGTAAGCAATTTTGTGATAAAATTTAGTATTTTAGTAATAACTCAATTTACAACAAAAATAAGTGTAATCTCGTGCTTGTAAATTAATTAAATTTACTAAAGCTCGAGCCTAGCAAATGGCATCGAAAAAAGGAATTTTTTAAATTAAAAAATTCTTAGAGACTTGCATAATTTTGCAACACAAAAGCAGTCACCCGGTTTCAGTAGTCAAGGATTTTTTGCAATCTGCACAGCAACAAAACATATTTTACAACTTTGATGCTGTCATTCGATAGAACTTACTTTTACCTACCTTAAACTTTCATAAGCATATGTTTTTACTCTAACATACATTTTAGAAATGATCAACCAGAAACTTTGATTTTCCTGATTTCACGAATTTTCACTTAATTTAGAAAAAAACAACAAAACCTGAAAATTTGTTGATATTTTATAATTTACCAATTACATTGCTGTACCACGCAAGAAATACAACCCCAAAATTTCATATTTTAATTATGGTATATTTGGGGTTTATGTATAAAATAAGTAAATATCTGTTAATTTTAAATACTAGCTTTGATATTTTATTTAATAGTGATAATTTTATATTATATAACCCATATTATCTAATTATAGCTTTAATCTTTGGATTCTCTTATAGCATTGAAATTTAAAATTAAAATTAACTTAATATTTTTAATCCAACTACTGAACCTACAACTTCCAGCGTAGATTGTTTAAAAGTAAAACTAAACAACTTAGAAGTATAAAAATTGCCTTGTTTGCCTTTTGTATAAATTATTTTATTTGGAAATTGAGGAAATTAAACTTACTGTAGTTAATTTTCGGGCCCCAAAAATTACGGGCCCTAGGCACATGCCTATTTTGCCTAGGCCTTAGTCCGCCCCTGGAGACACCTCAAAAACTTACCCGTAGATGAACCTATGGGCTGCCCAGATTGATACTTGTGAGCGTGAGTTTTAATATTACTGCTAATTTGGATAAGAAAGGTTCGCCAAACTAGCAAAACAGAAAAAATGACACAAATAACGTTTACCGCTTATTTGGGTTATACTAAATAAACAGGACAATACAGAAAATTAAGATCAAAATAGAAATTTTAGGACTCAGTGACTTGATTAAGTTGCCTTGAGGTATAACTTGAATTGGAGACTAACTTTGACAGAGTATCAGCTTCTTTCGTGAAGGAATTTTTCTGCGTGGGCTTAATAACTCGGGACTCCTCTAGAAATGAAGAGGTAGGGGTGTTGAAACTTCCTCCTCCACAGTTTTCCTTAATTTTTTGGAATTGCTCTGGCGTCCAGGGCTGGTAAAATTCCATGAAATCGGGAAAAGTATGTATTATTCCAGATATTGTTTATCTCGCCTCCCTATCGTTATAATGTCGGTTAAACCTAGAGTTTATTTTACGCAGGTTTATGTTTTTCTTTCACTACAATTGTTCTTACTTCCCATTCATTTATTTTATTTATGTTTCCAATAAAATTTCTGACTGATCCCTTATATTTAAACACAATTTATACTTCACCGCAAAAATTAGATAGATACAATTAGATACAACGTTAAATTCAAATTTCAGATACAAATTTTAGAGTTAAATCTTAATTAAACATTTCGAGTCCAAACTTTTGGATATACTTTACGATATAAATTTCTGATTCATAGGTTATATTTAATAAATATTATGGAAATTTTATTTTTGATTCCATTTATAAACTACTTATCTACGCCTCTGCAATTATAGCAAAAGAAAAAAAAATATAAACCATGTGCTCAAACCTGTAAACGGTTGTAGTTTATAGACATGAGAGCACGAACTGAATAAAACCCTAGCCAAACAATTTCTTTTTACGCAAGAAAAAACTAGATGCCCTGTCAAGCCGTAAATTCTCCTAATAAAAGATAACAACAAAATTAAATACTTATTGGCCTAAATTATTCCTACATATTCTTTCACAAGGACAGAATTAAAACCTAGAAGTTTAATCTATTTACTAGATACGCCACGTTTAATTATATATCATAGAAGATAGATTTAAAAATAATAATAAAATCGGTTTCAAGCATCACGCCATAAAATGCGGTATTCAATGCTTACGACAGGGTAGCCTGACATATTTCCCAAACAGATACACTCTCAATCTATTTTTCGCATCTTCTCCATATTATTAAATCAGACACAAAACAAGATTACGTCCACTATTCCACGACAGATGGGGTAACATCCATAAATTACGTAAGATTTTGACGGTTTTCTGACCAACATCCACTCCCATGCAGGATCGAATTTACCTTAATGCCGCCCCTGGACACCAGAAAAAATGAAGCCCCAATACTGAAATTATATTGAAACTTATAGTTTATATATCTTATTTTTTAAAAATTAACATAACTAATTCATTGCAGAAAATTTATTATATATTATACATATACTTTCAAAACATAAAAAATATTTGTTTTTTTTTTCTAAGAATTATTAATCTTTTAAAAATTCATTGATTGATTAAAATTTATGTTTCGAAAAATGCAAATAGAATGACAAAATATTTTCAATATTTCGGTAAGACTACTAATTTAATTTCTTTAATTCCAGAAAATAAAACAAAATGCAAATATTATTCTAAATCTTCAAGAAAATAAATTAATTAAATCATTTTGATTATTAACTTTTACTTGAAGTGCCAAAATTATAATTTAGAAATAATGCACTAATTGAATTTCTTGAATTATAAATTACATAAAAAAAATAAATACAAATAAGTATTATTGAAAAATAATAAGTAATTATTAATTATATTGAGCAATCTTGATAAGACTGAAATTTTTTTTCACTTTCCAAGTTTTGCCGCCCTCGAAAATTTGCCTCCCTGGGCACTAGCCCCGACTGCCCCTAGTGTAGATCCACAGCTGCTCCCATGTAAGAAACTGTAAGATGCAATTTCATCATCCACCCACCTCCATTTTTTACGTAAGACATTCACTTATTTTCATTATTTCAAAATCCTTCATTTTAAGGATAAAAAGATGTACCTATATTATTTAGTGTAATCCATTTATAAAATAGTCTCTATCTCATAATCGTAATGAAGTAACATACTTTCATTATTAATAACACATTATTTAATATAATGTTATTATTAATTAAATATGAATACTGACTAAACTCGATAGTTTCCGTAGAATTAAACCCTTACATGTTTACAGCTAAATTATTTGTATATACCAATATCAGATATTTATACTTGTAAGTACCTACATGCATATAAAAAATAAGGGTTTGAGTATTATAAACTTAATTAAATATAGTTAATCTTATAACTATATTTATATTTGAAAATTGTTAATCAAGTAGAATTTAAATATTTCTATAGATATTGATAATAGTTAATTCAAGCAAATACCCACCCTAAAATATCTTACGTAATTCATGGATGTCTCATAGTTTCGTCCTAAATGGACGGAGTGACATAAAGTATTCACTTATAGAGGAGAAACGCGCATGTATAGAAGTGGACAATTGTTTTTACTTTGCGACCTCACCAAAATCGCCCCGCTCGATATTCTTCTTCTGCCACGAATAATAAATTAATTACTAAGCAAGTTAAACGAATGAATTTGTAAATAAATTATTAATTTATACAGTTCAATATATTCACTAATTATATTTTAGTTTAGTATAAAATACACAGAAAATTTTGTGAGAAGAAATAGCAATTTTGCACCACAACTACTTGGAGTTGCTATTACTTCTGTTTCTAATTGTTTTCTAGAACTCACTTCTAGCATTCTCTAGTTCCTTTTTGTGACTTGAAGGGTAAATAATACCACACTTGAGAAAAAAGTAGTATACTCCAAAAAAAAATCTAATGTTTGTAAGTCTTAATCTGATTTCGTTGTTAATGACCTTAAATTTAAATGCACTAAAGAAATATATTTCCGTTTATTACAATTTATTACAATATATTACAACAGGCTGTTTCTCTAACTATAATGGACCACACAGAAAATAACTATTAATTGTGTGTTATTTTTGACTTACTTGATAGACGAAATTGAAACTGTAGTTGGCTGTAATACTCTTCTAGTTCTATTAAATATGAGATTTTATCAAAATCTAACGCCATAAACATAGGGTTATTCATATTTTCCAACCACTGTTTAAATTTATTTAGTTCGCGCCGGTATTCACACTCAAGAACACAATTCATTAATGGAAAACATACGTCTGCATTACAAAAATTATGATATTATATTGTACAATTCAAACTGTAACTGACTAATCAAACCATCATTGAATAAAACATTGTTTTAATTAACCGACTTTCAAGTTGGAAATAATTAACAATACATAGCACATTCGCAGTTGTTAGGTACCCATAAGCAAAGTAAAAATTGTAAACAATAACAGGTGCCAATCTGTAAAAATTAATGGCCTATATATCTAATAGATTTTCGAGCTCGGTGCCAAGCAAATCTAAAATGCTGTATTGCTTACTTATCAACTACTTCATCAAACTTCATTGATGCTTGGTACCGACTTCAAAAATATATTAGATAGGTAGGTAGTTAATTTGTGAAGAATGAGCACCTTTAATACTTTACAATTTTTACTTTGATTGTAGGTATCTAACTACAGTAAATATGCTATATATTGTTAAATACTTTCAAATTTATAGTTCTAATTGGAAGTCGGTTAATATTTAAAAAAAGTTTTATTTTCTACTTTTAAGTCTGTTAATTTTTTAAAATATTTCATCTTCTATTTTGAACTCGGGTAGTTCTTATGATTTATTTTTTTATTTTGTATGTTTAACCTTAGTAGACCGGGACCAGGTAACACCAAGAACCCCAACATTAGAGTATAATACATTTTCGTTTAAATCGGCAGGTAACAGTTAGAGAAACAAAATGAACTTGCTAGGCGTTGACTTACATTTCAAAAATATGGCTAATTAAATTTACTATGATTACTATTGCTTTTATAACTTTATAGTTTTGTTTGCTGAATTTTCTATTAGGTCAGAAGTCCGTGACACCAAAAGCACCGTCTTCCCAAAAGTGATTTTTTTTTATGTAAATCGTTGATTTAATATCGGAAAATGTATATAATAAATAATAATACTATGCTGTACTACCAATATGCTTGCAATATACATATAAAATTTCCAAATTCGCGTTTAAAACATTCAATATCTACAGTTCTCGGACGTTGGAATTAATATTTATGCGGAAATGTCAGTTTATGTCACTTAGATGCATGTCACAAATCAGAAAAAATTCAAGGTGTAACATAATACAGTGCAGATATTTTGGTAGATGATAGAACTGATCAGTATTAATATAAAAGTCTTATATAACATATGTCAAAATGTTTATGGTTTACGAGTAAAAATCGTTCAAATTTGTCAATTAAAGTTAGGACTTTCGTGTGTATTTACCCATCTATTTGCAAAACATTAACAAATTTAAACTAAATAATACATTCAACAAAATCCTCTACCATTTCTATCTATATAATAAAAATAATAATTAAATTTCCAACAAAATTTATAAAACAGAAATATGGGAATTATGCTTTAGTTCTCATACCGTAATACGGAATTTATTGCGAAAGGTCAGGTGATATTGTGAAAGGTGATATTTATTTGTTTTGAATGTAATATTTGACGTGGTATTATTCCCAATAAGTGCAAAAACATTAAGTGAAGATACCACAACTATATTCAGGAATCAACTGTGAATTTTTTATTTATGATTACGAAATATGAGTGGAAATATTAAGCATGAAATAGAGAATAACGGAACAGTGGGAGTTTTTTATGACAATGCAAATTCATGTTACGTGTAAAATTATATGTTGGTATGATACGTTTTAGGTATTTACACTTGATTTTTTTTGGAAAATTTCACTGTAGATATAGTATTATTACTAAATGATTATTCAGGCAAGAAAATGTTGAAAAACAACACTAAGGTGAAAACAATTCCCTTATAATGCTTCAATAAATAAACATATAATAATGATATTGTGTTTTCATTCAATTTCTTCTTTTAGAGAATATATTAAGAATCTATTGAAACGTAGCACTGATATTGTCTCATAAATGAATACAATAATTACAAAAGCTCCATATTTCGAAAAAAACATCATAGAAATTAAAAACTTAAATACATTTGAGTTTTTTGTATACTTTTTCAGTTCCGCAGTCTTATTCAAGCACGGCGAGGTAGCCAGATGTACAGAAATTTCCATAAACTTAATAATGCAATACGTTCTTAACTATACAAGGTAGAGTTGTATTTGTTAAGAGTTTTTGCTTAATACTACCCAGTACTATCTCCTGCCAAAATATCTGCACTGCAATATGTTACATCCTGTATATGACACAATTGCAGGATTCTCCTTAATACAATGCAATTAAAAAACTATACTAATCGGAAAGGGGTTTTGGAGAAATCAACACAGGTATGTCTTCAATCACAAAATTTCATTCCTTTACAAATACAACTCTGTTCTAAAAATTTAAAATTTCACCAATCCCGATGTACATTCTATTAAATAAAACAATAAATATTCAAATCCGTTCACTACCGGAGGAGAATTCAGGTAACATACATACAAAAAAGTACACGCCGAATACTTAATCTCCTCCTTTTTGGAAGTCGATTAAAAATTCAAAACAACTTAAACATTTTAAATAATATTACTCTGGACTAGTCGCATCATAAGTTCGGTTGTAGGAATTAGACAAAAGGTGACCGAAAAAATTTGAACTTAAATCATGTGGCGTCAGTATGTTGTGGTCGCAAACTAGAAACAAAGTTTGACGATGATAATTTTAGTGAATTCTCTAAAGGTAATTATTTTGTGCGAAGTGTCTCGCACACATCTTATAGAATGTTATAGTTCATGATCAAATAATGACTCTAACAAAATAAAATAATGAATTACTCAACAAACTCCATAAAAATGCTTACCCTTCTGTATGTTTGAATTTCTTGATATAAATGGTTTAGCAGCAAGAGCATGTTTCATAATCAACTTTTAACTTGTAGTTCGGTAACTTGGAGAATCTTGTTTGATAATTCAAAAAAATTATTCTAAGTTACAACTTGTAATATTATTCGAATTGTGCACGACAGACTTATTTCGAATACTAATATTTTTTATTTTACAAGTTGTAACTTGGAGAATAATTTTGTTGAATTACGAAACGAAATTCTAAAAGTTATAAAACTACAAGTTACAAGTTGCTTATGAAACATTATGCCGACAACTCCAAACAAGCAATTTTCTTCAACAATCATAGTCAATAGTTTCTTCCTATCAACTTTCTTAGATATTTTCACTGAATTTGGGGGTTGGGTGCGTCTAATTTGAAATACTCCTATTATTTTCCTGATTGTCAAACGCTTCTATAAAATATAACATGTAAGTCATAAAAGTTAAGCAATTTTCATTGTTTTACTTATTATTCATGGATTAATTTACTGAGTAGCAGGTTTTTCTACAGAGCATACAAATTTGTCTACTGTACTTCTTCCGTCACCTGAAATAAGACAATATATAGAACCTTTGCACATAACACAAAATACATGAATACCAGGTTTATTTATGGTGAGCAAACAATCTCTCTTATGAAACGGATTGAAACTGATTCCAATTGCTGGTACAGGAAGTACAGTGCGTTTTCTAAATTCGTCTTCTGTAGAACAGTTGTGACAGTGTAGAAAATAAACACCCATAATCTTGACAATTATATAGAAAAGGGATTAAATGTCCATCTATTATGGCTCGTATAGATTATGCCGAAGTGAGCAGGGAATTGGATAGGGCAGTCGGCAGAGCGAATGAAAACACTATACTTCTCTAGTTACTGCCACTCCTTGATATTCGTCGAAAGAGCGGTTTTTGTACGGAAGTCGAAGGACACTGGCAGTGAAAGCGAAAGAGAGTGTTTACATTCAGCCAGTGCTCGATTTTGGATTTTAGTTATACCACAAATATCCATATTTTTATTGATCAAAATACTTACTAAAGAAGGAAATTTAATACTCTACAAAAAGGTTATTAACATTAAAATTATTCGAAGTTGAAATTAAATTCAAAATTACTTTTGAATAACGAATAACTATAAAAGTAGTGAATTTAATGAAAAATGTTAAGAAATGTCTTTTGTCGAGTTTGAAATTTCCTTTAAGAGTAAGTACTTTGACCTATAAAAATATTGATATTTGTGGTAATTTCAAAAATCCAAAATCGAAACAAAAAATTGAAAAAACTATTCAATGTTTAAGGCACGATAACAAGAAAACTCGTATTATGTCAATTTACTGTTTTGGGTAACCAAACGCGATTACTTTTAAAAAACCTATACTCGTAACAATACATCCCTTAATTTCACACTATTTTTTTGTCTTCGGGAATAATATTATCAAAGTATCAATCATTGAAAAAAATAAATGGTCGTTATTTTTTTAATATGGACTTTTCCTTTTTTGTATATATATCGAAAAGGCATTGAAACACCGATACATTGTAATATTGTATGTTATGTTTTATACAACAATTTGGGAGAAAAAAACTCATCATAGTAAAAAAATGTAACCTAAATAGTATAATGATAATTTTTTTCCGTGACAAGAAAAACTATAAATGGTTTGGAGCAATTGATTGGATATTATACTCCTTTGCGTAGATTAATATATTCTGACAAGTTTTTGGTAAGTAACTGGTTTGCTTGAAAAACTGGGCTTCACAAATTGCATCACTGTCGATTGGATAGGGCAATATGTCTGGACAAATTTTCGATCTTCGGTCTATAGACTTGCAATTGTCCATGTTATCAAGAATTACATAAAGTAGAGAGTCATCGTCTCTAGCAATATATTTATGACCAATTTGAAGCATATGATGTAGACCTGTACGATTATCAAAGATAGGAATTGGATATAATTGGTAAAGGATGTAATTTTCAGGTTCCACCAAAGGTATTTTTAAAACGAAAACTAGTTTTGAATCAATTTGGAATGCTTCTAATTCTATTATTTCAGCATACTGTGCTACGGTTCAAGTATAAACTTGTATAGGTAACTCGTTTTTATACAGTGATTCAGACATCTTTTGTATTGAATTTAATAGATCATTGGGTGAACTAATCGAACTGTGTAAAATTTTAAGCCTGGCAAATGAAATGGAATTTAAAATGTCATCAAGAGTTTCTTCGATAAAAACATAACTTGTCATCAATGATTCGCAAATGTCTAGTACTTTTATTTGCGCTTGATAAAAGGCTAAATCGTCTGTAAGGTTAAAAATTGCGGATTGAATTTCTTGAAGATCTTTGTTAAATGTGAACTCGTGAATTTGTAACTTTTGTATCGTACTATTAAAATTCTTAATTACTGACGTAGTCACTGAAATCTGATTCTTTAATAAATTTTCTATCTGGTGTTCGTCTCGCGTAATGCGGTCAATAGACTGACTATAGTATTCTCCATCAGATGAGTCTAGATTTCCTGATATAGCTTCCCATATCGTACCTAAACCGTTAATAATGCCGCGTTTGCGTCTGTTTGAACTTGAACCTATATAACTTTTGGTATCAGCAAATATTTCCTTATATTTCTCATCAATATTGTTGGCAATTTGATTTAAAAGACTAATATGTGTTGACAGTTCTACTTTAAATGCAATCATTCGATTGTTGTTTTCTTTGAGTGAGTCTAGCAAATGATCTAAAATTTCATCGTTGTTTGAAATCGCTTGTTTAATATGACTAAGTTTTTTGTATACTAAGAGTGTCCATTTTGAATTTGATATTTTTAAATTACTTTTCTCTTGGAAGTAAACACCGATCGTATTATTTACTGGTGATTTTGGATATTGGCATCTTGAGATGGTGATTATCCACCAAAGGATTAAAATTCTGAAAAGAAGAAATTTCTATTCAAAATAGGGTTTAAGCCTATCGAAATTTACTTTAGTAGTTTGATTAGTATTTGGATTAAATAATTTTGCTGAGTTTTGATAGAGTTCTTGGATTTCATAAGAGCCATTGAACTTATTTTCCGATTTATTTTTAATTTGAGCTTCTTTGAGGTATACTTTATCTCCTATATTAAATTCATGTTGGTTTTGGGATATATTCTTATCAAACCGAATTTTTGATTTTTCTTTTTGAGTATTTATCTTTGCTCTTGCTATTTTATAATAGTGTTCCATACGATTGTTTAAATCTCTAATATATTTAGAAATAAGGTTTTTCTGATTGTATAACATTTCAGGGGGTCTACTTGACGTATGCTCGAATACTAGTTCATATGGGCTAAATCCATGGGTGTAACTTTTTGTATTATTGTAGCAAATGACAGCGTAGCGAAAACATTAAAAGGATGTTCTTCGGGATGTTCGGCTGTATTGGAACGAATCATTACAGAAAGTGTTGCATGAAAACGTTCGATTGAACCATTGGATTCTGGATGGTTCACACTTGAAAAAGTTAATTTAAAATCATAGAGTTCTGAAAGGTCGTTCATTAAAGTATTCTTGAATTCGGGGCCATAATCGCAATGTTTGCGCAATGGTGTGCCATAATGTTCAAAATAAATTAACAAGGTGTTAACAACTGAGGAAGCTTTTTTATCATTCAGTGGATATGCTTGAGTAAATTTCGTTAATTCGTCGCGTATTGTTAGTGCGTAATTTTTGTCAGGATATTCAAATATGTCTATATTAATTCGCTCAAAGGGAGTCTTTGGTGTTTCTGTTATTACGAAGGGTGCGCTTAGATTTTTTCTGCAAAATTTTATTATATTTTTCTCTAACGCGTCTCAGAGTTTCATTTATACCTCTGTGTAAATTGTTTTTTCCACAATGATATTGTTCAATGATTATTGGTATCTGATCTTCAGTTGGAGTTGTTACAATATTTTGACAAATTTTTATTTTAATATCTTTGTCAGCAAATATAAAAGATAGAATTTCAAGAGTTGGTAATTCAATATTATTTTCAACATAATAAGTTTCGTTTGGATTAAATTGATCTTGTGCTTTGTAAAGAATGTAAAATAGATGTGGGACTATTCTTTCTGGGTCAAAAGGAAGGGGTATTATGAAGTATCTTCGTTCTTTAATTGAACTACTGGAAAATATATTAATTATTTCGGTACTCAAATCTGGATTTATTTTGGCAAAAGAAAGTTACGATATTTTTATGGGTTTTATTTATCTTTTTCAAGGTTTTGTTGTTCAATAAAGTCATCATTTGAAGTTTCGTCTTCAGTTAGGACATGAATTTTGTTTTTGAATGAAAGCTAGTACAGTCTTGGAAGTGATTTATCTTTATGCGTGATAATGCGTCTGCATTGCTATTTTTCTTTCCGGGTTTGTAAACAACTTTAAAATTATATTCTTCTAGTTTTATCCTCCATCTAGCAAGTCTGCTACCGGGGTCTTTTATTGAGAAAAGCCATGTTAAAGGGCGGTGATCGATTGCGACTGTAAAGGTTCTCCCGTACAAAATCGAACGAAATGTCTTAACGGTCCATACTACCGCTAGTAGTTCTCTTTCAATAGTTGAATATTTCGTTTCTGCTTCACAAAGGGTTCTAGAGGCATAGGCAATTGGAAGATCTTTACCTATAGGTCCTTGAGATAAAACGGCACCTATTGCAAAAGTACTTGCATCGGTTGTTAATATGAATTCCTGTTCAAAATCTGGGTACTTTAAAATTGGGTCAGAAGTAAGAATTTCTTTGAGTTTTTGAAAGGATTGTTTACATTCATTATCAAATAAAAATTTTACGTCTTTTTGAATGAGTCGAGTGAGTGGCTTTGCTATTTTAGCAAAATTAGGAATAAATCTGCGGTAATAACCTGCTAAGCCTAGAAATAATTTTATTTCTTTTGGGTTTTTGGGTTCTGGAAAATTTAATACACAACTAACTTTATCGGGATTTGGTTTAACACCATCAGGAGTAATGATATGACCTAGATAAGCTACTTCACGTCTTAAGAATTCGCACTTATCTGGCTGAATTTTGAAATTAGAATTACGAAGTCTTTGAATACTTCTGAAAGTCTGGCAATATGTTCATGAATAGTGGGTGAGTATACAATTATATCATCCATATATACTAGGGCTCTTACATTTTTAATACCAAGGATATTATCCATTACACGTTGAAAAGTGGACGGGGCATTTTTTAATCCAAAGGGCATTCTTATAATTTCATTGATTTCAATCTGATGAAAACCTGAAGCAAGGTCCAGAGTAGAAAAATATTGGCATTTACCTAGCTGATCCAATTAATCAGAAATATTGGGTACTTATCATCGACGGTTGACTCATTTAATTTACGATAATCAATTACAATTCTCCATTTTTGCTTGCCTGAAGCATCGAGCTTTTTAGGAACAACCCAAACAGGGGATGACCATGGGGAAATTGAGGGTCGAATAATACCTTGATTTAGCATATTACTTATTTGAGTCTTTACTTCATTTCGATGAATCTGAGGATACCTATAAGACTTGGTGTAAACAGGTTTGGAATTATTGGTGTCTATTGAATGCTTTATTTCATTGGTGAATGTTAATTTGTCACCTTCTAAGAAAAATATCTCTGAAAATTCTAGACAAAGATTGGTAATCATTTCATGTTCTTCTGGATTTAAATGGTCAAGACGTAATTGGTCTCTTATTAATTGAATCCTATCAGTGAAAGCTGATTCATAAATATTGGAATTGAGATTTAAGATTTTGTCAAAATTATTGATTGGTTCTAAAGAAAGGTCTGAAAAATCAACAGATTTTGGATTGAGTTAGCATTTATGACTGATGTTAAAAATTCACCATTTGCGTTTATTTTCACAACGGCATGAGGTAATCTAACTTTCTCCTTTTCTTGTTCTTTAAGTATGGCATCAGTATTAGATAAATTGCATTTTAACTTGACAATTTTTTCTGTTCTTCCTTCAATTGAAATATTGTTTGAAATTATAGGTTTAGGAACTTTTTTGTCGTAGGAATAAGATTTTTTGAGATTGAGTTTTGTGGATTTTGAATGGTTTCTTGAGAAGAGTTTTCTTGTCCGGCTTTGAATAATGGGCCAGTTTTGAAATTAGTTATCAATTGTTTGGATTTAAGATCAATAATACAGTTATAATGATCTAAGAAATCAAGACCAAGAATTCAATATCTAAGTTATACACGAAAACTTTATGATAATCATTAGGGGCAAAAGGAATTAGAGTTCATTCTGTAATTAATAATTTTTCATTAGTAATACCTTGAATTGGTTTACTTTCAGGGTATCTGGGAAAATTCTTTACGACTTTTTCTTTAAAAATTGAGGTTGAAGCTCCGGTATCGATTAGTAATTTGTGAGTTTGAGTTCCGTCAAAAATATAATATAAGTTTTTGGAACTTACGGTGACTAAAGGATTTAAATTAATTGGTTCGTTTGAGTGTTTGTGTCGAGGTTGGTTTTGTTGAAAGACAAATTTTGTAGTTGGGTTTGTATTTCCTCTATGTTGGGTGGTTGGTTTCCCGAGGCTAATTCTTGAAAATTTTCTTCGTTTTGAAAATAATTATTTTGATAATAATAGTCATTTTGTGAGTAGTCAAATTCTTGAGGATTTTCATAAAAGTCATCATCATAGTATTGTTGATAATTATTTTCATAAACATCTTGAAAATGTTCGGTGTCATAATTATAGTTTGAAAATTCATAATTATGGGGATATTCATTTATGTGATGAGTTCTTGGATTATTAAAATTGAAGTTTCTTTGCGGATTTGGATTATTTATTTGACATCTTTGTTGAGAAAATTGGGGCAAAGAAGGTCTGAATTGTTGATTCGTTTGTTGGGTAAAATGTCTTTGTTGATTAAATTGCTGAGGGAAATTGGGTCTCGGTTGAAAATTTGTGTTTCGAGATCCATTTTGAAAATTTGTTGGATTCATTTGAAAACGATTAAATTGGCAATTAGGGGCTTTTAGGAATATGGGTAGGAAAATCACACACAACAATATTACGATATTGTTTTATTTTAGTCCTCTCGATATGAAATCCACTATTCAACTAACTATTAAGAAAATATATAAAACTTATAGGGATCGTTCCTTCACGGAACTTTATATCAATGTTTATTTATGTTACACATAATGCATGTATCGAGTGAGAAGTGCTCAGACATCATAAAGCGATCACTGACTGTGTGTGACATCATCAATGAAGGCTTTATTTTTGAATATTAATTACACTAACAAATGATAAACTCAACACTCCCCCTCAAAAATAAAATGTTCATTTTCATATTATCATAAATTTCTATTTTTACTTCAAAAGGACAAAAACAATATCTCTATCTTTGTATCTATATTTGTATCTGGGGAGTAATTTTCAGCCCAACATTTGTTGCTAAAGTGGATCAGGGAAAAACCCCAATAAAAACCTGATCAGGCCGTTAATTTAATTAATCTTATTCTTAGAGCAATAGTCGATCATTCCAAGTTTCAACCGTATTTCCTGGAATTTGGGAGCAGGAATCTGTTTCGTGAAGATGTCTGCTAACTGTTGACCTGTGCAAATATATTTCAAATTAATGAAGTTATTCTCGATTTGATTTCTGGTAAAATGGTACTTTATGTCAATATGTTTTGAACGTTTGTGATCTACAGGATTGTTTGCTATTGAGATACAACTGTTGTTATCTTCATAAATTACTATTGGTTTTGTTATTACCAATTTAATACTTTGCAGTAAAGATTTTAACCACAGAGCTTCTTTCACGCCTTCAAAGAGCGCCATGTATTCTGCCTCTGTTGATGAAGTTGCAACAGAATTTTGCCTTTTTGTATTCCAGCAAATTAAATAACTTTCAAACAACTTAAACAAATATCCTGTAGAACTTTTCCGATCAATTTCATTACTACCCCAATCAGCGTCTACATAGCCAATTAATAGATCACTATAATTATTATTTCGTTTGTATATTAATTTAAGTTTAATGGTCCCTTTTATATATCGTAATATTTAGGCTTTGCCATAATTCTTTATTATTTTTGTTTTGATAATGACTTTATAAATTTATGGCGGTGCTTAAGTCAGGCCTTGTACATACTGTAACATAAAGTAAAGAACCAATTAGATTACGACAAGGGGCTTCATAATATTCGTCAGAGTTCAATTCATTATAGTTTATTTTGACTGGAAGTGGTGTGTTTACGGATTTACATTCACTCATGTTGAATTTGTTGAGAACTGATTTTAAATACCCGCATTGATCCACAGATATCTCATTGTCATTTCTTTCAATGTTCATACCTAAAAAGAATTTAATTTCTTGTAAATCAACCATACGAAACTGCTCTTTTAAAAAGTTTTTAAAACTTGACATTGTATCCATGTTACCAGAAATAATTACCAAGTCATCAACGTATAATATTACGTATACATTTTCAGTCAAGTGACCTTTATCTAAGAAATATAAACATCGGTCCCCAGACGAACTCATAAAATTATATTTCTTTAACAGATCATCAAAATGCTGAAACCAGCATCTTGCCGACTGTTTTAAGCCATATATTGCCTTGTTTAATTTACATACCAAATTTTTGTTTTCAATTTCTATTCCTTCGGGAACTGACATGTATATTTCCTCTTTTAATATTCCATTTAAAAATGCGGTTTTTACGTCCATTTGATGTATGAATAGTTTAAACTGATTAGCTAGAGCCAAAAGTATTCTTAAAGTAGTTATGCGCGCCACTGGTGCGAATGTTTGCGTATAATCAAATAAATATTGTTGAGTAAAACCTTTTGCTACTAAACGGGCTTTATATTTTGATGGATTTCCATCTTTGTCACTTTTAATAGTAAAGACCCATTTACAATTGACAATTTTTTTATGCATGGGCTTGGGTACCTACTAAAGTCCATGTATTATTTTCTATTAGAGAGTTAATTTCATCTTTCATGGCTTCCACCCATTTATTTTTATCATCCCTATTAGTTCATTCTTGGTAACAAGACGGGGTTTTGAAAACTGATTGTTGAGCACATGTAAATAATTCGATATCATTTTCATTATATGATATTTTAGGATTGTTTTTAATTCTATCACTACGTCTAAGTTCAGTCGTAGATTGGACCTCATTATCGATTTTAGCATTCTTTCCGAGGTCAGTTAGCACTGGAACCTCAGTTTGAATATCTGTGTTGTTAATTCTGAGTTCAGTAAAAACTGGAGTCTCAGATGAAAACTTGGTGTTTTTATTTCTGAGTTCAATCGAAATTGGAGTCTCAGATTTATGTTTTAATTGATGTATATCAATTTTATTGGTGGGTTTTTTATATTCACCCACTTTTAATTCTTCTTCATTACTTGAAGACTTTGACACCAATTTATTAGTTACTTTCAAATTTTGATTATCAAAATTTGATTCAACACTTTCGCCAAAATCGATTTTAGGTCTTGAGATATTAAAATTTATTTCGTCAAATATGACGTCACGTGCTAGAAGGAATTTATTTGTGCAAACGTTTAATATTTTATAACCATTAGGTTCATACCCAACCATTATGCCTTTTATTGACTTTTGATCAAATTTGCCTTTTTTATTTTTATTATGAACATATGCGGTTGATCCGAAAACTTTTAAATGGTCTAATCTCGGCTTTTTATTGTGCCAGAGTTCAAAAGGCGTTTTGTCTTGTGAAAGTGCTTTAGTGGGAGTTAAATTTAAGAGATACGTAGCCGTCAAAATTGCTTCACCCCAAAAGCATGTACTTAAATTTGCACCGTGTACCATGGCTCTAGCTTTTTCTGTTAGGGTTCTGTTCATTCTCTCTGCTACTGAATTTTTTTGGGGGAGTATATGGCACTATTTAATGATACGATATTCCTTTTTCAACACAAAAAGCTTTCATTTCATTTGAAATATACTCACGACCATTATCGCAATAAAAATTTACAATTTTTGAATTAAAAAGAACTTCACTTTTAGTGACGAAATCTTTAAAAACTTTAAATACCTCATATTTATATGTTAATAGGTACGCTACCGTGTAGTGTGTAAACTCATCAATGAATGTTATGAAATAATTTTGATTGTTTATTGTTGGAGGAGTAATAGGACCACAAATATCTGAGTGTATTATGTATAATGGCCTGTTAATATGCGATTTATCCTTTCGTTTAGAAAATGCTAGACGTGCTTGTTTTCCATTTATACAAGCTTCACATAGATCATAACTTGGTTGAATATTATTCAATTTATCAATGTTTTGTGCCAATTTTTTAGATTTAATTTCTATGAATTTATTTTTGCTTATATGACCTAAGCGTTCATGCCAAATTTTATAGTTTTCAGTAGCAGAATTAATGACAACATTTACTTGTTCATGCATGTTGTTTTTTAGTAGTTTAAATTTTACACATACTAAATTGTTCAGAGACTCACCCTTAATTACCGCCTTACCGTCCTTTTCAATTAGAACTTGCCCATTTTCTTTGAAGATAACTGTCATTCCAGCTTCTTGGATACGTCGAACGGACAACAAGTTGTAAGGTACGTCAGGAACGTACAGGACGTTTCTGAGGGTTCCCTGGATTCCTAGATTGGTTTTTACCTCTATATTGCCCCTGAGAGATGAAGTGATGAAGGTATTATTTTTAGCAACAGAAATCTTAACTGGTATCTTCAATTTTTCAGCAGTAGTGAAATGCAACTTTTCATTGACGATGTGATCAGTTGCTCCTGAATCCAATACAAATATTATTTCATTTTTTGTAAATAATGTCTTGTTCTGGAGAATACTGCTGTTGATCATAAAAGCAAAATTCTGCTCTGGGTCTTGAGTGGTTTTAACAACTTGAAGAATTCTTTGTTCATTTTGAGATCTCTTATAAAAATAGCAATCTTTTTTAAGGTGATTTGTCCTACCACAATGGTCACATTTTCTGTAGTTTCCACTATTATTTTTGTTGAATTTAGACTGATAATTGTGGTTATGTTTAAATTGTTTTCGTTTTTGAAAACTACGGTTGCGATGCGTTGGAAAGTTTCTGTTTTTCTTCTGGGATTGAAAAAATGTTGATTGATTTTTCCGGGTTTCACTTTGAAGCACTTTAGTACTTGTGTCAATGATTTCATGTTTCAACTTTGTTTCGTGATCCAATAAACGTGTTTTGACAAAAGCAAGGGTTAGGTTATCTTCCGACAATGTTTGAATAGCTGTTATAATGCCATCATATGACGATGGTAATGTTAATAATAGATGAGCTACCTTACCCATTTCTGTCAAAACTGAGCCCGCCGCAGCTAACTCGATGATCATCTCATCGAATTTGATGAAGTGCTCTAATAGAGAAATGCGTTCCTCTAATTTGAAGCTTAATAATTTCTTTTGGACTGCCAGTTGCGTTGCTAAGCTTTTTCGTTCACCAGTTTCCTTAATATGTCTTTTGCAGTGTCTCCATCTTGAACCATTCCTATCATGGTGTCACTTAAATATTCAATAATGCACCCTTTTGCACATATTTCCATTTTTCTCCAATTGTCTGTTAGTTCTTCGGGGGCTGGTTCCTGTAAAACCTGAAGAGCATCCTGCTCTTCAATTAGGGCTTTTATGCGAAATTTCCAGATCGAATAATGATTTCCATTAAACTGCTTAATGTTGCGCTTCACTTGCTTAGCACCTTCCATTGTTCTTTTTTATTATCACCAACTTTGTCTTTTAATCACTTTATATGGAACACAATGAGTTAAGTATTTATATCTTAGTTTCTTTCACGTTAACTGGGCCCATAACCTATTAGGAATATGGGTAGGAAAATCACACACAACAATATTACGATATTGTTTTATTTTAGTCCTCTCGATATGAAATCCACTATTCAACTATTAAGAAAATATATAAAAACTTATAGGGATCGTTCCTTCACGGAACTTTATATCAATGTTTATTTATGTTACACATAATGCATGTATCGAGTGAGAAGTGCTCAGACATCATAAAGCGATCACTGACTGTGTGTGACATCATCAATGAAGGCTTTATTTTTGAATATTAATTACACTAACAAATGATAAACTCAACAGGGGCAATGTGTCCATTTCTGCCACATTTGAGACATTTTATTTGAGAGTTAGGTTTTTTAATTTGACTTGTAGATTGTCTGGAATCTAATTTTGGAAATTTTTGGTTTTCAAAATATGAAAATATGAGAGTTGAAGCTCGCGTTTTTTTCTTGCTTGTGCTTCTAATATATCTCGAGGATTTCCTGCACGAATGATTTGTCCTAGTCTGGGTCCTAGACCAGTCAAAAGGGTATTTAAACTCATTGTATCAATTAATCTGCACTGAGCATTTTTCTGTTCAGGAGTAAGATTTTGGGATTTTTGTACAAATGCGTGCATTTTAGCATTTAAAACTTGTAACCGACTGAAAAAGTTAAGTGGGGATTTGGAAATATGAGAGATCCCTTGAATCTCCAAAATGGGGATTTAATAATTGCTTAATTTCTGGATACGTTGTGGGGTTTCTAGAGCTGATAAGTTGAGCCGCTCTGCCATGTAATTTATTTTTTATGTGAATACTTAAAAGAAAACGTTGGTCACCAAGGGCCATATTATATGCACAATCACATGCATTAAGGAATGATTGGAGGAAAATTTGATCTCCATCGTATTCTGGGATAATAGAAAATATTTCTGATAACTTGTAGTTTTCTACTTGAGTTTCTTCGCTTGACATTGTAGCAAAGTTTGTTGAAATAACTTATAACTAAAACGTTTCTTAATAACTAAATCGCGTTTGACGTGTTTCTTAAAACTATATCGCTTTTTCTTTTAAAATTGAATATTTCCACCTTAGAAAATATTTCTCCTATAATTAAAAATAATCAAATATTTCCAGCTCCGAAAATATTTGTCCGAAAATAAAACAAAAATAATATTTCCACCTTCGAAAATATTTTAAATAAAAATCAAAACAAAATTCTTATAATTATAAGGTTCAAAGGAATTATTGGATATTAACACTGATAATCGTAAAAATGCAACAAATTGAACATAAACATAAAAAATAAAGACACGATTATCTCATGGAGCTTGAGCCTTTATCGTGTCCACCAGCAGTGAGGCAAATTCCGTGTTCAACCGGCTTCTTCCGACGATCTGTCTTGTCCTAGCAGTGAGGCTGTGGTCCGTGTTCAACCAGGAAAGTAGATTTTTGGCTTTGGTCCTTTGTTTCGGCAAGGGATTGGAATCCGCCGTTTCCAGTGAGCGTTCGCGTGTTCTAGAAACGTTCCCGAAATCCGAATGAACTGCGCCAAATTTTGTTACGTCGATAACAAAATTCATAACTTGGTTTAAGGCACGATAACAAGAAAACTCGTATTATGTCAATTTACTGTTTTGGGTAACCAAACGCGATTACTTTTAAAAAACCTATAGTCGTAACAATACATCCCTTAATTTCACACTATTTTTTTTGTCTTCAGGTATAATATTATCAAAGTATCATTGAAAAAAATAAATGGTCGTTATTTTTTTAATATGGACTTTTAATTTTTTGTATATATATCGAAAAGGCATTGAAACACCGATACATTGTAATATTGTATGTATGTTTTATACAACAATTGGGGAGAAAAAAACTCATAATAGTAAAAAAATGTAACCTAAATAGTATAATGATAATTTTTTTCCGTGACAAGAAAAACTATAAATTTCTTACTTGTTTTTCTTGCGAGTTAAAACGATGTATGTTACGTCGATAACAAAATTAATAACTTATTAAAAAATTTTATTTTTACTAAAACACTTTCTAACTTTTACACTTTGAATTAAAAATTATTACAATAAATTAATGTTAAATTATGCCGAGTTTTGCAGTTGCGGGAGAGAGATCTCAAAAATGAACTAACTAATATAATGGATGTGCTAATATCTGTGTTAATATCTACTCTCCTAAAACTTTACAAAGAATTTATAGGTTCTGTGATGATGACTAAGGTGGCCTTAATAACACGTGTAGATTTACTTGAACAATAGAATATTGTTAGCTATTAAGCTCACCTCTAAATAAGCAATTTTGGAATAAACAGAAATATCAATTACTTGAAAGGAAATATTATAGATAAGCTACAATGTTGCACAAAGGGGTCCTTCATAGTGATTCACGTAACATGTATATGGAAAAATCGAAAATATTTAAAAAAATCAGGTTTTGTTTTTTGTAATAAGTAGAAATTGATAATATCTTAAAAATTAATATTCTTCCTTGAGCAGTAAGTTGTAATGGCAATATGTGAATACAAAAAGTCTAGGTAATAGCAAGATCTATGGAACAGAATAGACACAATTTATTTTGTTGCTTTGCACATTGCAAAAAGCATAGTTTTTGCAATTACTAATTACTTCTTTGAAATATAAGCTTAATATATTTTTTTAAAGAAATTACTCTTGACTTGCTAAATTAACGTAAGCAATTTTGTGATAAAATTTAGTATTTTAGCAATAACTCCATTTATAACAAAAATAAGTGTAATCTTGCATAATTGAGTTTACAGCTGGGAAGAGTCTGGTTACTGTGTGCTTGTGAATTAATTAAATTTACTAAAGCACAATCCTAGCAAATGGCGTCGAAAAAAGTAATTTTTTAAATTAAAAAATTCTTAGAGACTTGCAAAATTTCGCAACACAAAAGCAGTCACCCGGTTTCAGTAGTCAAGGATTTTTTTGCAATTGCACAGCAACAAAACATTTTACAACTTTGATGCTGTCATTCGATAGACCTTACTTTTACATACCTTAAACTTTCATAAGCATATGTTTTTACTCTCACATACATTTTAGAAGTGATCAACCAGAAACTTTGATGTTCCTGATTTCACGAATTTTCACTTAATTTAGAAAAAAACAACAAAAGCTGAAAATTTGTTGATATTTTATTATTTACCAATTACATTGCTGTACCACGTAAGAAATACAACTCCAAAATTTCATATTTTAATTATGCTATATTTGGGGTTTATTTATAAAATAAGTAAATATCTGTTAATTTTAAACACTAGTCTTTGGTATTTTATTTAATACTGATAATTTTATATTATATAACCCATCTTACCTAATTATAGCTTTAATATTTGGATTCTCTTATAGCATTGCAATTTAAAATTAAAATTAACTTAATATTTTTAATCCAACTACTGAACCTACAACTCCCAGCGTAGATTGTTTAAAAGTAAAATTAAACAACTTAGAAGTATAAAAATTGCCTTGTTTGCCTTTTGTTTAAAGTATTTTATTTAGAAATTGAGGAAATTAAACTTACTGTAGTTAATTTTGTGGATTTTTAAATCTCTCCAACAATGTCCATTACACCAAAAAACAATAAACTAAATGTTTGTCCTTATTTGAAGGTTTTTAGTGTTTAATAAAAAAATATCCATTGACAAAAAATGTTGAATTTTGTGCCTACAATTGTCCCTTAGCAGATATCAATTTTGTCCAGCTTATATTTAAATCACCTATAAATACCGATGAACGGGCTGGAGTCGAGTAGAAAACAATTTTGTTCAGCATTTATTTAAATTGCCTGGACCATAAACGATCGATGAACGGGTCAGTCCTTTGTCTGCCGCTCAAAACCCGCTCTTTTGGGGAGTATAAAGCATTGCGAGTAGCTGTCGCAACATTAGGAGAATTATGGTGTTTATATACTTCTCTTCATACTTCAAACGTTTGCAGTTTTGTGTGAGCAATACGAACCGTCCATTAAAAGAGATCCCTGTTATGTCCAGTATTTAGACAAAATATGACAGATATTCTTCGCTTTGAAGCCGCCGCAACAGCCCAAAGGCGGGTTCCCGGGGAACTTCCTGGAAAACTTCCTCAACGGTTTAGACGACGATAGCGACGACGATACACCGCAAGCCTGATGCAGTAACGCGTCGAGTAGTAGTAATCCTTTAATAGAAACTCAGAAATGGACTAATATTTATTAACGTTAATTGCAATTTAATTTTTATTATGATCTAAAGAAATACAGAGACATAGACTTGAATTTTGGCCATCTTTGATATTAAGAGGATTGAAAATGATAACAACAGTGTGAGCAACATGGTTTTATGTATTGATATGGAAAAATGTAACGTTGGGAACTAAATTAATATCAGTTTTTATTGGAAAAAAAATTAAATCATTTTATTTTGTATGTTTCATTGCTTTACAACTATTATCCTTCAAGAAATTATGAATTATATTTATTTTCATATCTATCAATTGACATTTGTCATCCCAAGAATGTTATCATATAAAAAGGAAAATAATATACAAAAATATGTAAATATAAAAAAGAAATTAAAAATTGACGAGATTTCGACCCTATTTCGGCAATAATTTCAGCAGGCTGCCGGCAGCTCGAGCAGTAGTAGTTGGAGCATAATGTAAACCAGCTATTAGAATATATTCAAATATTTTATACTTCTGTCAGAATCAGATATTTACTAATTAATATTTCCAGATTGAATTATAAAAAAAAATCCCTATTGGATATGATTTTTTTTTAAATCCGTTTCCGTTTTTACTGAGTAAGCATTTAAATTTAACTTAGGAAATGAATATCTGTACAAAATTCAAAGTCAAACGAACCTATAGTTTTTGTTTTTTACTGTTTTACTATTTTACTACAATTCTGAGATACTTTACTTGTTAATTAATGTAAGCGTAATCAAGGTGCCAAATAAATTTAAGAACTTATACTTAGAGGAAAAATTATCCTATTAGTTTGAAATATTTGCTTAGAGATATTTTTAGCGTTGTGAATTTTTCTCATCTTTTGTGATTACGGAATTTTTCTGTAGAACAATTCAACATTCAGCTATTTAACTGCTTTTACATTTTACAATGCACACTTGTAATTAATAATTCTTGTGGGCTATTATCACAAGCCATCGCTATGTGCTCGACCACAAATGAAAGGATTACGACGAGTCATTGCCGAGGTTGTTAATATCGAAGTTAATAGGCGGAATTTCCTTGAACAACGCCACAGAAAAACTTGTGAGTCACAGAAATTGACGAAGGATACGCGATTTGTTTATGGTTAGTATTTCGTGTGATCTTGTTATTGTGGATCCAAACACTTCGTGTAACATTGATTCAGTTCGTAAAAGAGTTTGCTTTGGTGTAAGTCGGAGTTAGGAAAAGAAATTGCGTTAATGATTTGCAAGTGTTAGTGATTTCATGGTGTAGCTGTAACAACGTATGTTTTCATAATTAAAAGACTATTGAATACGATTCGGTAATGTATTAATAAAGGTGCAGTTATTGGGTAACAAATAGACTCCCATTTTTATACTTTTTACCAAAATATTGACTGATTTATTCTGGTATATCAATAGCAAAGTTGCTGTAATTGAGTAGCTGAATGTGAAAATATTTAATTCAACAGGTTGCAGAATTAGTATATTTTCAAGTTAAGTGTTTGTTTTTAAATTTTCAAATTAATCTAGCTTTCGGGTTAAAACTCCACCTTAAACTACAACTACTCCTATATAATTATACCCCATAAATTGCAAGAAAACATTCAAAACCTTTTTGTAAATACTGAGAAAGGAACTGGACATTATAACATTAACCTGTATTTCTTACCTTGTAAATAATTAGAGTAATTATTTAAAAAAATAAAATAATAATTGGCTTTATTTGTACATGTGTAAAACTTCAAAATCTAAGTAGAATTGCTGTAGAAACAATTGTTATACATTAATAGGGTGTTCATGAATTGTCGTATTGAATAGATAAACCTTGCTATCTGCGATGAGACAGATCATTTCTTATACACTTTTTTCTTTTTTAAATTTTATCTATTTATATCTTGTATAGGTATAAGGATAAGATTTGGTGGTATATTTCTTATCCATCTTTATATGAATAAAATTGTCGGTACTGAGCTACTGAGGTGATTGAATTGCCTGAAACTCTGCTATTTGATTTATCTGAATTAAGCTTTGCTGGCTATTTTTGCTGTTGGCTATTTGGTCTTCTGAATAGTCCCTGTTAACTATGTAATGCGTACTGTACCTCATCGTAATTTTGAAGAGGAGTGGATTTCTTCTTCCTGGATTTTCCCATTTATTGGAGGAAAACTGTACCCCTAAAGATTCAAATCGTAGCAAGAAGTTGGACCCTGCTGCCGAATTCATTACATTTTTGGGAGTATGCGCAACTACTCACTACTCCACCTGCTTCTGAAATAATTTATCCAGTAACAAACATTCAGAAATGAAGTTGTAGTATCACAAAGTGGAGACATTGACCTTTTTCGTGACCTTAAGGTCAACAGACAAATTTGGTAACCCCTATTTTTATGCCGGAACTAGCGATAGATCTTAATTTTTATTCTGATTTTAAAGGTAATTTTTCAATCCGATTCAAACCCCTAAATACTCTATAGAATTTATATATCAGTCAGAGATTTAACACATGGATGTTGATATGACTTTAACTTTGAGGTCAAAGTCTTATTTTGACTCAGAAATTTCCGCTGTTTTCAAATCTGCCATAAAAATAAGGGCTTTCCATTAGAAACATTCAAGTTAACCTTCACATGACTATGGCCTTGAGTTCAATGCCAAACTCACTACTAGATTGTCACTGAAACGGGTGTAGGTGCGTTTGAAGACACTATTTCAAAAGTAACAACTAAACTCATTATTAGCTAATTACATAATCCTAAGATTTTTTTTAAATTTATTGTTCTACCACATAGTAATACAACACGCAACGGAGAGGCGGAGATTAACGTTACTTACGTAAACATTACTGTTACATTACATTACTTTTAGAATGTCGTATCATCAAATTAACCTGACGTTTCACGTTTGACATTTTCCAAGCTGAATTTTAAAACAATAAACTAGTATATATATATATATATATATATATATATATATATATATATATATTTGTTTTTAAGTTTAAATAATAAATTTTCATTTTTAATGTGGCTATTAAAGATGTATAAGCTATTGAGTATTTACATATTTAGATTTACCGACATTTTGAAGTCGAAATTATTGTATTATTCACTGTAGCAAGGGCTACATAAAATCTAACTTTATGTGTTCTTTTTGGCAAAACTATAGTTTATTTTAGAAAATGTTATAAAGCTTTTTGATTTGTTTTTGCCTGAAGTATTGTTCTTCAAAATCTTTGCACTCAAACCGTTTACACCCTGTATATGTATGTATTAGATGGTTTCCGGGAATTCATCCGAATAGTTGATAACTGATCCCTGCCGGGATCGATGGTAAAATGACGACGTTCCGGCAGAGTCACATCTGCCCTCTTCAGGTCGGTTCGCATAATTCTCGTAACCTTCTGCTTTCGCTTCTAGTTACTCGAATATTAAGATTTTCAGAAGCGCTCGCGCTGTTATATACTCGCGGCTCGGCGCCTATTGGTTGGCACCGTGAACGTCTGCGTTTGATTGGCCCTTGGCGCTCAATGGGCACGCCTCCCGCCTGTTGATTTGTTATTTCCGGTTGAGTTGTTATTGGACGGGTCCGAGCCGGTACGGTGTTAAATAGAATTTTCCAACAATTCGATAAGTTCTAAATTTCATTGCGTGCGTTTAGACTGTGAGGCCTCTTCGTTATTTCAATTGCCTCTCTTACGAGTCTTGATTTCGGGTGTTCTATATTTGCCAGTACTCTGGTGTTCTCAAAGTCAATTCGGTGCAACATCGTGGTGGCGTGTTCCGCAATGGATGTTGTTTTTTCCTGCTTTCTTACAGCGTTCTGGTGTTCATCACATCTAGCTTGAATTCTTCTATTAGTTTGCCCCACATAGGTTTTATGACAGTCTGCACATGGAATCTCGTACACTCCCTGTTGTTCTAAAGGGATCCTCGTCTTCGGAGTCCTCAACACCGTGCTTATTTTTTCTGCCTGTATTGAAAATAGTATCGATATTTTGTCTCCGTAGAATTATTGCAATACTGCCCGTGGTCCCCTTGACATACGTTAAATAAGCCTTCGTTATTGGTGTCTCATGTTCCTCGCCTGTTTCTCTCGGTTTTGACTTTAGGGCTCTTTGTATATTTCGGTCTGTAAATCCGTTTTGTCTCAGAGCTGTTTTTAAACTGTCCATTTCCTGTTTGATGTTATCCTGGTCAGTTAGCCTTTGTGATCTGGTTAATAAAGTCTTGACGACGGTTTGTAGTTGGGCTGGGTGGTGATGAGAATTAGCATGAAGGTATCTGTTGGTGTGAGTTGCTTTCCTATATTCTGTATGGCCAAGGGTTCCATCTTCCTTCCTATTTATGAGAACATCAAGGAATGTCAGCTGATTGTTGGCTTCAACCTCCATGGTAAATTTTATTTTGTGATGGCTGCCATTAAGGTGGTCTAAAAAAGTATTGAGGTGTTCCCTCCCATGAGGCCAAATCACAAATGTATCATCCACATATCACAACCATAAACTGGGTTTAAGAGTTGTTGTTCTTTGTGCCAACTCCTCAAAGTTCTCCATAAAAAGGTTCGCTATAACTGGTGAGAGTGGCGATCCCATTGGAGCTCCTTCCACTTTTTTGTATCGTTGGTTCGCGTAAACAAAATAGGTGTTCATCAGACAGTGCCTTGTTAAGTCTACAAGGTGTTGAGGTGGTTTGTATTTTTCTATTATGATATCCAAGGCTTCGTCGATAGGGATGTTGGTGAAAAGGGACACGACGTCAAAACTTACAAGAAGACACTCTGGTTGTAAGACCGTTTTTCTAAGTATTTCGATGAAATGTGTCGAATTTTTCACATATGACTCTGCCCCCTCTGCAAACGGTTGAAGTTGTTGGGCTAGGTATTTGGCTAGGTGTTGTGTTGGGGATCCAATTGAGCTTACTATTGGCCTCAAAGGTGCACCTTCTTTATGTACTTTTGGCAACCCATAGAATTTCGGACATCTCGATGACTTTTCACGCGGAATGAGTTGCAGTTGGAGATTTTTGTCGATCCAACTTGCTTGGATTTTGGCCTTGGTTGTTTTCTCCAGATAAGTTGTTGGGTCAGTAGTAATTTGTTTATATGCTGGATCTTGTAGCAATGTTTGAATTTTGTTTGAATAGTCCGATGTATCTAAAATTACAGTCGCATTTCCTTTATCATCAGGTAGAATGACAATGTCCTTGTTGAGGCGAAGTTGTTTCAAGGCCTCATTTTCTTCTATAGATAGGTAGGTTCCTTTTGGGTGGTTTAGACTTTCTTAGAACATGTGACACATCTTGTCTAATTATTTTTGCGGTGTTCGCATCTAATTTTGAAACTGCTGTTGGTATGTGAGAGCGAGCAATAGCCTAATTGAATCCCTTAGCCAACACGCCAATCGAGGAAGAGTTCAATTGGACCGAAGATAATTTATAAACGGTTTTGTTCATTTCCAATTGCCGTGAGGTTAGACTGTGACCGTTATTTTCCGAGAAAAATTCGTTTTTGGGCTTCTGTTGGAGCTTCAATTTGTTAAATTTTGCCTGTTGTTGCATTGTTGTCAACTCTGCATTCGTTTCGGCCCTAAATTCGCTAATCTCATCGAATTTATCCCATATTATCTGATGGAGTGTATTGCTTACCTGTAGGTGGATATCCAGGAGTTTAGTATTAAGAACATCCAAATCTCTTCTGTCTGACATCACATATGGCTTCCATAAGTAGGGCACAACTATCTTTCCATAAGATATTCTGTGTTTTTCTGTTGTTCTTCCAGAACTTTACCGTCATGTTTTTCGGAATAACTCCTTCATCGCGGCATCGTTGTAAAAAATGTAGATCGCTCAAAAGTTTGCTTCTTTTCGCGCGTAATTTCTCAAATGTTTTACACAAATGAAAAGTATTCTCCCCGTAGAGATTCACTATATTTGTTTTTAAGTTTTAATTCATCCGCTTAGTTGATAACTGATCCCTGCCGGGATCGATGGTAAAATGACGACGTTTCGGCAGAGTCACATCTGCCCTCTTCAGGTCGGAGAAAACAACCATGGCCAAAATCCAAGCAAATAGGATCGACAAAAATCTCCAACTGCAACTCATTCCTCGTGAAAAGTCATCGAGATGTCCGAAATTCTATGGGTTGCCAAAAGTACATAAAGAAGGTGCACCTTTGAGGCCAATAGTAAGCTCAATTGGATCCCCAACACAACACCTAGCCAAATACCTAGCCCAACAACTTCAACCGTTTGCAGAGGGAGCAGAGTCATATGTGAAAAATTCGACACATTTCATCGAAATACGGTCTTACAACCAGAGTGTCTTCTTGTAAGTTTTGACGTAGTGTCCCTTTTCACCAACATCCCTATCGACGAAGCCTTGGATATCATAATAGAAAAATACAAACCACCTCAACACCTTGTAGACTTAACAAGGCACTGTCTGATGAACACCTATTTTGTTTACGGGAACCAACGATACAAAAAAGTGGAAGGAGCTCCAATGGGATCGCCACTCTCACCAGTTATAGCGAACCTTTTTATGGAGAACTTTGAGGAGTTGGCACAAAGAACAACAACTCTTAAACCCAGTTTATGGTTGCGATATGTGGATGATACATTTGTGATTTGGCCTCATGGGAGGGAACACCTCAATACCTTTTTAGACCACCTTAATGGCATCCATCACAAAATAAAATTTACCATGGAGGTTGAAGCCAAAAATCAACTGACATTCCTTGATGTTCTCATAAATAGGAAGGAAGATGGAACCCTTGGCCATACAGAATATAGGAAAGCAACTCACACCAACAGATACCTTCATGCTAATTCTCATCACCACCCAGCCCAACTACAAGCCGTCGTCAAGACTTTAGTAACCAGATCACACAGACTAGCTGACCAGGATAACATCAAACAGGAAATGGACAGTTTAAAAACAGCTCTGAGACAAAACGGATTTACAGACCGAAATATACAAAGAGCCCTAAAGTCAAAACCGAGAGAAACCAATAACGAAGGCTTATATACCGTATGTCAAGGGGCAGTATTGCAAGAATTTTACGGAGACAAAATATCGATACTATTTTCAATACAGACAGAAAAAATAAGCACGGTGTTGAGGACTCTGAAGACGAGGATCCCTTTAGAACAACAGGGAGTGAACGAGTTCAGACTGTCATAAAACCTATGTGGGGCAAACTAATAGAAGAATTCAAGCTAGACGTGATGAACACCAGAACGCTGTAAGAACATCCATTGCGGAACACGCCACCACGATGTCGCACCGAATTGACTTTGAGAACACCAGAGTACTGGCAAATATAGAACACCCTAAATCAAGACTCGTAAGAGAGGCAATTGAAATAGCGAAGAGGCCTCACAGTCTAAACGCACGCAATGAAATTCAGAACTTATCGAATTGTTGGAAAATTCTATTAAACACCGTACCGGCTCGGACCCGTCCAATAACAACTCAACCGGAAATAACAAATCAGCAGGCGGGAGGCGTGCCCACTGAGCGCCAAGGGCCAATCACACGCAGACGTTCACGGTGCCAACTAATAGGCGCCGAGCCGCGACTATATTACAGCGCGAGCGCTTCTGAAAATCTTAATATTCGAGTAACTAGAAGCGAAAGCAGAAGGCTACGAGAATTATGCGAACCCATCTGAAGAGGGCAGATGTGACTCTGCCGGAACGTCGTCATTTTACCATCAACTACGCGGATATATATATATATATATATATATATATATATATATATATATATATATATATATATATGGTTGATGATTTATTCCGGTGTACATCCGTTCGTCTGTATTCGTTTGAAAAATCACTTGACGATTCGCTGGATCTGTGCTGGATGATGGTGTGAATTGCCGTGTAAATAGATCCAAGGAGTAGCAAACATCCTTATAGCACGATCGGTACGTCTCACAGACCAGCAAACTAGAAAAGAAGAACTAGCTTTCATGAAAACTACCCTCAGAAAAAATAGCTACAATAACCACACAATCAGAAAAGCAATAAACAAACAACAGGAGGAGAAAAAGGAACAAAATTCGAACTATATACAAACCCCAAACAACAATCGGAAAATTGCTAGGGAACCCAAAGGATAAAATGCCTTTAGAGAACCATGGAGTTTACAGCATTTCATATGGAGACTGTTCCAAGTTATACGTCGGCCAAACAAACAGGCGAATATCCGCCCGTCGAGACGAACACAAACTATACATAAAGAACAAACAGACCACCTCTACTTTATTCAGACACGAACAAGAAACAGGGCAAATAGAGTTTAACACTTGTAAAGAAATCGCCAATGTGGAAAACTACAAAATCAGAACAATACGAGAAGCGATTGAAATTGAAACCCGAGATACCATAAACAAGAGAGACGAAGCTTTAAAATTATCACCATTTTGGAAAGCAGTAATCCCATATCAAAATAACAATACAACAAAACCAGCAATAAACCCAAATAATCCGATTACCCAAATTACAGACAAAAGCCATAAACACCGCAATTGCACTTTAATTGACCATCAGTTAACCCAACCTAATAAACAAGATAAAGTACCTGAGAGATTAAGTACTAATGAGGGCTCACAGGGCAGGTATAAATTGAGATCAAGTACCAGAAATTCTTCAGTTACTTAGTATCTTTTGAGAAAGCCAAATATGATTTTGGCGAAACGTCAAGTGATTTTTCAAACGAATACAGACGAATGGATGTACACCGGAATAAATCATCAACCACATATTTCCATCCGTGAAACAGTATACACAAACATATATATATATATATATATATATATATATATATATATATATATATATATATATATATATATATATATATGTATGTATATAATTACTTGTAATTAAACTGCGTATGTAGTACTTCTGTCTTATTAAAATTCAGTTCACAATAATATATTATTTATACAAAAATATTGAAATAAGACCTAATTCAGTTTTTTTTTTCAGCCAAATGATGCGCTATTACATCACAACGTATATTAGGTTTAAAACATTTCTTTCAAGAAACAACAGTTTTTTGTTTTACGACGAAGTTTTGGTTTGACTGAAAATAGCTAATTTTTTTCTTTGTTGCAGATATAAAAATGATAATTCCATTCATTTTGATTTTAATCTCTTCAATAAATGCGTTGCCGCAAGGAGCACCTTTCACAGTATGCCAGAGTTTAACCCCATTCCATGGAGGTGGAATTGCATCTCAAACGGGCATTTCTCCATACTCAGTAGTTCCACGAAGGCAAGGTGGAGTTGTGATAGTATCAATTGAGTCAAGTTTAGGAGTACGGTTTCAAGGGTTAATACTTCAAGGAAGGACTACTTTTGGGCAGGTATTAGGTAAGTGTTTAATATACTAATAATTTTTATCACCCATGTTTGAAATGGTTATAGTGAAAATATTAACCGACATATATTGACTTTTTGAAATAAATTATTGTCTTATATTATCGTTGTTAATATTGTTGAATGTTTATTTAATTTTTGTGGTGAACGACTTATCATTTGTTTCTACTGTAGTCCTCATATTTCCTCAAAAATGTATCTTGATAACCGCATAAAACATTTTGTATATCATTAGGAAGCTTAACCAAACAGATAACACGTTTCATGTTATTTTTTAGAGTTCCTTAATTGCCTGAAGCATAGGAAAATGTTAGCAATTATTTTTTATGATTAATTCATGTTAACTATTATTGAGATAAAACTAAATATTGACTAAATGTACAGGCAGTTACCAAATTTACTAGCAGAATTATATCGTATTAGTTGCTGTGAACCTCTATATAGATGGGTGAGTTGCAATGAAATGGATGGGCTCATGGCAGTATTTAAGGAAACTACCATAGGCACTAGGTTTATGAAAATGAAGACTAGAAGAATCTTTCCTCTATAGTCTATACCCGTGGTCGTCAAATTGCGGCCCGCGGTAAAGTAAATTGCATTAATAGTCAATTATACCTACATGTCATAATCATAAACAAAATCAATATCCGACTTTGTGTTCGAATTGGGCGACGGAAAAGCTAGTTTCATTGCGCACCGTGAAAAGCAGGAGTACAATGAATTTTGGAAAAATGCCCCTAGCAAGACTGCGCACAATTCGTTTTAACCATATTTTCTTCAACATACCTCTGTGAAGCTTCATTTTCGAAAATGAGCTTCTTGAAAAATAAATACCCTAATCGTCTTTCCACTCATTTAGAAGACACAATGAGGATCGCATGTAGTCCAAAAGATGCTAATATACAAGAAATAATTAAAAAAGGTCAACACCATAATTCCTAATTATAAAACATAGATATTTTTGTTTACCATGTTGAACTTTTTAATAAATCATTCCTTACTTACATATGTTTATAAATTCAATTATCTTTTTCTAATAAATATTGTAATTAATAATATATATGAGTACCTACTTTTTTTGATATTAACTCCCACACGAACGACGTCGCGCACGCTAGTGCGAAGTGAATAATGAAATGAGCTGAATACCTACATATTATGTAATAGTTATTCCCGAGATAAAAATTATCCTGTGTCCTACCCCGAAACTCAAACTATCTCCATACAGTCCAGTGGTTTAAGCGTAGAGAGGTAACACACAGACAGACAGACCAACTTTCGCATTTATAAGATTAGTATGGACTAGTATGGATAAGTGTGCAAAGGCTCTTGAAGCGCCTTCACTTACTCTGCAGCCCGGCCCTGGTACTCACATTGTCATGTGTGGCCCTTGGCTAGTAAAGTGTGACGACCGCTGGTCTATACAATCTGAGAGAATAGTATTCGTACGGATTAAGTTGACCACCTCTAAAACACTTTGTTGCCACCACTAAAATAAATATTATTTCAGGAAAGATAGTCAGAAAACCGTAGGACGGGATGGTCACCTTGTGACAACGCTCGTACAGAATATCGTGATTTTTCGGTTAATCGATAAAATTTTAAAGAAAAAAAAAAGATCAATGTATAGAATATTAAAACGTGATTTAAATAGCTTCATGCATTGAGTGATAGTGTTTGTAAAAGTGAACTTTTAAGCCCGCGGCACTGTTAGGCCCTAAGCCATAAAAAATTTCGAAAGACCTTTCTGTGTAAAAATAACTATAACATCTGTGTCGTGTTAGTTTGCGAACTCGAATCGGTGTCAAGATTAGTCACTTCAAAAAAGGTCAATAAACAATTAGGAATACGTGATAACGGAGAATACCATAATTATTAAATAAAATCAAAGCCGAATATCAGAAACATGTGCTGTTAATAGAAAGGAATGAAAATGACAGGCACACAAAATCCCCCGGATAAGCCTTTGGATAACAGTAAAAAAATTAATATATTAGTTTGCCTATTATGTGAAAGGGTCTATCACTCAGATGACTTTAAAAAATGAGAAATGTGAGATATCTAGGCGAAGCTATAGTGATATGCTCTTTGCATGATGATATGAACCTAACCAGTAAACCAGAAACGAAGCTAGATGAAAATACTAAAAAACTGATTGGCAATGTCAAACTAATGGAAAAAACCAAGACAGAAAAAGCAAACCAAGAACTCATTTCTAAACAAACTGAGAATGTATTATTAAAAGAACTGAACGAAGAGCTAAAAGTTAAAAACAGAATACTAAAAAAATGCTTAACCTAACCAAAGGAAGAGAACAGACCAAAACATTGTCAGAATAACTTACGACCACATCAACTACCCAAAAAAGAGTGCCGGCGATAACCATATGGAAAAAAACAGGAATGATAGTACTCTTAATGCATACAATTCCATTGCTCAGAAAATAGTACAAAATAATAATATCCAGGTTAAAAAAATCAACAGGCTAGATAATGGTGATATCATTATTAAAAGTATGAATGAAAAAAGTGCATTAGAAGTGGAAAAAATGGTAAAAGAAAATTTTGAGGATAGATGTGCTCTACAATTTGAAACTTTAAAAAATCCTCGACTAAAAATAGTAGAAATTGATAACTGTTTAAACCTAGATTTAAAAGACTTAGAGAAGGACATTAATGAAAGAAACTTCAGTGGCTTTGAGAGCAAATGTCAAATAGTGCACACTTTTGCTAATAACAATAACAAGAAACTAACAATTATTGCTGAAGTAACATCAGAGTTGTATGATCACATACATAAAAATAAACACAGAATTTTTGTAGGATACCAAAATTGTAGGGCATTTGATGACCTGAATATTAAACCTTGCCTAAACTGTGGTCGCTACGGACACAACAGTAAAAAGTGCAGAAATGAAACCATCTGTATAAGGTGTACAGGGAAACACTCTCTGCAAGAATGCAAGGAAAAATTTTCAGTAAAGTGCCCAAATTGTACTTTTACAAATCACAAGTATAAGGCAAAAAAGCAGTGAATCACCTATTAACTGATACAGATAAGTGTGAAGTACTAATAAACCAAATCAAAAAAATAATTTACAATACGGATTATCCCGAGCGGCCTAATATACCCACGCATATTAGCAAGATTAACGTATATCGCAACTTGGAACAAGCAAAGCAACTGAATCTACCAGGGAATGCCCGAAACCAGAGTAAGAAAAATAAATAATGATTTTCGATAAAGAATTGAATGAATTTAGGATAATAGAATTAGAGTTTTGCAACCTTCAATCCCTTAATGATAACTTTGATTCTTATATAAAAGTATAAATAAAAATAATCATTTAACAGTATTACAGTTAAACATAAGAGGTATAAAAACCAATTACAACTCGCCAGTAGTTCTCATTGAGAGGTTGAAGGTTAAACCTAACATAATTATATACTGTGAAATATGGAATGTCGAAAATGTCTATAAATATTGCCACATTGACGATTATGATATGTATTACAATGAGAGTAGGGTTAATAAATCTGACGGTGAAATTATGTACATAAAAAAAACATGGTCACATAACTGCTATATAGAAAATATAAATAATCATAGAATATTAAGTACTGATATAAAAATTAATAAAACCAATAGCTTTAAAATATCTGCGTTGTATAGAAACCACGACGTAAGTAGAACTAACTTTATTACCATAAAGACATTTTTGAATAATAATAAAAAAAGGAAGAATTACCTAATAGCAGGTGATTTTAATATAGATACATTGAAACAAGAGGATATTAGTCACGATTTTTTGAATAGTTTGTTGGAAAATGAATATCTACCTTATTTTAATGGCATTACAAGACCTTCCGATGAAAATCCTAATACTGGTACTTGTATCGATAACATTTTTGTAAAAAGTAATTGTATAGACATTACATCTTTTAAATTAAAAATTACCCTTTTTCTAACAGTTAATTTAAATAACACGACTACAAAACTCAATGAAAATAACAGCCGAAATTTAAAAAACTACAACAAATTAACAGACATTGCTAAGCAAAACGACTGGAACAAAACGCTATCGATACAAGATCCTAATGAGGCAACGAACACACTAATTACTGAAATCAAACAGATAATAAATAATGCAACAGTCCAAATAAAAAAAATAGAAATATGAACAAAGCTCGTCACAGTTGGGTGACAAAAGCAATCATAATCTCTTGTAATCAAAAAGAATTTCTGTATAGCGTGTGGAAACTAGATGTTACAAACATAAGATTAAAAAATGAATACAAAAATTATAACAAAGTGTTTAAAAAAGTAATTACTCTTGCAAAAATTATGAATGATAAATCAAAGGTTGAATCCTTACAAAATAATAGCAAGATTTTATGTAAGTTTATCATTAACAAAATTAACAAAAATCGCAACATTAAAACAAATAATATTGACAAAATTCGAGTAAATCATGAAGAAATATCTGATAATCAAAGAATTGCCAACGAATTTAATAAATTCTTCTGTAATATTGGACCTGAATTAGCGAATCAAATTAATAGGCCAAATAATAATAACATTGAGCATCCAACACCAAATGATAAAAGCCTGTTTCTAACACCAACGAATCGTATAGAACTAAATAAGATAATTATGAACTTAAAAGAAAAATCCCGTGGAGTAGATGGTATAAACGTAAAAACTCTGAAGCACATTGCCGAATATATAACACTACCTGTGGAATATATATTTAACAAATGTATTGAAACGTCTACGTGGCCAGATGCACTGAAAACCATTGAGGTAGTCCCGATCTACAAAAATGGTGATAAATTATTATGTACTAATTACAGGCCAATCTCGTTAGTATCAAATATAGCTAAAGTCTTCGAAAAAATATTGCATAAAAGGATTCTTGACTTCGTAACAGATTACAACATAATCTCGGATAAAAAATACGGGTTTTTAAAAAAGATGCCATCTACCTAGTTCACCAGTTAATTACCGATAAAATAGAAAAGAAAGAGCTGTCATAGCAACTTTCCTTGATTTGAAGAAGGCTTTTAATACGGTTAATCATGAGATATTATTGGAAAAGCTAAACAACTATGGGATTAGAGGAATTACCCTAAATCTCATAAAAAGTTATTTGACAGATAGGTATCAGTTTGTAAGAATTACTAACTACAAAAGTAGCAAAGATAAACTAGCTACGGGAGTACCACAAGGCACTATCTAAGGCCATTACTGTTTCTCCTATACATAAATGACCTGCTGTTTAGCTTAGCCAATAATTGCATATTATCTTATGCCGATGATACAGTAGTAATAAGCAGCGGTAATTCTTGGAGCGAGACCCAACTAATTACGGAGAACTACATAAAAATAATCAGTAAATGGCTCCGCAGTAACCAGTTATCATGGAACCTGAATAAAAGAGTAGACACATGCAAGTACTTATGTGTATATTTCGACAGACACCTTAAATGGGAGCATGTAGTTAGCAAATGTAAATATTTAATCTTCCTATTCAAAAAGCTGTCTGAATTTATACATGCAAAAACATCTACCTCTTTCTTATAATATATGGACTTGTACTCTCTAGGCGTTGTATTTGAAACCCACAGTTTTAGCTTTTTTTATCATTTGTTTTCTACAATTCATAGCTTTAAGATTGTTGTCTAGTTTATTGAAATATTTAATGACTTGGTATTTAGAATTCTGTATACTGCAGTTTTTAGTTATTTTTGGAAGTAACAGTGGTTTATTTCTTGTTATACTATTCGAGTGAAAATATTTATCTTTTAAGCTGTCATAATGAAACTTGAAAGATCCTAATATAAAACATTGTTTTAGGCTTAAAGGAATTTGATCTACTGTTAGCTTATCTATTTTGGCTCTTTTTAGTAACCTGTTTTGTATATTGATTAGTACATCAATCACTTTATTGTACGCTCCTCCCCAAGCTAGTATCCCATACGTTGCAATGCTATGAAATAGTGCCTAGTAATGTCATAATCGATAGGGAGTCTGAGATAGTAACTTTGGTGAACATTGATGTCACATCAAAACTAACTAAAATGTCTTGGGTTTTAATTTGTATCTCTGACAGAAGAATTACGAAATGGGATGAGTTTAAAACATGTGAGGGCGATTTTCCAGTGAATTTCTTAAGAATGTCCGCTAAATATTTGGCAATGTTGTATGTTGGAGAGCCGATTAGGTTCACAATCGGTCGTAACGGAACTTGTTCTTTATGAATTTTCGGCAGGCCATATAGGCGTGGAGAGGTGCAACTCCGAGGAATTAGATGTTTTTGTGTTGCTTTGGGAATGTTTGACTCTCTTATCAATGAAGTTATTTCACGTTCTATTTTGGGACTGGAATCCCGATGAATGGGAGAATAGGATCCAACTTGAAGTAAGTCATTTATTAGAGAACTGCTGTCGGAAGACGGACAAACCTTGGATTTACTCATGTTGATCGAAAAATGGTTTACGTCGACGTATATTCTTTTTTAAAATAAATATTACATGCAAACTTCTGGTACCCCCATGGGTTCGCCGCTATCACCGGTAGTGGCAGATATCTTTATGGAAGCCTTTGAAGCAGTGGCTCTGGAGTCTTCAAGCCACAAACCCAAAATTTGGTTGAGATATGTTGATGACACTTTTGTCATCTGGCCACATGGACAAAAGGCTCTCCAATTCTTCTTTAACCACATTAATACCCAACATTCAAACATCAAATTCACTATGGAAATTGAGTCAAATGGATCCCTGCCCTTCCTAGACGTGTTGGTTTCACGGTTGCCTGGGCCACTCTGTATACAGAAAACCAACACATACCGACAGATTTCTGCACGCCCGGTTCCATCATCACCCATCTCAGAAACGGTCAGTCGTGAACTCCCTGGTACATCGAGCTATATCCATTTCCGAACCCAAAAGTTTGGGAAAGGAATTAGCTTGGGTTGAGGGTAGCCTACTAAACAACGGCTACAGCAAACGAGAGATTCGCAATTCCATTTCTCGTCACCAATATTCCCTTTCTAAGAAAGAATTGCCACCTAATAAATCAGTAGCATATTTGCCATATATCAGCAAGGTCACGGATAGGATTGGGAAGCTTCTCCATAAGCACGAGGTGAAAACAGTCTATAAACCACTATCCAAAATCTCACAAATGTTACCCTCTCCAAAGGATAAACAAAATCCTCTTTCATCTAAAGGTGTTTATTTCATTCCATGCTCGTGTGGGGCAGTATACATTGGTGAAAGAGGTCGATTTATAAACACTCGTCTGGGTGAGCACAAACTTTGTTTGAAAAGCGGGCCACCAAATCCTCTTCGACAGCTCCTCTGTCGTGGCCAAGTCTCCGTATTATTTCACCAGAAAATTCCGTGAGGCCGTTGAAATCGCCAAAAATCCCAAGAATTTCAACCGAGACAAAGGTTTCGAACATTCGCCTATCTGGCAAGCCTGCATCAACATTTCCACAAAATTTCATCACAATCATAAAATAATCCCATTAAGTGCCACCTACCCTTCTTTTAACTGAAAATTTCGGGAGGTAAGTAACATTTGTTTTGTTTTTTGTCTCATTCTTGAAAAAGCCCCTTATAAGTGTGGGCGAACCGTCGGAAAACTTTGTTTATATGCCGGTTTAGGTATATAAATAAATTAATTCCAAAAAATGACGCGGTCCAAATCCGGAAATAGCAGAATCAGTTATGACTCTGGCCGCGAAAACCTCCGTTCCCAAGAAGTACGGGCTTCAAAAGGACTCTTAACTCTCCATTAAAAAATGTTATTGTTTTTAATTTGGTATAAAAAACAGCATAATAACTTTAGACGCGAGATGTAAGGATTTACATCTAGGATGTTCGAGGAAACTAGCACACAGAAGTTCCGAATCTGTGTCATTGTTGTTATCCCCTAACTGCTAGGTTAGAATGTCACAATATAAATGTCATTGCTCAAAATGCTCGTCGCAAACGTCAATGTCGACTTGTTTTTCGATTTTTTTCTCTTTCGGTACTCTTTTTCACGCTGCGAAAATGTTTTTACACTTATCTCTGTGGACATACATTGAACGTTTGTAAAGTTATATATTTTTTATAAATGAATTTTCAGATTATATTTCACTGCAGTATCTGTTTCACATTTTTTTTTTCAGAAAAACGACAATAATGATACAATCTAACTCACGTATGATTTAATAAAACTTTAAATCAAAATTTCAGTTTCATTGCAGTATTGAGGTTATACAACCGGCAGCGGCGCTACTCGTTTGTTCGAATCTCGATACTCTCAGAACGTCGCATGTAACTTTTTTATATTATTATATTTACGACTCAACTCGTACCGCAAGCCGCGTTAAGGAACATCGTTCCAAAATGTCATCGAACGTTATTTAACATGTCAAGCATGATCTACCTAATCGCAAGCGTTATTCTTCTTCTTAAGTCAACAAAATTAAGAAGTTTACTATTGTTTACAGTAGACATAATCCTATAAAAAAGTCGTAAGATCAGGTGATTGTTCCGGCCATTCCATCGATCGTCTCCTCACCAGAGAAGAATTATTAGTAAATTTTATTTATATTTGAATTATGGTAATGTTTGAGCTTGCAGGAAGGATCAATTCAGCGCCGGAGTTGATTCTTTTGTTTTTTTTTGTGACGCATATGAACAGTTTTCAGACAACTCCAGAGTCTCATAAGTTCGCTTATGAGCTTGCTGATATTGTAGCTGGCCATTATATATTAATATAGCGAGTGTTGTAAATAGGTCACGTCTCACCTTAGTAATGTTATTTTCATTGACTACCACAAAAATATGGATTATTATTGAAAAAAATCACGTTGAAATGATTTAAGATCAAAGTCCATACTTCAAATGACCGTCACCTTCAAAGAAGAATGTGCCCACGAGACCGTAAATACATTCCACCATTTCATGATAATTCTCCACATTTTAGTATAATTACAACCTTAGTTCTCGCTCTAGAATCCGAATTGTCTGACCATCTTCAAAAAATATAGCAAATACAATTTATATTTATTAAAAGTAATAGTCTTTCCTAAAGTTGTTTAAAGTTGAGCACACAATTCAGATTATAATTTCTTGCCGTAAAATTTAAGAGATCTTATTACTGGATTAACACATCATATTTAAAAGCAGGAAATTCTGATGTCATGAACTTGTGACGCACATTCATGACTCGTTTAACAAATTCGCTTTTTTAGAAATAATTGTTTTTTCAGGGCTTCTATTGTCGAGGAGATATAAAATCATTGACATTGAAAATTGAAAGTCTTCATATTAATGTGCAATAATTATAAAAAATTGTCCAAAAAATGGATAGGATGACGCATGAAGATGAAAGAATATATAGAATATATATAAAATTAGATAAATTTAAGTATTTATGGCTTAAAAGGAATGGAAACGCACCACAACTTATTCTGAAATGGAAGCCAAGTGAGTTAAAAATGTGGCAGATAAACAGCTTAAAAATTATTTGATTATGAAACCAAAAGAAAAATTGAAGATTGTTAATATACCCATGTAACATTAAAAGAAATGCTCTAGAAATAAATGAATATTTATATTAATTAATAATTAAGGCAGAGTTGGAACATTTCCATTTCAAGTAAGTGTCGCACCTAAATACTGGATATGAGAACCTCTCACATTAAATAGGTGTGGAATTCCAAATGTAACATTCCGGAATAAGAACTAATTCCAACCGTAAAAGGTACTAAAACGTAAACATCCAATGTATGAACCAACATCCGTTAAATGTGGGAAAACGTATAATCTATTATGGAATTCTGCACGTAGCAGGTTTAGAAGCGGGTATAAAGATCCAACCGAAAGATATAGAACGCGAAACGTAAAAACTTCGAAAACGGATTCGGAATATGAATAATTCCCAAACGTAAGACAGTCGGAATGCATGTACACTAGACAAGTATGCAGTTACAACGTAGCATGTGGAGTCACATGACCATCTTCTTTAGGTGATCGCTACACAAGTATTAGCACACAAAAGCAACAATATATATATATATATATATATATATATATATATATATATATATATATATTATATCTTTACAAACACAAATGCTTTTTTAAAAAATATATTTTTATTTAAAACACAAATTAAATATTTTACTTCAAAAATTACGTTAAACAATATAAATGAGATAATTGAATGCGATACACTTAATGACGCTCACAGCCATCGCATGTGCATTTATAAGCTACGTGTTGCATTGTCAGCATCAGCAGTTTTACACGTGCGATGGGCATTTGCGTATTTCCTGGGAATTGCTTTATCGTGTAATATGACACCATGTGATCGACTCATTTGACCGGTTACACGTTGTTGTCATATTATTATTCTAAGTATTGTTTAGGACGTATATAACAACTCCCCTCACAAAGAAAAAGTTGCTGTTTTACAGGAACTTTTCTGAAAATAGAATTTGTAAAATAATAAAATATAAAGGTTGTATACATATGAAATTTGCAGAAAGCAAAAGTGAATAAAATAGCGTAAATTGTATAAATGTATAAAATAAAAATATAATTAGCATTAAGGTCATTAATAATAAAACCTATAATAATACAGTTTTTAGCGATAAATAAGTTTTACAAAACAATTTTTGAAATTATTTTGGGGCACTTAGCTCGATGTCTTCAGTTTCGTTCGGTCGAAGGTTCGGTCTCAATCTTGGCAACAATTTTGAAATTCTGATTGTGGGTGATGGACTTTCGCTGGTTGTATTACGTTTACGCCAAAGCGTTTGGAGGACAAATACATCGACAATTATTATTATGGAAAATATTGTCACGTAGGTGAACCAAGAAATGTTCTTTTTGACGAATGGCTGATTTATTAATTCGTCTAGGTCCTTTGAATAGTCGTTGAGTTTGTGGTTTGCGACGTTTAACTCCTCGAAATTCAATTCATGGAGTTTCAAAGGTTTAAGTTCGGGAACGACAATTTTTTCTGGTATGGTATCGCAGCAGTTGAAAGGGATAAGAACTGGTTGATAGTTGTCAAGGGTGTTGCTGCTTTTTGTGGCTTCTGCTTCGATTTTGGTTATTCCAATGAAGGCACTGCAATCTTTCTGAAGTTTTAATAAAGAGTTAACATTGAGTGTTAAGGGTTTTGTATTGATGTCGGTACAGGTGATGGTAATGCTGAGAGGCTCGGTAACCATAATTAACCACACGTTTGTTTCGAGTTTTTGAACATGGTACCCTTGAGCAGAAATCACGGCACTGTGCAATTGTCCGGCACTTTTTTAAAATTTCTTAAAAGTTGGGCCTCGCACAAAGTATTTGTGTCTGTCGGATACGCATAGAGTTCGGAACACAATTTATTTTGATTGTTCAACGGTTTGCACGCACTAAGGTCTTTTATCGGAATATACAGTAAGGAATCGTCGTTTTTTGCTATATATTTATGAGTGAATGAAAGTACATGGTATAACCCAGTTCTATCATCATAGATGGGGATTGGGTATAAGCGGAGAGCTGTAAATGATTGCTGTTCAATAAGTGGAATTCTGAGTATAAATACAAGGTCGGAATCTGTTTGAAAAGCTTCTAATTCTGTAATTTCTAAGTATCGTGCAATACTGGAATATTTGACGGGCAAAGGTAAATTATTTTTCACGAGATTCTGTGATATTTCCTGTAAGGCGGCAATGAAATGTTCGGGAGTTAAAATTGAAGTATGGATAATTTTTAGATGACCAAAAGTTATGGAATTAAGAACATCATTTAAGTTGTCTTCTAGAAAGAGATAATTTTCCATCAGTTTTTCCGTCATTTCTAGAAATGAAAGTTTTGTTTCCACGTACGCCATTTTGTCGTTTACTTTACGAATCATATTTTCCATTTTTCGAATATTTTCGTTAAATATTTTCTCGTCGACCTGAATGTGTTGAATAGTCTCGTTAAAGTTCTTTATAACTGAGGTGGTTACACTGATTTGGTTTTTCAAAAGGTTTTCGATCTGCAGTTGTCCTTTGTTTAAACTATTTATACTGTTGGTAAGTACTCGCCGTCGGCGGCGTCTAAGTTACCAGTTATGGCTTTGAAAATTGATCCGACGCCATCGATTAGTCCACGTTTGTACCTTCGAGTGTCCATGTGGATTTCAGTGAATTTGTTTTTGACAGAGTTTGAGATTTGGTTAAGTAAGTTGATGTGTGATTGAACGTCAGCACGGAATACGTTGGTTGGGTGGACGTTAGTTTTTAGTGTTAAAGTTAGTGCATCGAGAATTCTGTTGTTGGTAGCGAAAGCTTGTTCCAGAGCGGAGAGATTTCTATGAACTAGAAGAGTCCATTTGTGATTTGACACGGCTATACGTGATTCTTCATGATAGTAAATCCCTATGGTGTTATTGATTGGCTTTATTTCAAATTGGGATGCTGCCGATCCGAACAGCAGGATGACCCTGGAAAGAAATCAGTCTTCTGTGAAAAGTTTCATACGGTCAAAGTTTGCTTTGTTTTTTTGGTTAGTACGAGAATTTAGTAAAGTAGCAGAGTTTGTATGTAGTTCTACTATTTGAAAGGGTCCATTAAATTTGTTTTGTAGTTTATCTTTGAACTGAGATTCGCGTACGTAAACCTTGTCACCTACTTGATAATTTGGGGTTTTGTCCGAAACATGTTTATCGAATCGAATTTTGGCTTTCTGTTTTTGAGTATCGGTCCTTTCGCGTGCTATTTTGTAGTACTGTAAGATACGATTGTTTAAGTCTCTGATGTATTTAGAAATCAAGTCCTTTTCGTTATAGAGGGTTTCAGGTGGTCGGCTAGACGTGTGCCCGAAAACAAGTTGATACGGTGTGAACCCATGAGTTTTGTTAGCGGAGTTGTTGTAAGTAATAATTGCGTATGGCAGAATGTTGAAGGGGTGTTCGTCAGGGTACTCGGCTTTATGAATACGGATCATATCTAACAAAGTTGAATAAAAACGCTCTAAAGAGCCGTTAGATTGGGGGTGTCCTACACTAGGGTAAGAAAGTTTAATATCGAACAATTTGCAAAGGTCTTTGAGGAGTGCATTGTCGAATTCACGACCGTAGTCGCAGTGTATTCTCAGAGGCGTTCCGAAGTGTTGGAAAAACACCAAGAGTGTACTGACGACAGTTTTAGCGGACTTGTCGCTAATCGGGTAGGCCTGGGAATATTTAGTTAGTTCGTCTCTGATAGTAAGGGCATAATTTTTGCTAGGAACTTCCAGAATGTCGATATTTATCCTTTCCAAGGGGGTTCTTGGAGTTTCGGTTACTACTAAGGGATTGTCAAGGTTTTTTCGGAAAGCTTTAGTTGTCTGACAGATTTGACAGTTTCTAATGAAGTTTTCTACGTCTTTTGTAATACCTTGCCAGTTATACTTTTCTTTAATTCGTCTAATAGTTTCGTTGATCCCTCTGTGTATGTTGTTTTTACCGTTATGGAATTGATCTAGTATTATTGGCACTTGATCTCTTTCTACTGTTTTTGTTATGTTCTGACAGACTTTCCACTTTATGTCTGTTTCTGCGAATATAAACGAAAGCATTTCGAGTATAGGTAGGTCTAAGTTATTTTCAACGCACTATAGTTCAGAGTCAGTTAGAAGGTCTTTGCTCTTGTAAATTGAGGCAAATAATACCTCGTTCACAGTGTCGAAATCAGTTGGTAAGGGAATAAGGTAATATCGTCTTACTATTGAAAATATTGATTTTAAATTGCTCGAAGTCGGCATTCTCTTCGAAGATATCCTCAAGAATTTGGTTATGAAAATCTTTTAAATTGCCGGATTGAAAGAAAACTAAGATATTTTTGTTTTCTCTATCAAGGAGTTGACAGTAGGAGTACTGAATTTTACTATAGTCGATAAGCGAGACGATCTTATACCGTTCTACGATTGTCCGAAATTCTGTAAAAAATGAGTTGTCTTCGTCGTCGGTTTCAAGTTGTTCTGTGTCACTGTTTTCGTTTTCGTTTAAGGGAGTTATCGTGAATTGTTGGAGTTTGGTGTTTGATTGGAAAGTCATACATTCATCAAAAAGGTTGATTCGAATGCGTGAAAGGGCGTCTGCGTTCTTATTTACTTTTCCCTGTTTGTATATAATTTCATAATCGTACTCCTCGAGTTTGAGGCGCCATCTGGTAAGTCGACTACCTGGATCTTTAATAGAAAAGAGTCACGTTAACGGGCGGTGGTCGGTCAGAAGTTTAAACTTTCGTCCAAAAATTATAGGCCTGAAGTGTTTAACGGCCCAAACAATAGCCAGAAGTTCACGCTCTATTGTGGAGTATCGGGTCTCAGCCTTGCAGAGGGTCCTAGATGCGTATCCAATTGGCAGATCTTTGCCTATTGGTCCCTGTGAAAGCACAGCGCCGATTGCAAATGCGCTAGCGTCAGTTGTCAAAATAAAGGGCTCATTGAAGTTGGGATAAATTAAAATTGGGGTCTAAGTGAGGGCTTGCTTTAATTCATTGAAAGAATTAACGCATTCAGAACTGAAATAGAATGAAACATCTTTTTGTAGCAATTTTGTGAGTGGTTTTAAAATTTTAGCAAAATTGGGTGTGAATCGACGATAATACCCGGCTAATCCCAGAAAGGATTTGATATCTTTTTGATTTTGGGGCTGGGGAAATTTCAATATACATTCTACCTTTGATGGATTCGGTTTAACTCCATCTTTGGTAATCAGATGTCCGAGATAGGCGACTTCTTTGCGAAGAAATTCGCACTTGTCGGGTTGGATTTTGAGGTTTGCCTTTCGTAGGCGTTTAAAAACATCAGTAAGACGAGACAAATGGTCGTTGATAGTGGGAGAGTATACGATTATGTCGTCCATATAGACGAGACAACGTTCGTTTTGAATGCCTAAAAGAATGTTGTCCATAACCCTCTGGAATGTTGAAGGGGCATTCTTTAGACCAAAGGGCATCCTTACGAAATCGTAGTGCCCATTCTCAACGGTAAACGCGGTTTTGGAAATGTCTTTTGGGTCAATCTCAATCTGATGAAATCCTGAGCCGAGGTCAAGTGTTGTGAAATATTGGCATTTGCCAAGTTGATCTAATAAGTCCGAAATGTTAGGGAGAGGATATTTGTCATCAACCGTTAGTTCGTTGAGTTTTCGATAATCAACTACAACGCGCCATTTTTGCTTTCCTGAAGCGTCCAGTTTTTTCGGTACTACCCATACAGGGGAGGACCAGGGCGAGTTTGAATGGCGTATAATATCTTCGTCTAGCATTTTCGTTACTTGGGATTTAACTTCCTCTTTATGAATCTGAGGGTAGCGATAAGATTTCGTGAAAACTGGTCTAGAGTTGTTAGTCTCGATGGTATGTCTAATTTCGTTGGTAAATGACAGATGGTCTCCTTCGAGATAAAATATGTCAGAGTAGTCAAGACATAGGTGCGATATTAAGTCGGATTCTTCTTCGTTTAAGTGGTCAAGTCGAAGTTGATTGAAAATTTGCTCTTGTCGTTCTAATATGTTGTTGTCTGTTGGTTGGGTTTGTGAAATAGAATTCACACTGAACTGTTGTAAAGGTTCAAGTTTAATGTCAGTGAAATTTATAGTTTTAGGGATGGCATTTGCATTTAATACGGATGTCAAAAATTGGCCATTAATATCGACTTTTACTAGAGCATTCGGAAGATGGACTTTTTCAATTTCTATGCCTGTTAATAAGGCGTCTGTATCTCTAAGGTTGCAAGTAAGTTTACAGATTTGCTCTGTATGTGGTTGAATAGAAATTGTGTTGACGTGGTCACATGAAAATTTTTTGGGGATGTCTTTACTGATTAAATCGTCTGTTACTTTATATAACGGAAGTGTTTTGCAGTTGGTTACTAGTTGCTTCTTTTCGCAATCAACGATGCAATTATAATGTTCCAGGAAATCGGAACCTAACAATCCATCGAACTCGATATTGATATTGCAAATGTAAACCTTATGAGGATCAATGATATTAAACGGGACGAGAGTCGATTCGTTGATATGAATTTTCTCGTTAGTTATTCCCTGGATGACGACATTTTCTTGGAACCTTTCCCTGAATCGTTTGCAAGTTTCTGGCTTAAAAATAGAGAGTCCTGCACCAGTATCCACAAGAAGTTTGTAGGTGTTGGATGCATCGGTGATGTAATATAAGTTCTTAGAGTTTACCGATAAGAGGGGTCTTACAGAAATCTCTGTTCGGGGATGTTCACATTGGGGTCGAAGCTGTCTAAATTCAAGGTCTGAATGTGCGTTTGAAGGTCTGACATGTTCGGGGGTTCTGTTTGAGGGGTAGAGTCCGGAAAATTTGTCGGAGAAATTTCGTCATGGTTTTCAGAGTAATTTTCGCTCTCGAAGTCTGTTTTAAAGTAATCGTAAAAGTCATTCAAATCTATGATTTTCGAACTCATGATTATTTAGGTGATGAGTACGTTGTTGGCGGTAAAAATTAGGGTTCGGTTTAAATTGGTCTGTATTTGGGGGTTGATTGCTTGTTGATGGGCGTTGTTGTTGGAAACTCCTATTGGGAGGGAAGTTTGTTTTACGAGGTTGCTGGTAATTTTGTTGGTTGGAATGTTAGGCGAATGGAGGGCGAGGTCTTTGGAAATTTTGTCCAAAACTTTGATTTTGTCCAAGGCTTTGGTTTTGTTGGAATTGCCTCGATCTGATGAGGCATTCATTAACTGAGTGGCTCATTCTCTTACAGAATGTACATACATTGTTTTGGAGGTGGCAATTGATTCAGTCTTCTAAAGGACGGAGTTGTAGTTTTGAAATTAGAAAATTTTTGAGTTTCGAGATGGTTCAATTGGATTTCTCTTTTGATTCTACAGATCGCGGTTAAAATATCTCTCGGGTCATTTGCTCGAATTAATTGCCCCATTTTTGGCTCTAGGCCTGTAAGCAGGCTGTTTAGTGCCATAGGTTCAATTAAATCTATTTGGGCTTGTTTTTCCTTAGTAGTCAAATTTTGTTTTTTAACCGCTGCCAGCATTTTTGCCTGGTGGGTCTAAATTCTAGTAGAAAAAGTTAAGGGTGATTCGGATGGTAATTGTTTCATACGTTGGAGATCCTGAATGAGCGCTGATAGGTCTCGAGGGTCTCCGAAATGGTTTTCTAAAAGAGTTACAATGTCAGTCAATTGTGTAGGGTTACGCGAATTTACTAGTTCCGCTGCCCTGCCACGGAATTTATTTTTTATATGGAGGATAAGTAGGACCTGTTGGTTATCGGTCGCCATACTGTGGGCGGTGTTACAAGATGTAATAAAAGTATTTAAAAAGATAGGGTTACCGTGGTACTCCGGCACTATCGCAAAAATCTCGGAAATTTTATAGGGCTCCACAGTTGGAGTGGCTGCACCTTGCCTTGTTGTAGTCATATTGTTTTAAGAATTAAGTATTTGCACAATATTAAAAGTCGAAATCAGATTATATTGTCAAATTGACAATGGTAAAACGTATATCAATGTGTAAATAAATAAATGTGAAAATAGATAGATATTAAAATAATTAGATCAGGTTATTATAAGTTGTCCTTCAAAATAATGGTATAAATTTAATGTGTAATTATCAATATATACCAAAAGTGGTCAAAAATTTCTTACCTTGCACTTTTACTCAAAATAAATGAACAATATATTCAAGGTAGTGATGTAATATGTTTCAAATATTTAAGGAATATTAAAGGATTTATCTTTGACGATAGAAATGGTGATTAAGTGTATCAATAAATGGAAATAATAAAATAATAATAACGTAATCCTTACTATATAATTCCTGGCATGGACTGTTCTGTAAGTTGACTGCACTGGTTAGCCGTTGCGTGTTCCTGGTGCTAGCTCGCTTCCAGTTGTGTCTCCAGCAAGAGGTTGATTGCCCCACGAAGGTTTGGAAACCACCACGACTAGTTAGAATTCTCGTGTTCTAGTCGTCTAATCCTACTGAATGCGCCAATTTTACATCTTCACAAACACAAATGCTTTTTGAAACACGGTGTTGTCATATTATTATTCTAAGTATTGTTTAGGACGTATATAACATATATATATATATATATATATATATATATATATATATATTTGTTTTTAGTTTTCGCGGGCACTAAATGTATTAGATGGTTTCCGGGAATTCATCCGCGTAGTTGATAACTGATCCCTGCCGGGATCGGTGGTAAAATGACGACGTTTCGGCAGAGTCACATCTGCCCTCTTCAGGTCGGTTCGCATAATTCTCGTAGCCTTCTGCTTTCGCTTCTATTATTCTATTATTATGCGAACCGACCTGAAGAGTGCAGATGTGACTCTGCCGAAACGTCGTCATTTTACCATCGATCCCGGCAGGGATCAGTTATCAACTACGCGGATGAATTCCCGGAAACCATCTAATACATACATATACAGGGTGTAAACGGTGCAAAGATTTTGAAGAACAATACTTCAGGCAAAAACAAATCAAAAAGCTTTATAACATTTTCTAAAATAAACTATAGTTTTGCCAAAAAGAACACATAAAGTTAGATTACATGTAGCCCTTGCTACAGTGAATAATACAATAATTTCGATTTCAAAATGTCGGTAAATCTAAATATGTAAATAATCAATAGCTTATACATCTTTAATAGCCACATTAAAAATGAAAATTGATTATTTAAACTCGAAATATGCTTTTATAATTTAGTGTAAGTTTCTCCGAATAGATATGGCAACGTGGCATACAGTCCAACTTATTTACTACATTTTTTACTTTATCGACGACTGAGAGTTACGATTGTTTTTTGCGATTTCGATTCTTGTAAATAAGAATAGACAAACGGTAAAGTGATTTGAATGATATCTATTTCATGTAGACTTCGTGGTTTGCTTTCCATTTAATATATTTTTTAAATAAATAAAATCGGTTGTGATTAGTGTGTAAGTTCGAAAATTAAGAATAGTGCGGCAGTATTTATTTGTGATAAATAATGGCCGATTATACAATTAGGGAAAGACATGACATGCTCTTATTTTATGGGGAAAGCAGACGTAATTGCAGAATAGCAAGAATGTTATACAGGGAAAGGTTTCCAAACAGACGCCTGCCCAATGCTAGGACATTCGTAGCTGTTTCGCAGAGGCTTCTGGAAACAGGTAGTGTAATACCACAAATAAACAATCGCGGACCACAGCGACATAATCGTATCTTAGCTGCTGAGGATCAAATACTAGACCTTATCGACATCAACCCATATCGTAGCACACGGAGTATTGGAAGTGAGCTGCAAATTTCTCACACTGTTGTTCATAGAACATTACGGGAACAATTGCTCTATCCATATCACATGCAGCGGGTTCAAGGGCTTTCAATTGATGATTTTCAACCAAGACTCAATTTCTGTCGTTGGTTCCTCAGAAAACATCGTCAATTTCCTAATTTTGTGAACAATATTTTAACAACAGATGAAGCAAGTTTTAATAGGAATGGTATAATAAATTTTCATAATACGCATTCGTGGTCTGAGTTAAATCCGCACGAAATACGCCAGTCAGTATTTCAACACCAATTCTCAGTTAACGTGTGGGCTGGAATAGTTGGTGAATACTTGGTTGGGCCATTTATACTGCCTGCACGTTTGACAGGTGAGAATTACCTTTATTTTTTGAACAACACGCTACCAGATTTGTTAGATGAAGTGAACCTACAAACACGTTCCAATATGTGGTACTTACATGACTGAGCACCTGCCCACGCAAGTCATCTAGTTGTCGACTTCTTAAATAGAACATTTCCCCGTCGTTGGATTGGTCGAAACGGACATATACGTTGGCCAGCAAGATCTCCTGATCTCAATCCTTTAGATTTCTACTTATGGGGACACATGAAAAGTAAGGTTTACACGACTCCAATTATTGACGAGAATGACCTCAGACAACGCATTTTTGACGCTGCTGACGAAATCCGAAATATTCCAGGAATTTTGTCTCGCATACGTGAAAATGGGATTAAACGGTGTCGTGCTTGTGTCAATAGTAATGATGGGCATTTTGAACATTTGCTGTGAATAATCCGTTGTTTCAACTCAGTTCTATCATTATAATAAATTCGGTAAGTAGGATTACATATTTACTTGTCTAATATAAATAATATTAATTAAATCAGTAATAATGACTCATCGAATAATTTAACTGGTAAAAAACTACATATACAGATCTCTTGAGTTGAATATCATATTTACCCAACTTTGTATAATTGCATAAAATAAACCGCCAAATACAAATTCTAATTGCAATACCTTGTATTAAAAACGTAAATATTTTCAACAAAATATTTCATACATTTTTATTTAATTGTAAGGTCAATATCATCAGTCAATACAAAAACACAGGTGTTTATTTTTTTGTCGGCTTAGTCATTCCTTTATTATCTGCTTCGAACGCGAGCGACGTTGCCGGATTGACAATAATTTACTTAATATTAATATGTTTTAGGGATTTTCTTGGTTATTAAGGCCTACTGACCATAGTGGTATAAGAGTTTTTTGTTTAATTTGGTGTATACTACCTCCACCTAAAATATATGCACTCAAACTATTTACACCCTGTATATATATATATATATATATATATATATATATATATATATTTGTTTTTAAGTTTTCGCGGGCACTAAATGTGTTAGGTGGTTTCCAGGAATTCATCCTCGTTGTTGATAGATGATACCTGCCGGGATCGATGGTAAAATGAGGACGTTTCTGCAGTCACATCTGCCCTCTTCAGGTCGTTTCGCATAATTCTCGTAGCCTTCTGCTTTCGCTTCTATTTACTCGAATACTAAGATTTTAAGGAGCCCGCGCGCTGTTATATATACCAGATTAGAGATAAACTCAATTGCCTACAATTTATGAGTAGAAATCGACTACTAATTTACAAAGTATCTAAAATATAATATCGATACGTGAAATTCATCAGTACATCAGAACCATCGAACATAAATGTACCATCGGAAAAACCTCTTGATATAGGATCTATAAATTATTAGGTGCATGTAAATAGTAGATTTAATTTTAATAGCTTGAGCACCAAAAAATGTTAATTAGATATATGTCTTTATATGACAGAATATTGATAAGTACTATTACTACTACGAATGTATTTAGCTATACTTTCCAAGGACATTCTCGATTTTGATGAAGACAATTACATATTTGTACATAAAATTTAGTGCTGTATCCATTTCTGGTGTATCATTTTAAAAATGGGTTTGACCTTGAAGTGGTCGACAAAATCGAGATCATATCTAGGATCAGCATTAGGGAGTCACGAAATAACCCTATACCCTTAGTGCCATGCCGCTCCCCTACCTCGCATAATATTCAAAATGTGTGAATCCCCTATCTAATATTGATATTTATTAATGTTACTTTTACATATAAATACTTATTTTTTTTTGTAATGATGATAATTTTATTGCAGGCTCTTTTCAGTTACCTGGAGATTCTGAAGCACACACAACTACTTGTTCTGAACCAGGTGACACTGTTACTCATAACAATCCTAATCAAAAAGAATTTCTAACAGTAACTTGGATTCCTCCCAGGGATTATGAAGGACCGGTTATATTCAAGTAAGTTAATTTATGTGCTACAGATACCAAAGTTTTATGTTCGGGCCTTAATTTTTTAACAATAAATTGAAACCCAGGTATTCTATTTCTGTTCGTTTTCAATTTTTTCAAAAAGAAGGAGGTTCTCGATTCATCTGTATCTATTTTTTATAGTTGTTCAGCGTTTACTCGCAAACGACTCAAGGAAATCTATATATATATATATATATATATATATATATATATATATATATATATATATATATATATAGCAGTCACATCTGCCCTCTTCAGGTCGGTTCGCATAATTCTCGTAGCCTTCTGCTTTCGCTTTCTAGTTACTCGAAACAGTATTCAAATGTGTGGAACCAAGTAAATATCTCTGGAATTATTAGAGATATCAAAATGAAATTTGGAAGGTGGATACTGCAGTAGATTGCCTATTTGTTTCCAAATTTTTTTCCAATTTTCAACTTCCTGTTTTACCGGTAGTAATGTTGATTTTATTATTTGGTAATTGTCCATTTCCCTCCAATGCCGAAATAACTTGTGTCTCCAAGAGCTGTAAATACCTATATCCGTTTAAAGTTTCTTGTAGGAAGAAGGGTCCCACGATTCTGTTGTTATAAATGCCAGCCCAAACGTTCAATTTTTGGGGATGTTGTGTATGAGCCTCTTGTACCCAATTAGGATTACTTTGCGACCAGTAGCGGCAGTTATGTCGATTAACCGTACCATTTAAACAAAATGTAGCCTCGTTTGAAAACACCACATTTCTTATAAAATTATTATCACGGTTACAAATATCCATTATCGTTTCACAAAATTGCAAACGTCTGTCGAAATCGTTTTCGGAGAGTTCTTGAACGAGGCGAATTTTGTATGGATAATATTTTTCTCGCCTTAATATCCTTCCTACTGAACGATGGCTAATTCCATGCATATTGGCGAGGTCGGTAGTGGATAAGTGAGAATTTTCTTCCAAAGATATAGCAACATTTTGAACTACACCTTCATTACTTGCACTTTTTAACCGTCCACTTTTTGGTAAATTGCTAACTGTTCCACTTGTGTGGTACCTTCGCAAAGTTTTCGTCACTACTGAACGGGATATTTCTGTATTCCGATAAACAATGTTAAAAAGGTCACAAACTTCTTGATGCGTTCTTTTCCTCTCCCCATACCCAACCATCATTAATATTTCTATTCTTTCTCTTTCACATAATTGGGCCATTTTACGACCAAATTAAAACAATACAATCTTTTTACGTTCAAATAAAAAACCTAATAACTTATTTTGACAACTACTGTCACTTCTGTAATGAATTTCATGGACTACAAAACTTGATTCAGATTTAATTTGCACCTGATTTAAACAAACGCACGTGTATTCGACTATGGAACAAGCAGTGCTGTTGGCTGAGACGGTAAAATGCCACGGATTGACCAATAGAAATACAAATCCTTACCGAGCGGATTGTTTATATCGGGCGTAAATGAAATCTGAACCGAATTTAGCTACCATCGAATTTTGCCTTTCCTTAGTTACTTTTCTGTTAATATCTCGGCAGGTATTGAAGTAAACAATATCAAACCCGGTATTTTTGTATTCGCAATAAAATGTTTCATCAGAAACTAAAATACTATACAAGGTGTATATTGTAAATTTTAAAATCGACATTACTTCCGGTAAAACAGGAAGTTACTTGGTTCCACACATTTGCCCATAACTATATATATATATATATATATATATATATATATATATATATATATATATATATATATATATATATTAAGGGAATTTTTTTATTCAGCAAATATTAATTCAATAGCAACAATTTTGTCAGTGATATACACACAAAAAATGTAAGATAAGATTTCTTTGTTCCCTAAATATATTAAAACAAAATGAGGACCTTATAAGCAACTATTCAACTCAGGCCCAACAATAATTTTAATGTACTACTAACATTCTGAGGACAGTATATAACTTGGACCTACCAAAGCGAGAGCTACGCATAGTTGCAACATTTAAGTAGTTATGTATATTCTGGCGATAACGTCCTATAAATCTACGCATGAAGTGAGGTCCATAGATTTTGATTCCGGCAAATTCACAGTTGTTTTGTCTAGTCGTTATATGTTTACGTTTTTTTTTATATTGTGGCGATTCAGGGTCAGACGTTCTGACTCAGAACGGTGCGTTTGAAATAAATTCATTTAAACATAAGATGTTTTTGCTCAATTAATATCTCATTAAAGTAATAATTTCTTGGATATGCTTCATACAATATATAGTTTGAGCCATAAATATAGCTAGAGAAGACATATAATGTTCCTATTAATGAGTCACCATATATGAACCATTCGTACTGCAATTTTAATAAGACAATAAATAGATATATGATCCGTCTTTTGATAGTCAACAGGATGTTAAACTTATTGCAAAAACTATACATATTGAAAAAAGGTAGTTTTTTATACTACCTTGTAGTTTTAAATTCTCTCCGTCAACTTTGTAAATTATAACATTGCTACGTTAACAAATGTTCAGTGTTATTATATTGTTAAAATTGTATGACTAGTTTTCGAGATATAGGGTGTTAAACATCGGAAATGTTTCCATTTTCTTATCAGATTTCTCATAACAGTCGCGTATTATTTCCGTACATTGCTGGAAAGATAATTTTGGCATTATTTGACAAAAATGTTGAATAAAACAATTACCATTAATCTTTGATTACAGTGTGTTTCCAATATATGTAACATGTTTTTCAGAAAACTCATTTTTTATTACAACGATGAATACAAAAGATCTAATCGCACAATTAATAAGAAATGAGTTCTTGGACGTGTTCATATATTATACAGTGTAAGTCGTAAATATGGCTATAGTGGGGATATACCATTTTTTACCATTAATGAGTAACGCTGTATAAACTACAATACTTTAATTTATATAATTTTTGCAAACCTGTAGAATTTAGTGCGACGAGTCGTTGATTTCTATAATTTATTATAAAAATTCCAGGACGCATGGTTTATTCAGGTTGTTAATGGAATAAATAATAGATGCCCCCTATAGCAATATTTACAACTTACACTGTATAATGTATGAATACGTCCAAAAATTAATTTCTTTAACACTATAATTAACTGAGCAATTAGATCTTCTTATTTATTCAACATTATAATAAAAAAATGAGTTTGCTAAAAAACATGTTATGTATATGAGAAACACCCTGTAATAAAAAATAATTAATAGTATTTTTTTGTGCAATATTTATGTCAAACAATGTGCAAACCATGTCTTCTGCAATAAAGGGAAATAAAATACATCTATTATGAGAAATCTAATACGATAAAGGTGACATTTCCGAAGAGTAACACTCTATATCTCGAAAACTAGTTATACAATTTTAATAATATTCTACTCAGTAAAACACTGCGTTAATTTTTTTTTATTTTCCGTTTAATTCTATAATTTGGCCCCCAATATTAATATTAGGGATTTCTTCGTATTTTTCCTGCAAATAACAAAAATTAGGTCGTATAGTTTGGGGAATAAAGGGGGAATGGGTAATTTTTTAAATATTTTTTTAAATATATTCTAAAATATTTATTAAAAAAATAAAAAAATATATTAGTATTCGTCATAATGAGCACTTTGATTTGATATATTACTTCATCCGTTAGAAACAATTATAATTTTTTATTTTCTATTTAATTCTATAATTTACCCCCAAACTGAATATTAGGGGGTTCTCCTTATTTTTCCAGTAAAGTTCAGGTGAGACGCTATACCTGTATTTTATGCAAAATTTTACAGCTTATGGTTTCGGGGATAAGGGGGGGAGGTAAATTTTTTTATATTTTTGTTAATATCTTTTAATTAATTTATATTAAAAATATGAAAAAAATAAATTTGTTTTTTCATAATGAGCCCTTTCATTTGATATATAACATGATGGGTTAGAAACAATTTTATTTTTATATTTTCCATTTAATTCTGTAATTTGCTCCCCAAAATTAAAAGTAGAGGTATCTCCTTATTTTTCCAGTAAACTTCAGGTCAGACTCTATACTATACAAATTTTTTTCAAAACTTTACGTTTTATAATTTCGGAGATAAGGGGAGGCGGAATGGGTAAAATTTGGTATATGTTCGTTAATATCTTTTTAATTATTATTTTTTTAAATATGAAAAAAATATATTTGTGTTCCTCAGAATGGGACCTTTCATTTGAAATATTACATGATGCGTTTGAAAAAAAAAATTAAATTTCATTTAATTCTATAATTTGCCCCCAAAAGTAATATTAATTATTTCTCATTTTTCCTGTAAAGTTAGCGCAACGATCTATGTTTCCTATTTTTTTCAAAATTTTAGGCTCATTAGTTTCGTAGATCAGGGTGGGAGGAACGGTCGATTTTTTTAGTTTTTCCCCCAGAAGTACCCCTAGAATCAAAATATCTTCATTTACGATATGTACTCCTGATCGGGTCACCAAACTATACATTGATACCAAATTTCAACCTCTTCCGTCCAGTAGTTTACAAGAAAATTGCTGTGATGTGACAGAGGCAGAAATCCGGAGTGATATTATAAGGGTATCCGTATATTGTAAAAACGCTAAAATCCCCAGAGAGCCATCAAGAATTCGAAGCACAGGTCAGACGGTTAGTACACTTGTATTACCCAGACCTACCCGAGGAAACGAAAGACCAATTGGTCATACAGAGTTTCATAAACGGTATCAGGGATGTGGAAGTACAAAGAACTATAAGACTTAGTGGCATCAAGAAAAGTAATGAAGATTTACTTCGGGCCTTGAAAGTAGAGGCAGTCATGAATATGTCCAAACCGAGAGTACGAGCAGTTTCCTCCAGGACGAACCAGAACCATCCTTCCAGGCAGGTTGTTCGGAATTCATAAACATCTAGAACGATCACAAAGAACTGATCACAGAGGAGCATTGTACCGGTGTAGACGAACAGGGCACATTCAACGTGACTGCAGAGTGGGGCTACCTGAACGATCACCAACCAGAAGTAGCCAAAACAACAACCTCACCAACCAGGGAAACTCTAATCAGTCAGCATAAGGGGGCGAATGCTGACTAACCCTCCACCAGCCCCCAGGAGAGTATCCATCCAGGGATTTTGCCAAGATAGCAGCAGCCTACTCATCAGGGGCACCATCAATAGCTGAGGAATTACCATCACCATCGACACCTTCGCCGCTGTGTCCATTGCCAAGTCCGGAGTTTTGAGGGCATCAGAAATCCGGCCAGTTACCAACAACATCCAGCTCAGAACAGTCACCGGTGAGTCCATGTCAATACAGGGTGAGGCATATGTAGTACTTCAGTTAGTATGGAGCTAATCAGCCAGCATGGATTTATGTTCGACCCGAGATATGATGTTCTTCGGTTCCTAAATGAAGAATTTGTATTGACACGGCCCGTCAACAGTTCAGCCACTTCCATAAAAATTGTGGCAAAGTCTTCAGCCAGAATTCCCGGTCGAACGGAACAGATAATTCATTGGCAACTAGAAAGCAATCCTGGGAGCTGCGTTGGAATGGTGGAGCCCGTATACTCGGCTCATGACTACTTAGTTGGACGGGCTATAGTTAAAACGGGAGGAGATATACCAATTAGTCCTGAATTTGCCCAACAATGACATTAGAATTGCCAATGGTCAAGATATAGCTTGTTTCGAGCCAGTAGAGACCATCATCAATGGCAAAGAAATGTACTAGACATCAGTGAAGAAGACAGGTCCCACTAAAGAGTTCCTACAACAGTTTGCTGACCATTTGACACACCTTACACCAGAGGAACAGAAAAAAGCCAACCAATTTATCGCAAAGAATTGGCAAATTTTCAACAGGTAAGATAGAACCACCGGTCGCACCAAGATCATTCAGCACCGAATAGACACCGGAAAGGCTCAACCCATCAGAATACCACCTAGACGACTACCATTAGGGCAACAACAAACAGTCAAGGAAAACATCAAGTCCATTATACAAAGCGGAGTTATTGAGCCATCTATAACCCCATGGTCTGCTCCCATCGTGCTACTTAAAAAGAAGGATGGAACCACCCGAGTTTGCGTGGATTACATACAGCAAGCTGAAAGACAGCTATCCACTACCCCGAATTGATGAGACTCTGACGACACTAGCAGGCTCCCGTTGGTTCTCCACACTAGACCTAAAGAGTGGATATTGGCAGGTTGGTCTACATGAAAACGACAGAGAGAAGACAATGTTCTCCACTAGTAAAGGGCTGTTTCAGTTCACGGTCATGCCTTTTGGGTTATGTAATGCTCCCGCAACATTCGAGAGGCTAATGGAGTATGTCCTGAGCGCGTTAACATGGAGAACGTGCTTAGTATACCTCGACGACATTCTGGTCATGGGTAAAACCAGAACTCCAGAATCAATAACGCCAACCTGAGACTCAACCCGAAGAAGTGTTCCATGTTCCAAAAAAATAGAGTTTTTGGGCCACGTTCTTTACGAGTCAGGAATCCGCACCAACTAGGACAAGATAGAAGCCATCCGTGATTGGCAGGTCCCAAGAGACAAGCATGAACTCCGAAGCTTCTTGGGCCTATGTTTCTACTACAGGCGATTTGTTGAGGGATTTGCCACCATTGCCGCGGCTCTACATTGGCTGACCACTGAGAAAGAGAGCTTCCTTTGGAATCATGATTGCGAAATATCATTCAGAGACTGAAGGCAGCACTATGTTCCAGCCCAATCCTAGCCTTTCCTACACACTCCGGCAAGTTCATTTTAGACACCGACGCTAGAACACAGGTTTGAGGGCCGTCCTATCCCAGGTGCAAGATTGTGAAGAGAGGCTGATCGAGTACTACAGCCGTGAATTTTCGAAACCGGAAAGAAATTATTGCGTCACCAGAAAAGAACTTCTTGCAATAATAAGGGTTTGTAGCCCATTTCCACAAATACCTCTATGGTCGTCATTTCTTAATCCGAACAGATCATGCCGCCCTCAAATGGCTACTGGACATGAAGACACCGGAAGGACAACTGGCCAGGTGGATGGAGAAATTACAACAATACCATTTCAAGGTGGAACTTTGCACAATAATGCCGATGCCCTATCAAGAAGACCCTGTAGAGTAGAATGCGGACATTGTCTAAAGACCGAACAGCGAGAAGATATCTCCATCAGACAGATCTTAGTGCAGGCCAAATAAGACTGGACAACGAAACAGTGCATCTTGTCGCTCAAAAACAGAGGGGCACCCAGACCACGATGGGGCGAAGTAGCTAGATACTGGAACTCTCTAAGAGTAGAGAATGGTAAGCTCAAGCGAATGTGGAAAAGCACTGACGGTCGAGAAACCAAGTCCCAGCTGGTAGTTCCAAAGAAAAAGGTACCAGCCATCCTGACCGAAGTACATGATGGGATTATCGGGGGTCAACTGGGTATGAATAAAATCCTAGACAAAGTTCGCCAGCGGTACTACTGGGTAAATTACTTCGAAGACGGCAGAGCGTGGTGCCGGAAATGTGACACCTGTGCAGCCAGTAAGGGCCCGAAGACCCGGACCAAGGACAGAATGCAGCAGTACAATGTGGGCGTCCCCTTTGAGAGATTTGCCATCGATGTCGCCGGTCCATTTCCCGACAGTGTGAGGGGGAACAAATACATTTTGGTCGCAATGGATTACTTCAGTAAATGGCCTGAGGCATATGCGTTTCTCAATCTAGAGGCAGCCACGGTAGCGACGGTGCTGGTAGAACAGCTATTCAGCAGGTTTTGCGTCCTGTTGGAACTACATTCAGACCAGGGGCGTAACTTCGAATCGAATGTATTCCAGAAGTTCTGTACGATGTTGGGGATCAGGAAAACGGGAACAACAACATAGCACCCACAGTCAGACGAAATGGTGGAAAGATTCAACAGGACCTTGGAACAAGACCTAATTGGGATGAGCATATTCATCTAATCCTGTTGGTATATCGCTCGGCCGTCCATAATAGTACAGGACTGACTCCAGCCAGGGTCCTATTCGGAAAAGAGCTGCGATTACCCTGTGATTTGGCTTTTCGCTCCCCCGAAGAACCTTCCCAACCCATCAACGACCAGCTCCGACATAACATGCTGGAAATACACGAATTAGCCCGAACGCAGATGTTGGCCACCAGTGACCAGATGAAGACATGATATGACCTCAAAGCCAATTCAGTCGGGTTGCAAGAGAGGGACAAAGTCTGGCTATACAACCCCCAACGGAGCAAGGGTAAATCTCCAAAGCTTACGTCCGTCTAGGATGGTCAAGAGGATTAATGACTAATGACGTCATCTACCGTATCCGTCGATACCTCGGGGCGAAGTTGAAGGTGGTCCATTTAGATCGACTCGCTCCTTACCATGGAGAGGATATAAATTATCTATTCCGTCCTTGGCGAGTAATGTAAAGCATTTCATTTCAATACATCAATCGCTGGGAGGACAAAAAAATAATCTCGAAATAACTCGACAACTCAAAAATTGACACTCGGTTTTGCTAGAAGAATCCGATGCGGATTTTAAAAGAAGCGGCCCAGCATCGGGGAGTTAGTTATTTATTCCGAAGAGCTTATTTCGTGTTATTATTGTGATATTCGAATCAGCTCTTGTGAATATTTGATGTAAATAAAAGTTTCTAGAAAGTGATACTTTGTGAATATTAGTTTTTAATTAATTGAACCCTCGGAGTTTATAACAACATCTAGCCTCAAATATATTAGTCCTGAAGATTGTCAAAGAATAAACGGAAAATAGAATTTTCAGTTTAACTGTAACCATCGACCAAAGAAATTTACTACTTACTTAAACGTCAATGGAAATAACATGTATATTAATAGAATGTAATACCAACCTGCACTCTTAGTGAGGACTGTACATGATTGCCCATTATATGTCCTCACTTATTGCATAGAATAATATTTGAATAGTCGTAAAAATATACGTCGTGAAAATATTAATACGGTGAAGAGCCCTCAGTCTAAAATTTGGTGAACTAAATTTGCATTTTTCGTCAGTGAGGTCCAGTCAAAATAATGCTAGAATTAATAATTGCACATTTTGGGACTATTTGAGAGTGATATACAAAGTGAGGACCATATACGGTCCTCTCTTTGACTTGGACTATTACCGGGAATTTCTTTAAGAGGTGGCTCACTTCTTGCTCTAGCCATATATATATATATATATATATATATATATATATATATATATATATATATACAGTTATGGGCAAATGTGTGGAACCAAGTAAATATCTCTGGAATTATTAGAGATATCAAAATGAAATTTGGAAGGTAGATACTGCAGTAGATTGCCTATTTGTTTCCACATTTTTTTTACAATTTTGAACTTCCTGTTTTACCGGAAGTGATGTCGATTTTTAAATTTACAATGAAACACCTTGTATAGTATTTTAGTTTCTGATGAAACATTTTATTGCGAATACAAAAATACCGGGTTTGATATTGTTTACTTCAATACCTGCCGAGATATTAACAGAAAAGTAACTAAGCAAAGGAAAAATTCGATTCGATAGTCCATGAAATTCATTACAGAAGTGACAGTAGTTGTCAAAATAAGTTATTAGTTTTTTTTATTTGAACGTAAAAAGATTGTATTGTTTTAATTTGATCGTAAAATGGCCCAATTATGTGAAAGAGAAAGAATCGAAATATTAATGATGGTTGGGTATGGGGAGAGGAAAAGGACGCATCAAGAGGTTTGTGACCTTTTTAACATTGTTTATCCGAATACACAAATATCCCGTTCAGTAGTGACGAAAACTTTGCGAAGGTACGACACAAGTGGAACAGTTAGCAATTTACCAAAAAGTGGACGGTTAAAAAGTGCAAGTAATGAAGGTGTAGCTCAAAATGTTGCTATATCTTTGGAAGAAAATCCTCACTTATCCACTACCGACCTCGCCAATATGCATGGAATTAGCCATCGTGCAGTAGGAAGGATATTAAGGCGAGAAAAATATCATCCATACAAAATTCGCCTCGTTCAAGAACTCTCCGAAGACGATTTCGACAGACGTTTGCAATTTTGTGAAACGATAATGGATATTTGTAACCGTGATAATAATTTTATAAGAAATGTGGTGTTTTCAAACGAGGCTACATTTTGTTTAAATGGTACGGTTAATCGACATAACTGCCGCTACTGATCGCAAAGTAATCTTAATTGGGTACAAGAGGCTCATACACAACATCCCCAAAAATTGAACGTTTGGGCTGGCATTTATAACAACAGAATCGTGGGACCCTTCTTCCTACAAGAAACTTTAAACGGAGATAGGTATTTACAGCTCTTGGAGATACAAGTTATTTCGGCATTGGAGGTAAATGGACAATTACCAAATAATATCTGGTTTCAGCAGGTTGGAGCACCACACCATTACGCTCGCATTGTTCGAGTTCATTTAGATAGGACATTTCATCACATATGGATTGGAAGAAGGGGTACTTATGAATGGCCTGCACGAAGTCCCGACCTTATTCCACTAGACGATTTTCTATTAGCTGCATGAATAACTCAAAACATCCAGAGAATTACACCAGAAGTAATAGCTAATGTTACTAGAGAATTTAAAAACTGACTTGCTTATTGTCAAGAATTAAACGGTGCTCACTCAGTTTGAACATCTAATACATTAAGTTTAGTTAAATTTCAATGTTTTGAAAATCACTTAGATTTAGTTAATAATTATGATTATGTATTTCTTTAATGGATATTAGATTTTTCCTTTCCTTAATTACTTTTCTGTTAATTACTCGGTAGGTATTGAAGTAAACAATATCAAACCTGATATCTTTGTATATATATATATATATATATATATATATATATATATATATATATATATATATATATATATATATATATATATATATATATATATATATATATATATATATATATATATATATATATATATATATATATGTTTTAGGTGGTTTCCGGGAATTCATCCGCGTAGTTGATAACTGATCCCTGCCAGGATCGATGGTAAAATGACATTTTACCATAATTCACGTTGAAATTTACGAAGGGTGGTGAATTTGTACAAATAGCCGGAGTGGCAAACCCACCAATTTGTTTATTGTGTACAAAACAATCTAAACTTATTATATGAACAAGAATAGCAGTTGAACAATTTATGTCATACCCATAAAGTTATTTTAAGATTCATGAAATAGACCAATTTATATTTATTTTTGTCGATCACGATTCAAATAAGAAATTATATTGTTTGATCAACTCGTATAGAAATTTTATTGCCAGGCATGTTTACAATTTAATCAACAAATAACCTTTGTTATTTTGTAGTTATTGATATCTAGAATTTCAATATTATTTAATTTCTGAAAAAGACCAGTTAAAAATATTTTCATAATAAATATGATTTTCAGCTCTACTATAGCTGAAAATTATGAAACATTTTGGGTTGGAGTAACTTCTCCAGTGGTGGAAATTTCGAAACGCTCAGTCAATGATGATCCTTTACCTCCTCGCCAGGGCCGACCAATATCTTCAACTCCCCCATATTATAGACCAGAAATAGCTCAAGAATCCTCTGCTGAATTTGATCCTTTCTACACGGACTGTTCAGTCCGAAAATTGTGCTTCGGTACTCCTCAAAATTGCGTAGCATCGAATAATTGCAAGGCGGTTGCTGCAGTAACTGTATCTGGAGATCAATATGACTTCGAATTAAAGGCTGGAAATAACGCCGCATGGGTTGGGGTCGGTTTATCTGCTGACCAAAAAATGGGTGAAGATTCAGTCATTGAGTGTGTTAAAACTCCCAATGGTGGTGTAGCAGCGTACATGTCTTGGACTACAGCGAAACCATACTCATCAACTAGGTTAACAAATGTGAGTATTATTTAATTTAGTCTTCTCGTAGAATAGGACATCTGCATAGGAACTTGCCCTGTAATGGTTCACATATGGTTTGTCAATATATATATATATATATATATATATATATATATATATATATATATATATAAATGTTTTTAAGTTTTCGCGGGCACTAAATGTATTAGATGGTTTCCGGGAATTCATCCGCGTAGTTGATGACTGATCCCTGCCGGGATCGATGGAAAAATGACGACGTTTCGGCAGAGTGACATCTGCCCTCTTCAGGTCGGTTCGCATAATTCTCGTAGCCTTCTTTCGAGTAACTAGAAGCGAAAGCAGAAGACTTGTAAATAAGAATAGATAAACGGTAAAGTGATTTGAATGATATCTATTTGATGTAGACTTCGTGGTTTGCTTTCCATTTAATATATTTTTTAAATAAATAAAATCGGTTGTGATTAGTGTGTAAGTTCGAAAATTAAGAATAGTGCGGCAGTATTTATTTGTGATAAATAATGGCCGATTATACAATTAGGGAAAGACATGACATGCTCTTATTTTATGGGGAAAGCAGACGTAATTGCAGAATAGCAAGAATGTTATACAGGGAAAGGTTTCCAAACAGACGCCTGCCCAATGCTAGGACATTCGTAGCTGTTTCGCAGAGGCTTCTGGAAACAGGTAGTGTAATACCACAAATAAACAATAGCGGAACACAGCGACATAATCGTATCTTAGCTGCTGAGGATCAAATACTAGACCTTATCGACATCAACCCATATCGTAGCACACGGAGTATTGGTGAGTGAGCTGCAAATTTCTCACACTGTTGTTCATAGAACATTACGGGAACAATTGCTCTATCCATATCACATGCAGCGGGTTCAAGGGCTTTCAATTGATGATTTTCAACCAAGACTCAATTTCTGTCGTTGGTTCCTCAGAAAACATCGACAATTTTCTAATTTTGTGAACAATATTTTAACAACAGATGAAGCAAGTTTTAATAGGAATGGTATAATAAATTTACATAATACGCATTCGTGGTCTGAGTTAAATCCGCACGAAATACGCCAGTCAGTATTTCAACACCAATTCTCAGTTAACGTGTGGGCTGGAATAGTTGGTAAATACTTGGTTGGGCCATTTATACTGCCTGCACGTTTGACAGGTGAGAATTACCTTTATTTTTTGAACAACACGCTACCAGATTTGTTAGATGAAGTGAACCTACAAACACGTTCCAATATGTGGTACTTACATGACGGAGCACCTGCCCACGCAAGTCATCTAGTTGTCGACTTCTTAAATAGAACATTTCCCCGTCGTTGGATTGGTCGAAACGGACATATACGTTGGCCAGCAAGATCTCCTGATCTCAATCCTTTAGATTTCTACTTATGGGGACACATGAAAAGTAAGGTTTACACGACTCCAATTATTGACGAGAATGACCTTAGACAACGCATTTTTGACGCTGCTGACGAAATCCGAAATATTCCAGGAATTTTTTCTCGCATACGTGAAAATTGGATTAAACGGTGTCGTGCTTGTGTCGATAGTAATGGTGGGCATTTTGAACATTTGCTGTGAATAATCCGTTGTTTCAACTCAGTTCTATCATTATAATAAATTCGGTAAGTAGGATTACATATTTACTTGTCTAATATAAATAATATGAATTAAATCAGTAATAATGACTCTTCGAATAATTTAACTGGTAAAATACTAGATATACAGATCTCTTGAGTTGAATATCATATTTACCCAACTTTGTATAATTGCATAAAAGAAACCGCCAAATACAAATTCTAATTGCAATACCTTGTATTAAAAACGTAAATATTATCAACAAAATATTTCATACATTTTTATTTAATTCTAAGGTCAATATCATCAGTCAATACAAAAACACAGGTGTTTATTTTTTTGTCGGCGTAGTCATTCCTTTATTATTCGCGCTAAGAGTGAATCTGCTTCGAACGCGAGCGACGTTGCCGGATTGACAATAATTTACTTAATATGTTTTAGGGATTTTCTTGGTTATTAAGGCCTACTGACCATAGTGGTATATGAGTTTATTGTTTAATTTGGTGTATACTACCTCCTCCTAAAATATATGCACTCAAACTATTTACACCATATATATATATATATATATATATATATATATATATATATATATATATATACCTATATATTTGTTTTTAAGTTTTCGCGGGCATTAAATGTGTTAGGTGGTTTCCAGGAATTCATTCTCGTTGTTGATAGATGATACCTGCCGGGATCGATGGTAAAATGAGGACGTTTCGGCAGTCACATCTGCCCTCTTCAGGTCGGTTCGCATAGTTCTCGTAGCCTTCTGCTTTCGCTTCTATTTACTCGAATACTAAGATTTTAAGGAGCCCGCGCGCTGTTATATATACCAGAATTAGAGATAAGCTCAATTGCCTACAATTTATGAGTAGAAATCGACTACTGATTTACTGTTAGAAATTCTTTTTGATTAGGATTGTTATGAGTAACAGTGTCACCTGGTTCAGAACAAGTAATTGTGTGTGCTTCAGAATCTCCAGGTAACTGGAAAGAGGCTGCAATAAAATTATCATCATTACAAAAAAAATAAGTATTTATTTGTAAAATTAACATTAATAAATATCAATATTGGATAGGGGATTCACACATTTTGAATATTATGCGAGGTAGGGGAGCGGCATGGCACTAAGGGTATAGGGTTATTTCGTGACTCCCTAATGCTGATCCTAGATATGATCTCGATTTTGTCTACCACTTCAAGGTCAAACCCATTTTTAAAATGATACACCAGAAATGGATACAGCACTAAATTTTATGTACAAATATGTAATTGTCTTCATCAAAATCGAGAATGTCCTTGGACAGTATAGCTAAATACATTCGTAGTAGTAATAGTATAATTCTGTCATATAAAGACATATATCTAATTAACATTTTTTGGTGCTCAAGCTATTACAATTAAATCTACTATTTACATTAGGGTGGCCCAAAAAACAAAATATTTTTTATTTTCGAGTCTCGCTTGAAAATATTTTAGTTTACTATGTTTTAAGAACTTTTACCAAAGGACAGGTCGAAAAAAAATCTTTAAAAGGTCGCTCCGAATTTTTGAAAAATTCCAAAACCGCCGAAAACTGGATTTTTTTTGTTTCAATTTTTTTTCTCGTCATGTCATCTTTTTTAGTGTAACATAATATAAGGATTCTGAAAATTTTATGTCAAAATTTTATTATCTAAAGGTCTCTCCGAATTTTTATAAATTTTCAAGGTAAATACTTATCTTTTTGAGCTACCTCTAAACATGAATATTATCGACCTAAAAATTTTTTTTCTTGAATTTCACATATCAAGGAATTAATTTAGAACGCGAGAAGCAGAAAAAAAATTTATGAATAATTTTTACAGGTGCAGCAAAAAATCATAATTTTTTAAAATTATTTATTATTCAAAAATTAACATTCTGATTATATTCTCGGACTTTTTTATAACATTTTAAACTTTTAAATACAATAATAGTCAATTTTAGCATTATTTCAATCGTCAATAATTTTAAACTTTTGTTTACTAAAGTATTTTTACATTATACTTAACATCAATAAATTGAACTAAAAATAATTTAAATGTAGCTAATAATTGACTATTATTGTATTTAAAAGTTGAAAATGTTATAAAAAAATCTGAGAATATAATCAGAATGTTAATTTTTGAATAATAAATAATTTTAAAAAATTATGATTTTTTGCCAATTACGCTGCACCTGTAAAAATTATTCATAAAATTTTTTTCTGCTTCTCGCGTTCTAAATTAATTCCTTGATATGTGAAATTCAAGAAAAAAATTTGTTAGGTCGATAATATTCATGTTTAGAGATAGCTCAAAAAGATATAAAGTATTTACCTTGAAAATTTATAAAAATTCGGAGCGACCTTTAGATAATAAAATTTTGACTTAAAATTTTCAGAATCCTTATATTATTTTACACTAAAAAAGATGAGATGACGAGAAAAAAAAAGAAAAAAAAATCCAGTTTTCGGCGATTTTGGAATTTTTCAAAAATTCGGAGCGACCTTTTAAAAAATTTTTTTCGACCTGTCCTTTGGTAAAAGTTCTTAAAACATAGTAAACTAACATATTTTCACGCGAGACTCGAAAATAAAAAATATTTTGTTTTTTTGGGCCACCCTAATTTACATGTACCGAATAAGTTTATTTATAGATCCTATATCAAGAGGTTTTTTACCGATGGTACATTTATGTTCGATGGTTCTGATGTACTCATGAATTTCACGTATCGATATTATATTTTAGATACTTTGTAAATTAGTAGTCAATTTCTACTCATAAATTGTAGGCAATTGAACTTATCTCTAATTCTGGTATATATAACAGCGCGCGGGCTCCTTAAAATCTTAGTATTCGAGTAAATAGAAGCGAAAGCAGAAGGCTACGAGAATTATGCGAACCGAGCTGAAGAGGGCAGATGTGACTGCCAAAACGTCCTCATTTTACCATCGATCCCGGCAGGTATCATCTATCAACAACGAGGATGAATTCCTGGAAACCACCTAACACATTTAGTGCCCGCGAAAACTAAAAACATATATATATATATATATATATATATATATATATATATATATAGGGTGTAAATAGTTTGAGTGCATATATTTTAGGAGGAGGTAGTATACACCAAATTAAACAAAAAACTCTTATACCACTATGGTCAGTAGGCCTTAATAACCAAGAAAATCCCTAAAACATATTAAGTAAATTATTGTCAATCCGGCAACGTCGCTCGCGTTCGAAGCAGATTCACTCTTAGCGCGAATAATAAAGGAATGACTACGCCGACAAAAAAATAAACATCTTTGTTTTTGAATTGACTGATGATATTGACCTGTGAATTAAATAAAAATGTATGAAATATTTTGTTGAAAATATTTACGTTTTTAATACAAGGTATTTCAATTAGAATTTGTATTTGGCGGTTTATTTTATGCAATTATACAAAGTTGGGTAAATATGATATTCAACTCAAGAGATCTGTATATGTAGTTTTTTACCAGTTATATTATTCGAAGAGTCATTATTACTGATTTAATTAATATTATTTATATTAGACAAGTAAATATGTAATCCTACTTACCGAATTTATTATAATGATAGAACTGAGTTGAAACAACGGATTATTCACAGCAAATGTTTAAAATGCCCAATATTACTATCGACACAAGCACGACACCGTTTAATCCAATTTTCACGTATGCGAGACAAAATTCCTGGAATATTACGGATTTCGTCAGCAGCGTCAAAAATGCGTTGTCTAAGGTCATTCTCGTCAATAATTGGAGTCGTGTAAACCTTACTTTTCATGTGTCCCCATAAGTAGAAATCTAAAGGATTGAGATCAGGAGATCTTGCTGGCCAACGTATATGTCCGTTTCGACCAATCCAATGACGGGGAAATGTTCTATTTAAGAAGTCGACAACTAGATGACTTGCGTGGGCAGGTGCTCAGTCATGTAAGTACCACATATTGGAACGTGTTTGTAGGTTCACTTCATCTAACAAATCTGGTAGCGTGTTGTTCAAAAAATAAAGGTAATTCTCACCTGTCAAACGTGCAGGCAGTATAAATGGCCCAACCAAGTATTCACCAACTATTCCAGCCCACACGTTAACTGAGAATTGGTGTTGAAATACTGACTGGCGTATTTCGTGCGGATTTAACTCAGACCACGAATGCGTATTATGAAAATTTATTATACCATTCCTATTAAAACTTGCTTCATCTGTTGTTAAAATATTGTTCACAAAATTAGGAAATTGTCGATGTTTTCTGAGGAACCAACGACAGAAATTGAGTCTTGGTTGAAAATCATCAATTGAAAGCCCTTGAACCCGCTGCATGTGATATGGATAGAGCAATTGTCCCGTAATGTTCTATGAACAACAGTGTGAGAAATTTGCAGCTCACTTCCAGTACTCCGTGTGCTACGATATGGGTTGATGTCGATAAGGTCTAGTATTTGATCCTCAGCAGCTAAGATACGATTATGTCGCTGTGGTCCGCTATTGTTTATTTGGGGTATTACACTACCTGTTTCCAGAAGCCTCTGCGAAACAGCTACGAATGTCCTAGCATTGGGCAGGCGTCTGTTTGGAAACCTTTCCCTGTATAACATTCTTGCTATTCTGCAATTACGTCTGCTTTCCCCATAAAATAAGAGCATGTCATGTCTTTCCCTAATTGTATAATCGGCCATTATTTATCACAAATAAATACTGTCGCACTATTCTTAATTTTCGAACTTACACACTAATCACAACCGATTTTATTTATTTAAAAAATATATTAAATGGAAAGCAAACCACGAAGTCTACATCAAATAGATATCATTCAAATCACTTTACCGTTTATCTATTCTTATTTACAAGAATCGAAATCGCAAAAACAATCGTAACTCTCAGTCGTCGTTAAAGTAAAAAATGTAGTAAATAAGTTGGTCTGTATGCCATATCTATTCGGAGAAACTTACACTAAATTATAAAAGCATATTTCGAGTTTAAATAATCAATTTTCATTTTTAATGTGGCTATTAAAGATGTATAAGCTATTGAGTATTTACATATTTAGATTTACCGACATTTTGAAATCGAAATTATTGTATTATTCACTGTAGCAAGGGCTACATAAAATCTAACTTTATGTGTTCTTTTTGGCAAAACTATAGTTTATTTTAGAAAATGTTATAAAGCTTTTTGATTTGTTTTTGCCTGAAGTATTGTTCTTCAAAATCTTTGCACTCAAACCGTTTACACCCTATATATATATTACAAATATTTGTTTAATAGTCTCATATACTAAAGTAATTATGGAGATAAGGGATATTGACTACTACTTTTTGGTGAACTCTTTATTAAAAAATCCGAGCTTTCGGAACTGTTTGTTCCTTCTTCAGGGTCTAATGCTACAAGTTATATCAAACATTAATTTATATAATTTCTATATCTGATAGTTGTTAACTTAACAATGTGAGGTTTAAAAGGTAATTTCAGGGGATTGTTAAACATTACAAAACATACTCTATTTACAGCAAGGATTACATTAATAATAAAATTTTATTTGTGTTGTTTGTTCATTGTTCGTATGACATTTGGGCTGTCAACGTTCATTCATCCATCTGTCCATCATAGAACTCATGGAACCGCTTTGAGAGTAAGAAGGCATAGACAACACTCAATTGTTGTACATCTGATTTTTTATTGATTGGATATAATGATCAAAATAATCCAATCAATAAAAAATCAGATGTACAACAATTGAGTGTTGTCTACGCCTTCTTACTCTCAAAGCGGTTCCATAAGTTCTATGATGGACAGATAGATGAATGAACGTTGACAGCCCAAATGTCATACAAACAATGAACAAACAACACAAATAAAATTTTATTACTAATGTAATCCTTGCTGTAAATAGAGTATGTTTTGTAATGTTTAACAAGCCCCTGAAATTACCTTTTAAACCTCACATTGTAAGTTAACAACTATCAGTTATAGAAATTATATAAATTAATGTTTGATATAACTTGTAGCATTAGACCCTGAAGAAGGAACAAACAGTTCCGAAAGCTCGGATTTTTGAATAAAGAGTTCACCAAAAAGTAGTAGTCAATATCCCTTATCTCCATAATTACTATATATATCTATATATATATGAACTAGGCTAGGTTCCAGGTGAGAACCGCGTCTGAATTTATATTCGACGTTTCGACTCCTGCTTTGGAGCCATTATCAAGAGTATGGTTGAAACGTCGAGTATATAATAAATTCAGACGCGGTTCTCACCCGGAACCTAACCTTGTTCATAGTAATGACCGCGGAAGCCTCTCAGAACATATATATATATATATATATATATATATATATATATATATGAGATGGTTTCCGGGAATTCATCCGCGTAGTTGATAACTGATCCCTGCCGGGATCGATGGTAAAATGACGACGTTTCGGCAGAGTCACATCTGCCCTCTTCAGGTCGGTTCGCATAATTCTCGTAGCCTTCTGCTTTCGCTTCTAGTTACTCGAATACTGATATTTTCAGGAGCGCGCACGGTGTTATATAGTCGCGGCTCGGCGCCTATTGGTTGGCACCGTGAACGGCTGCGTGTGATTGGCCCTGGGCGCTCAGTGGGCACGCCTCCCGCCTGCTGATTTGTTATTTCCGGTTGAGTTGTTATTGGACGGGTCCGGGCCGGTACGGTGTTTAATAGAATTTTCCAACAATTCGATAAGTTCTGAATTTCATTGCGTGCGTTTAGACTGTGAGGCCTCTTCGCTATTTCAATTGCCTCTCTTACGAGTCTTGATTTCGGGTGTTCTATATTTGCCAGTACTCTGGTGTTCTCAAAGTCTATTCGGTGTGACGTCGTGGTGGCGTGTTCAGCAATGGATGTTGTTTTTTCCTGCTTTCTTATAGCATTCTGGTGATCAGCACGTCTAGCTTGAATTCTTCTGTTAGTTTGCCCCACATAGGTTTTATGACAGTCTGCACATGGAATCTCGTACACTCCCTGTTGTTCTAAAGGGATCCTCGTCTTCGGAGTCCTCAACACCGCGTCACACCGAATAGACTTTGAGAACACCAGAGTACTGGCAAATATAGAACACCCTAAATCAAGACTCGTAAGAGAGGCAATTGAAATAGCGAAGAGGCCTCACAGTCTACACGCACGCAATGAAATTCAGAACTTATGGAATTGTTGGAAAATTCTATTAAACACAGTACCGGCCCGGACCAGTCCAATAACAACTCAACCGGAAATAACAAATCAGCAGGCGGGAGGCGCTCCCACTGAGCGTCCAGGGCCAATCACACGCAGCCGTTCACGGTGCCAACAAATAGGCGCCGAGCCGCGACTATATAACACTGTGCGCGCTCCTGAAAATTGAGTAACTAGAGGCGAAAGCAGAAGGCTACGAGAATTATGCGAACCGACCTGAAGAGGGCAGATGTAACTCTGCCGAAACGTCGTCATTTTACCATCGATCCCGGCAGGGATCAGTTATCAACTACGCGGATGAATTCCCGGAAACCATCTAATACATTTAGTGCCCGCGAAAACTTAAAAACAAATATATATATATATATATATATATATATATATATATAATATTGTAGCTCATACAACGCGAGTTATGGTTACTTGTAGGCAATTTTTTCTTTGCAGTAAAGTTATTTGAGCAAGTTAAAAATCAGGAAAACGAGAATTTTTTCCAGGGAAAATTCTCAATCACTTTTAAAATAATCAACTAGACCTTTCCAATAAACTGTGGCAAAAATGCGTAGTCTAAACATTAAGCAACAATCAATTTTGATGAAGTGGTAGATAGCAATGCAGGATTTTAGGTTTGCTTGGCACCGATTTCAAAAATATGCTTGATAAGAAGGTAATTAATCTGTACAGAATGAGCATCTTCTATTGTTTACATTTTTGTAATTTATGTGTAGGTACATAACAACAGTAAATGTGCTATTATTGAAACTACGAGCAGTTTCTTTAGCACAATTATTACACTGAACATAAAGAACAATAATTTCAATTTTTTCCGCTAATGTGTCAACCATTTTGTCGAGTAAAAAATATAACGACGTAAGACTTAACTACGACTATGGAAAGACACTAAGACATTTACTAGCAACTTTTTTTTAGTTATTAATTTTTTTGTTATATGAGAAGTGATATGCAATGCGCACCAAAAAAATTACACTTCGAAATAATAGTCTTCCTCAAACAGGATTTAACATGCATTTTCAGTTTCCTTGTCGTAAAAGCGAATTATCTATTTTAATTACTAGTAAATAAAAAAATTGCAAGCTGGATGATGAGGATGCAATTTAATTAACGATTAGTATGGCCAAATATGTCTACCTTCGTAAACCTTTTAACGTGTTTTTGCGATTTTCAAAACGATATTTTGGAAAATGTTCCAGGTGGCTCGTTTTCATTGCTCATTATATCTGCATTTACAGTTATTGCCAAGTGGTCTTAACGAAGAGAGGTAATTCTAATGCTTGCGCACATAGAACTAGTAGACAAGAGATAAATATGATATAATTACTAAGTAAAATTTTTTACTATCAAGAGTTTTTCAAATTATATAAAGGACCAAAAAACTGTAAAAAAATCATTGAAATAAGTTGGCTTAATGCAGTTCTTCTATAAACTTATAAAGTAAAATATATTAAACTAGAATTTTCAGTATTCTCAAGACTTACTGAGAGCTAAATTCATTGCAGAGTCAAATATTGATTGTTGATTTAATTATAATGGATAATTTCAGCCATGAAAGTTTAAATGATAATTGTTTTGGTTGATGCCGTTGTTTCAAAGTCAATATTAGGTTTTTTGCCTTATTTTGCCTATAGAGTTTGAGAGAGGCCCATTTTTTATATAGTTCTTATAGTTCTGAAAATAAACGGGGGAATGGGTAAAATATTATATATTTTTGTTAATATCTGTTAAACAATTTAATTTAAAACTATGAAAAAATACATATATTTGTATTCCTCATAAGGAGCCCTTTGATTTCATGTATTGCTTGAAACAATTTTATATTTTAATTATTTTTTAATTAATATTAGCGGTTTCTTCTTATTTTCGCTGTAAAGTTCAGGTGAGGCCCTATATATATCTAAAAAAAAAATGAAAATTTTTTGCTCTTATACACTTGGTGATAAAGGGGGAAATGTGGAAATTTTTGTATATTTTTGTTAATATCCTTTAAACTACATATTTTTAAAATATGAGAAAAATGTATTTGTGTTCCTCAGAAAGAGCCTTTCATTTGACGGATTACACATGTTGCGTTTGAAAAATTGTTATTTTAATTTTTCATTTAATTTTATAATTTAGCCCCAAAATTTATAATATTAAGCCTTTCTCCTTATTTTTCCTGTAAACTTTGAGCATTTTTTCTTAAAAGTTTCCTCCCAGAAGTACCCGTAATATCAAAATTTAATTTAAGATATGTATTTCTCATCGCGTCACCAAACCATACATTGATACCAAATTTCAACCTTTTCTGTCCAGTAGTTTCGGAGATAATTGCTATGATGTGAAAGACGCCCAATTCGGGAGAGATTTCATAAGGGTTTCCGTATATTTGACAGGCGGAACTTTAAAAATGGAAGTGCTAATCTTTTTCTCTCACGGGATATTCTTGGCAGATTTACGTCAAATTATCCAATATTCAAAGCGTCTTGTATTTCTAGGATAGTATTATAAATTACTAGCTGACCCGTCCCGACGTCGCACGGGCTAGACAAATGGGATTATTTCACATATTTATGTTGAACATTTTTGTAATTTGGTAATTTTCACATCCTGCGTATTTTTTATGAAAACCATTTAACATCATCATTCATGAGCGAAAATTATATGGCAACACCCGCTTCAAATATTTTTGACTTTTGATTTGTGGTTTTCCAATTTTCATTTCAGGTTTTTTAGGTTTTATTGCTATTTTTCACGTTTGTGGGTGTTTTTGATATTTTTGACGTTTTTTAATTTTCTTGACATTTTTGACATGTTTGACAATTTTGACATTCTTCACATTTCTGACATGTTTTTCATTTTTGACTTTTTTAAACTTTCTGTCGTTACTGAGTGTCTTGACATTTTTGACACTTTTGACATTTTTGATATTCTTGAAATTTTTGAGATTTCTGACTTTCTAACATTTTTGATATTTTTGGCATTTTTTATGTTTGTCATTTTTGAGATATTTTAATTTTTATTTACGGTGACGTTGGTATTTTTAGTTATTTCTGTTCATTTTGACATTTTTGGCGTTGTGTACATATTATATTTTTTAGATTATTTTCTGCATTTTTGGAATTTATTTTAATTTCATAAATTTTAACATCATTTAACAATTCCAACATTTTATAATTTGTTGAGGTTTCACGTGCGATAAATCAGATAGTGGACATTTTGCAAACCCCACTCCCTCAGAACTGGCAAAATGGCAATTCAATAACATATTTTTTGTATAATTCTTATTTCTGTATTATTTTCTTATCCCAAGAAATCGTGATTTTTTTTCTTAAAAAATACTCGGTTTATCCCCTATCGGATAAATATTGTATATCAAGATTCACACCAGCATTACTTTTTATTTCGGATATATTGAATTCTTTCTAAAATCATACTAAACCCCATTTCCCCCATTTAATATTTCCATTTTGACAAAATAACGCATTACGTATTACTTCACTTAAAAAAAGTAATCAACCTCTTAATTCTTATGACTGTATGACTTTAGGTTCCGGAAAAATAGTAAATTTTTCAAAAAATAATTTCCCACCTGTCCCCAATGAGTTAATTAAATTTTTGTTAAATAATAATACTCGTTATTATTTGTTTGGGAAGAGTAATTTTTATATACACACATATTTCACAGTTTGTTTCCGAGATGTTAATATTCTTGACTATTTAATTTTTTTCTGGATAGAACACTTTAATCACCTAGCAGTGACGACCTATTCTCATATTTATCAAATATACATAAAAATTTCATAAGGTTCGGTCGAGCCTTTTCGGAGGAGTGCGACCACAAACACCGTGATACGAGATTTTTACATATTAGATTTTCATGTCAAATGTCTTGTATATAAACTTAAGATGTATTTAAACATTCATTTTTTATATATTTATTTTTTAATCATGACACATATAAATGTCTTATTTTAATTTGAGATTTGAACATTTCTCTGAAAGGAAATGAATCTTCTGCTTTTCATTGTTAGGTATTTTATAAAGTTTTTTTACAAAATTTCGTATGGTGTCATGTGAAATTACTGAAAATATATAGTCGCTTCCCCACACAAACTTTGAATTAAAAAAATACCTATTGTACTTTTACACCCATCTTCGTAAACTCAAAGATGATTTTCACTTTGTCATATAGGTAGTAAATAGACGAGATATACGAAAATAATTAAATAATTTATGCTCGTGTTGTAATAAGTTCTCAAACAATTGTACAAACGGCCCCAACAAGAGCTCTTTTTTGGAACATAGAATGAACCCAATAAATTCTATGTTTTTTTCTGAAGGCGGTGAAGCCCCTGACATAACAGAAGCCATATAGTAGCAATTCGGTTTCTACCCATTTCCACAGACTCACATACAAATACTGTCGGCCTGCTTGGTTCAGAGAATGTCGGTCCCAAATGGGGCCGACCCGGATGAATTCAAACGGTACGTGTGAAGCTATGGGAATGTACTGTTAATCGGCATCGCACAGATGCTGGGTGAATTCACCGGGCACATGTGAAGCAACGCAAAAGGTGAATATGGTGAAATGTTTGCGAGTCTAATGCTGGCGTTTCACACTTCCCGACATGTCCGTCGTCCGAGAAGACCACCACAAACGTTGAAAATTATTACGATTCAATCTACCAGTGAAAATAGCAAATTTAAGGGCATTTCAAATTACAGAAAATAACCGTTGTTAGGTTAAAAATCTCCAGTGACTGAACTATTTGGTATGTTTGGTTTTTTGGGCATTTGGAGATTTTTATTTTATTACTTTTTATTGCACTCTGAATCCTTTTGGCCTGGCAGTTCTTGAAATTTCCTACTAGGAAACGACCCGAAACCATCAATCCCTTACATCGAGTCGCGCTTTTGAAGTTACCGAGCTTTGGCGGATAGGACTGACGGATCGAAAAACACCTACATGAATAATATTAATACCCACTGATAGTATCTTTTATCCTCGCCAAATGTTTCGGTAGTTACAGGAATAGAATGAATATATCCATTCATAAAAAAACACATTTTAAAGAAGGGTACGAACCCAACGTGCTTGGTCATCTTTTGCCGACGAGGGACGTGTGAAACGCCAGCACAATAATTAGCAATAAGAGACTGGCTAAGCTGAATAATAAAAACAACCTGAATTTATTTTTGCAACCGTTGAAAATGGAAAAGCATTATGAAAAATAATGAAAAACAATCACTGTATACAGTATGAAAAATTAGGTCATATAATATACATTGTAATTGGAGCGATATTGTATAAAGTTTAGGTTAGGTATAAAACCAAGATTCATTACAATTTAATAGAGAAAGCCAAAAACAAAAATCAAGTTTAGTGCGATAATAATATTTCCAAAAATCTATTTTTGTTGATTGATAATAGCACATATAGTTTGTAATTTTATTAATACTATAAGGGCACTTTTGCCAAATTGAAAACGCATTTCCTTACATTTAAAAAAGTTTCAGCTTAATTATCAAGATATCTGTTTGAATAACCAACATAATATATTAGCGACAATTATAATAGCATATGTAAGAAATTCCTTCTAGCTTTCTTCGTCTTATGGAAAAGTTGGTATTGTTAAGGCACTCATGGCAATTTAAGGTTATTTCTTAAGTGAATTTAGTTTTGGATTTTTGGACAGTCTAAAAATTTTAAAGTAGATCAATATTTTACTTATTATAACAATGTATTCCATATCTTCAACTTTTACCGTGGAACACATTAAAATACTTTATTCTTCGGATGAAACATTGAGTTTAACATTGATTTATTTGTGCTCTGGCTTTGGTTAATATTACTGTTCATCTTAAATGTACTCTTAATGGGATGCCGTTGTTATTAATTGAAAATTGAAACACTAACAAAGCCATTTTATTTCTTTTGCAGCCTCAATTGGGTATACAACTCCTGGATGGTAGAGTTATCGACGATATGATCTACTGCAAAGTTCGAAGAAATCCAGTAACAACAATTAATGGGCGCACTTTCGATCTCATCAATGATATGTATTATATGTTAGTGGCAGCGGGAAGTGGAGCAGACCGTACGTTTATTTTTCTCCTGCAATACGTAATGATGTGTGAATTATTAAGGGGGGTTCAATAAAGTGAACGAACAAATAATAGAATTCACACATCATCGTGAATGCTACTATTTGTTCGTTCAATTAATAACCCCCCCCCCCTAATAATATTCTTCTACTTACTACTATTTTATGGTTCAGTTTATCTCAAAATTTCACAAGTAGTTTTGACATTTTAGACAGCATTTTCATGTTTACAACTTCATGGAGATATAACATTTTAAGAAGCATGAAAGTATACTCACTGACAAAGAAATCGCAACACCCAGAAGGAGATGTTTTAAATTAATATTGGTTTGGTAAACCATAGATGCTACAGTAATGAGTAGATGACTAAACTTTGAATAAAATATACCAAGGATTTTAAATTTTGTTAATAATGTGTTTGTCCACCGCGGTTATCTGTGCACGCTCCAGCACGGCTTGGCATTGATGGAATATGGTGGTCTCTTTCTTCTTGATGAATACTATCCCAAGCTACCTGTATTTCATCTTTTAGAACCTCCAAAGTCTGTGGGGCCTGAGGTAAATTTCCGAGCTTTCTTCCCATCATATCCCAAATATGTTCTATGGGCGAAAGATCGTGTGACCTGGGCGGCCATGCCAAACGAATCACGTAGGTCCCTTTGAAAAAGTTTAAACTAACACGAGCAACATGAAGGCGAGTATTATCTTGTTGAAATAGTTGAAATATGGGATCCATAAGCTGGTGAAGGTAAGAGAGTATATACGGCTCTACTACTTCCCGAAGATATCACTGCGTTGTGAACATGAGCAAATACTAAAGGTGACCTCCTTCCATGTGCTATAGCACCCCATACCATAACAATTACTGTTCGGTGTACATGTCGCTCAACATCAAATTGAGGTTGACGTGACTCCACGACGTCGCCTAACCCTTCTTCGGCCATCATGTCCACCCAAACAGAATCGAGAGATTCATCAGAGAAGATTACCTGATGTCATTCCACATTCTACTGTTGCTATTCTCTGCCCACTGTAGTCGTTGCTGTCGATTCTCGGCAGTCAGAGGTAGCACATGATGCGGGGTCAATAATGCCGCAGTCCAAAATATCTTATACGTCTGTAAACCGTTCGAACGGTTATAAGATGGCCTTTTTCTCCTAACCACTCATCAGCCAAATCTCGAGTTGTTGAAAATCGGTTTCTAATGTTGGGAATTTGCCAAAAAACGTCGACAATAGCGCGAAGTATATTTCACGGCGCGAAAGTGTTTTCCTAGAGCAAACGTAATTATTAGTTCAGTCGTAAAATAGAGACAATCAGCAGGAAGAGGAGGAAAATGATTTTTATTTATGAAATTATGCATGATTCCGAGGTAGAAGAGTTCATACTGGCCGAATAGCCGAGATTCAGGAAACAGGTGAGTGATATGGTGTGAAATTTTCCACAGATTGATCAAGACTCATTGCTTTGACTAAGAAGGGAAGTTATAGACTATTCCGTGAATGTTACGTAACTTTAATCTTTTCAGAGCATGTCTGTTGTCGATCTGTTTTTGACTTCTGTGTCTTCGGATTCATATAATGTAACATGATTTTGATCCAACCAGATTGATTAAATATTTGGCATCGTCGGGCGAAAACTTTTTGGGTGGTTTTCTGCGATGCCATTTCCCGAAGAAACGCAGTACGCAAATTGGACTCCTCCAGAACTAGTCGGTTCTCTCACGTCGACATAATACGTTCCACGTTAACGTAATGTGGAAAAACACTACCGAATGGAATTCGCGAGAACGATTGGGTGACGTAAACATCTTAAACTTCGTTTGTGCCCCTTTGATGTCCGGTGTCTACCCTTCTCCGATTTTGGGTCTTATCAAATCGCGCTTCACAGTAACTCATAACAGTAGTTGGATTTCTGTTCGTGCGGTTAGAGATTTCGCGAACTGAAAAACCCGCCACCGATAAACCAATTCCACCTCTTTCAAATTCACTTAGCTAGCGATACGTTCGGCGTACACGTACTGTAGGCATTTTACTACATCAGTAGACACAGATTTTGGATAAGTTTGTTTTTTGGTAGATTTAAAGAAAAGGCAGAAAACAATTACGGTATTAAAAAATTTACCTGAAAAAACTTTTACCAAACTTTACATTTTAATCATTTACTCCTTACTATAGCAATTATGTTTTCCCAAAACAATATTAAATTTAAAGATCTCCTGTGTGTTGCCACTAATCTATTTTATTAATAATAGGTACGATGGATGCAAAATAGACTCCCGGAAGAGATTTAAACTGACCGGAAGTTAATTTTTTCAAATGGGAGATGCATGTTTTTATTTGGATTTTAATTCTACTTTGAAAAAAAGACATCTTTTGTTAGAATTTTTTATTCCCTTAGAAAATTATATCCGAATAAAACAGCTTTATATGCAAAACAAACATAATAGGACTTTAATCAAGAGCACGTACTCTGACAAAACTTGAAATAAAGCAATAGTCATTTCCGGTTTCTTCCGGAAGTGGAATTGTAACCAATACGTTTTTCTTGAGTGAGATATGTAGGTACATTCCAAACTTGGATTCTGACGCTATGTAAATGTACGCGTAGCAAGTCAGAATACTTACTTCCAGTACTAACCGGAAGTGGAAATTGGTCTCTAGAGTTAGTTTTTCAAACTCAAAACGTTTCAATAGCTTTGTATCTGCTATCGTCATCAGGTGAATGATGGGAAATTCAGTTTATCCCTGGTATTTATACCTTTAATCGGTCATGCGTCGCCGGTCATGGTCATTGGGTCTCATCAGGTCCAATCAGCGTCGTTGTATCTGGCGGTTGGCTGTCGGTGATGCGTAGCGACAATGGACGAAGAAGGGATTTCCAAATGTTTTTTAATTTGGACGCTGGGCTCTGGTCTCTATAAATTTTCTTTTATACCAATGCTCCTCCTTGTGAATTACCCTGGCCTGGTTGATGTTGTGGTGTTCGGTCCACGCGTGGTTAGCTAGCTGGCCCAGACTTGGTTAGCTCCGCCCTTTGAGTAGCTGTGCGGTGTTCCTTAACCCTGGTATCCAGCCGTCGCTTTGTCTCTCCAATGTAAAAATTGCCACATTCACAAGGTATACTGTATATACAGTTATTTGGTATTGCTGGAGCGTCCGGCCTCGTTTTTTTAATCATGCTCCTTAGAGTGTTGCTGTTGGCGAGTTGCGTGAACTAGTAATCGGTCTGAGAGGTACTCCAGGCTTGTGTATCTTGGGTAGTCCATAAAGATGTGGTGGTTTGCTGTGATGTGGCGTCAAGTTTCTCCCTGTCTCGGGTGGAATGTTTCCAGCAACAAGTCGTTTGAAGAACTGGACAAACCACCTAGGCAGGAAGAGGAAACCACGATAGCAACTCTATTAGTACCGAACACTAAAGGCTTGTCGGAGAAACTTAGACGAATTGCACACAGATATGGAATCAGAATGATCTTCAAAAGCAGCAGCACTCTAAGGAGCATGATTACAAAAACGAGGTCGAACGCTTCAGCAATACCAAATAACTGTATATACAATATACCTTGTGAATGTGGCAATCTTTACATTGGAGAGACAAAGCGACCGCTGGACACCAGGGTTAAAGAACACCACACAGCTACTCAAAGGGCGGAGCTAACGACGTCTGTGCTAGCTAACCACGCGTGGACCGAACATCACAACATCAACTGCGACCAGGCCAGGGTAATTCACAAGGAGGAGCATTGGTATAAAAGAAAATTTATAGAGACAGCATATATCATCTGTGTAGATCAAGCGAGTGCGTGTGCACCTTTCTCTCTCGTCTCACGTTTATGTACGACATTTCGCAGTTTCTAGTTAAATTCTAATTACAAATTTTATACCAAAGTCGTCAGTAAAAGGTGCTCTATTTCTGTGACTTATATACTCTACAAAAAGTGCAGTCGCACGAATCCCGGCATTCAGTGTCAAGGTGAATGCGGAAAGGTCTATCATCTGAAATGTGCTAAATTACCATCAGTCTTCGGCGAGTTACCGGCGGACTCAGGCATAACTTGGAAATGTAAAGAATGTAAGGACAAATCCCTCAGAGATGACCCTTCTAAACTATTGCTCGATTTAGTTAAAAACGTAAACACGATTATGTCGGATTTATCAGGAATAAAATCCGAACAATCCAACCTTGCTGAGTCGGTTAAATTTTTGGGAGATAAAATAGACGAGTTCAATACACAGATGAAAAATTTCCGCAAAGTATCTGAAGCAATAGCCGATGTTCAACTTGATATGGCGGCACTTAGAAATGAATGTACCATGCTTAAATCTGAAGTCGAATTCCTTAAGCAGCAAAAGCGCATAAATATCATTGAAATTTGTGGTGTTCCGGAAAAGAAGAATGAGAATTTCATTTCCATAATCAAAAAAATCGGCTCTGCATTAGGAGTCGATGTCATAGATGGTGACATTGATACGATACATCGAGTTGCACGTTTTTCGTCTGATAATGAGACTGGCAAATACCCTAAAAACATAGTGGTGAAATTTTCATCACTTGAGAAAAAAACTGATCTCATGAACACTTTTAAAGCTAATAGAAAAGGTTTAAATACTAAAATACTTGGTCTTGAACAAGACTCGAGGATATTTATGAACGAACATTTATCCCCTTACTACAAGCTTCTCTTCAAGAAAGCTCGAGATTTTCGTAAAAAATCAGATTATAAATACTGCTGGGTGAAAGGGATGAAAATTTTTATCAAAAAAAGTTCAAACATACACTTCTCAAATTTAATTTACTATTTCTGTGTTAAGTTAGTGGACATTATCCGATAAAATGGCTCCTTTGAATAATGACTTCTCGGTCTATTACCAAAATACCAGAGGGCTAAGAACTAAAACAGTGGATTTCTATCAGTCAGTATGTGCTAATGATTATGACTGTATCGCAATCACCGAATCGTGGTTAAAACCTGAAATCCTATCATCAGAATTATTCCCGCCAAATTACAATGTGTTTCGGGCGGGTAGAGATCCGTCCATCAGTGGCAAAAGTGATGGGGTGGAGTGTTAATTGCGTTATCTTCTGTGTTTTCTGTCGACCTAATCTCCAAGTGGTCCAGTGTAAATAGTGTTATTGAGGACATATGGGTTTCCGTGGCACTGAAGGGTGGTAAGAGGATGCTTATTGGTAATGTATATATTCCGCCATATGCAACAATCAATAATTAAATTGCATTTTGCTCTAAGTTGGAAGAAATTCTTAGTAAGATAAACCATGATAACTTTTTGTTACTGGGTGAATTTAACTTACCCCATATAAACTGGAACTCAACAAGCAATTTCTTAGCTCCCCATAATGTCATGGAACCCTGTAGCCAGTGCTTTTCGGATTAGTTTTATTTAAATGATTTAAAGCAGTTTAATAGCATCTCTAATATACACAATAAAATCTTAGATTTAGTTTTATCGACATCTCTGAAAATTGATTTGCAAAAATGTAATAATCCATTTGTTACTGAAGACAACCACCATATGTCTCTTAATATTACCATTGATCTTAATTGTACAAAAGCACTTCCCTGTAATTCTTATAGTAAATTAAAATTTAATGGTGCTGACTACAATGTGATTAATGAAAGAATTAGAGAACATGATTGGGACAAAACTTTTTGCTCGGCTGATGTTGATGTGAATTTCCTATTATTTTATAAAGTCTTTTACGAAATTGTTAATACTTATGTACCTAAAATTATAATTAGTAAATCTGCATACCCCCTTTGGTTCTCTAAAACTACTATAAATTTTATTAAGAATAAGGCTAAGGCTCACACAAAATGGAAGACATATAAACAGTCTGCTGATTATAATCGTTTTTCGGATTTGAGAAAGAGCGTAAAAATTAGTATTAAAGCTGACTAGAATAAATCATCATCATCAGAATTACAGAAGAAAATATTAAGAAGGATACTAAATATTTTTGGTCGTTTGTTAATATCAAAAAGAATAGCAAATCTATACCTACTATAATGTCTTATAATACTATTCAAACAACCTCAAACAACGAGATCTGTGAACTTTTCTCAGACTATTTCAGTAAAGTTTTCGAACCATCCAACACAGCATCGTTAGTCGAGCCAGTTTTTTCTCAAAATTGTTACACTGTTAGCTTTATAACTGAGCAAAGTATAAAAGCAACTTTATTTGATCTCGATCCAAAAAAAGGTCCGGGTCCTGATGGATACCCTGCGGTATTCTTGGCGTCATGTCCTGATCTGTGTCTGCCACTCTACATACTCTACAATAAATGCATAAAACTTGGCATATACCCTAAGATTTGGAAGATCGTCCCAAATAGTTCCTGTGTTTAAATCCGGTGACAAAAGTCATGTACAGAATTTTTTATTTCCTTGCTCAGTCACTTTGGTAAAATTTTCGAATCTTTGATTCTAGAACAACTGTTCTTCAAAGTAAGGTGTTCTCTTGACCTAAATCAGCACGGATTTTTTAAGAAGCGCTCCTTCGTAACTAATTTAGCTTAGAGAGTTGTGCCGTGTACACCAACTTGTCCAAGGCTTTTGATAAAGTTCACCACCCTACTCTCTTAATTAAACTTGTAAATTTCGATGTTCATGGAGGACTCTTTCTGCTCCTAAAAAGCTACTTAGAAGATAGGTCACAATATGTTGTGGTGAACAATGTAAGATCAGAATGTATTCCAGTGACTTCTGGAGTGCCGCAGGGGTTACATCTTGGTCCCTTATTGTTCAGCATTTTTTTAAATGACATCGGTTCATGCTTCTGTAACACCGAGCATTTACTGCGGACGACCTAAAAATTTTCAGAACTATCAGGGACACATCTGATTATGTAAAGTTGCAAAATGACTTGAACAGATTCTCTGATTACTGTACACGAAACAGAATTTTTGTTAATAGTGATAAATGTCATTCCATCGTGTTCACCAGAAAACCTAAAAACTGTCGTTTGAAATACACATTGATTTACTTGTTCAAAAGGCTCAAAAAATGTTGGGTTTCTTATTACGAATAACCAAAGGTTTCAAAAATATCAGATCGCTCACCACCCTATACTATAGTTTTGTTAGATCGATATTAGAATATTCTTCGACAGTTTGGAATCCCTTTTATCATAAATATATTGTTAGAATAGAAAACGTCCATCCATACACTGAAAATTTAAAATTTTATAACATGGTATCCCTAGAATTCAGGAGATAATGTTCTGACATATTTTTCTTATATAAGATAATTAATAATGTCCTTGATTCCGAATATTTAAGTAATCATTTTTTAATCAATGCTAGGTCTTACACCCTCAGAAATAGAGAAATATTTGCAATTGACGCTCTAACTCCAATTATTATTTTAACTCGCCGCTGCCACGGTATTACCGATCGTACAATATGATCGATGAAAAAAATAATAGTACCAGTTAAGACATTTTCTCCTTAAATTACTCGGTTTTCAGGAAATACATATCACAGGCTGTTGACCTATGTCAATGATCAGTCTGTTAGTTTTGAATTTGTACCTTACGTTTTCCTTTTTTTTCTTCCTTTTTTTTTAATTAAATGCACTTGCTTGTTCTCATGTTATAATTATTGTTAACTTGTGCCACCCTGTAATGGGACAGCTGCGACTGTCTGTAAGGGGGCCGTACTCATTAAATTAATAAAAAAATAAATAAATATATAATCTCAAACGAGAATATAAGTAGCGAGCCCAGCATCCAAATTAAAAACATTTGGAAACCCCCTCTTGGTCCACTGTCGCTACGCATCACCGACAGCCAACCGCCAGATACGCTGATTGGACCTGATGAGACCCAATGACCATGACCGGAGACGCATGACCGATTAAAGGTATAAATACCAGGGATAAACTGAATTGCCCATCATTCACCTGATGGCGATAGCAGATACAAAGCTATTGAAACGTTGTGAGATCAACCTTTTCAAGACGATGGAAGTCCAAGGAAACTTCGAGGAATATGCTTATCCATAATAGCGGCGATACAATGTAACGTACTATAGTCGATGGTAAAAAAATACTATGCTTTATTTCCATGCACCAGTCCTTAGGATCAACCTATGCACAGAGTAATGATTCACGCTTCAATGTGACCACACAAATCTAATTATGTCTGTTCACTTGTTTTGTGCGCCGAGCTAGGGTGCGATGCTATGGTCAGCGCTTCGTGGTGGCCGACTTAGAATCCAAATCCGCTATATAAATATGCATGTTTCATTTGAAAAAAGAAAACTTTCGGTCTGTTTAAGTCACTTACGGGTAAAACCGTAAAAAGTTTATTTTGCGTCCAATCGATAGAAAATACCCCTTTACCTACGGAGACGTTATCAGTTTCGCGGGTACTAAATGTATTAGGTGGATCGATGGTAAAATGACGACGAGGTCGGTTCGCATAATTCTGATATCTTTCTGCTTAAGCTTTTAATATTCGAGTAACTCGAAACGTTATAAAATATTATCTAAAGTGATACAAAAACATTTTTATAGCTACCACAGTAAAATTCCACGACTTGACTTTTGGAGCAAGCGGCGAACTAAGAAAGTTGTCTGATGTTTCTGCAGTTGGATCAGCTTCCAAATTGCTTATTAGACTGCATGGGTCCTTCATGTTGGCCGCTTGGATAGGTACCGCATCGGTTGGTATATTGTTGGCAAGATATTATCGCCAAACTTGGGTTGGAACAACTATGATGGGAAAAGATTTGTGGTTTGCGGTAAGCTAATATTGAATATTTTAAAAATTGAGATTAATTTTGAAACTGTTTAATTCACAGTGGCACAGAGGGTTTATGGTCATAACATGGTTGCTCACAATAGCAGCGTTTATATTAATTTTCGTTGAACTCAAAGACTGGTCAAACGAAAGCAACCCCCACGCCATACTGGGTACTATAGTTACAATACTTTGCTTCTTTCAACCAGTTGGGGCTTATTTCAGACCACATCCTGGTACTCCTAGAAGACCAATTTTCAACTGGCTTCACTGGTTAGGTGGTAATACTGCCCACATCATAGCAAGTAAGTCTAATAATCAAGTTTTACTGTGATATCCTTCAAGGGTTGGCAACTCAAACCATAAGCAAGAAACCTAAAGCTGACTTGTCAACTTCTATAAAAAAATTAAGAACGCATTTTATGTGATAAAGAGCAACCTGAAATTAAAAAAAATAATGTGATAAAGAAAAACAACGGAATAGAGAGTTTAATACTGTTATCATACCTAATAGTGTGGGAGTAGGTTTACACCTAGTTCCTTGGAATAATGAGCAACCAGTAACTTGAGAAATTGCTATTTATAAAAAAAAACATAACTTTCAATATGTTTTTTAGAGATGATAATAAGGTCTGGAGTTCTTCTCAATGGTTTCGTATGAAAATATTCTCTGTAGCAATATAAACAAATTTGTATATATATTATTTTAATTATATTTTTAGGAACACTTGCTGATATGTCTCACTAATAATAATAAATTATAAATACAATCTGGTAAAACAAGCGTTTCCAATGTTGGTGCGGGCCATTTAGACTATAAATATGAGGCAGAAATCAACCTGTGTCCTTGGTCAAATGCACATAATTAAGAACCTACAATAAATTGAAACTTGGTGTTATTTTTTAGGACTTTTGTCGTATACAAGATCTAAATTCAGAATTTTGCCTTTTTCCTAAGCCTATATACTCTTCATGATATAACCCTTAACCTTAAAATAATTTTAAACACCATGTACGATTATAAAGATGTAATGCCGTGACCCTAAACGTCAATGTGAATGGGATAGCTGTAATTCCCTAATAATTAAGTTTTTTTCACAAATCGAATTAAATTATAATCATGTTTAGATATCGTTGGGTTAGGTTTAAAAATAAAAAAATTAAATATCCAAAGGTGGGTGGATTGTTTGCATCCCTTAAAAAGTTTCACAAGCAGTCCGTCTGTTGGTACCTTGTAAGTCGTAGATTTCTAGTTATTGTCAAATACCAAAATCTACCAGTTGGATAATTTAGATTAGTTAGTTAGAGCGTTATTTAAACCCCTTAGGTTCTACAGTCGCTAGTTATTCGAGAGCTCGTAATTTTTTGGTAGTTTTCAAAAGTCTAGTATCACAAAAATTAAAAAATTTTAGAAATGTAGGGCGTCGGTTGCAACCCTTATGTTATTTTAACATAAAGAGCTTGTAGGTCATGGATTTTTGGGTTATTTTTCAAAATTTGAAAATATAAGTTTCAAGTAGATATTTTAGGAGTATTTTCAAGTCTTATATTATTTTGAAAATGGTTTCAAGTAGATACTTAAGGGACTTGTACTACTCGCCAGGTTATTTTAAAAATATTCTTACAATATATCATGGGAATGCTCATAAATCCGATATCATTGTGTTACTTTTCAACAAATAATGGTTATTGTAATAGTTGCTTTCAGGCCTTACATTATTTCGAATATAGTCGCACAATTAATCATTTAATAGCTCGTTAATCATAAATTGTAATGGGATCACAAAATATTCAAAAAGTAGATATTTATGGGCTGGTTTGAAAATATTCTCATTAGTATTATTAGTGGGCTCGTAAATTATAGAATAATTTGGTAATTTAACCCCTTAAGACCCTTGGTGCATAATTATGAACAGTTTCATCAAACTCAATTTTTGTAAAGAAGTTTAATCTGACAACGTTCGGACTGAATGGGCATAATAATCAATCCCCGTTTTCCAATTACGACGCACAGAGAGGCACGGTGCGTACCTTAGAACATAAAAATTGAAGGTGCCTGTACAGCAAAGCACACTGTGCTTGTGTAAATGGCGATAAATGGAACGTGCTTTAGTTCTTCAAATACATTACAAATGTCATTAATGAAAAAAGTTTTCACAAAATAGGGAAACAAACCACATTTAAATAAACTACTGCGCTTTTAAATTTATTTGCCGCTTCATTATAAATTTGCAAAATCACTGAAATAGACAATGTGGTGTTGTCACTTGACTGTATATCACCTCACTCTATGGCTAGTATGGCTATATATTAGTCTATGACTCTTTGGACATCCAATACACCCAAATTTTTCTTGTGCCTCTTTGTGCGCACACGGTGTCATGCTGGAGTACTAATGGAACTGTGTGCAATTGGAAAGCAACCACCACAGATAATACAAAGCGAAGTCACCACGTGACCACCACACAGTGTGCTATGCTGTGTAGGTACAGAGTACGCACTGTGCCTCTCTGTGTGTAGTAATTGGAAAACGGCCAATATCCATGCCATCCTAGCGGAAATCGGGGTATATAAGAAGTAAGTCAATACAAATCTATAATAATCACTTAGTTACTTTGAAATATAAATATATATTTTTTGTTATAGTTTAGGTGAAAGATCCAAACAATGATTTAAATTAGTATTTTTGCAAAAATTTTAATTGATCAATGGCGGATGACCGCTTTTTCGTTAATGTTCATAATTATACACATTGAGTCTCAAAAATTGTTTTTATTTTATTTTATGTAAATACTACCCTGAAAATGAGGTTGATGCTTCGATACTCCTACAATTTTTGTACGTTTATTAAATAAGAAAGGAACTGCTCTGTCATTAGGGTTGCCACTTATTTTGAAGAAAATATAGAATATACATTTTTAAGTTACAAAAAAATATAGCACTTTTGGGAAATTTAGGAAAAAAATAGTGCACATTTATTTCTCATCATTTTTTCATATATTATTTATTTTAAGATCAATCTTACAAAAGCTCGAAAATCAAGCAGCAACAAATAACGACGGGCAGTTGACGTTTAAATGCTATGACAAATTGACAACTAGCAAACCACAAAGCATAGTGAATTCACTGTAAATACATCTACTCAAAGAGTGAATTATTTGTGTGAAAAACGTAAAACATAAGAGACGCGACACTTGAATTAGCTATTAGCAATGAAAATATAGTACATATCGTACTATATTATTTTTCTGAATAATATAGTACAATTGGGTAAAATGTAGTAAGAGACTATATATATAGTACAGGTGGCAACTCTATTTGTCATGTATTATAGACGATAGTTGGTTGTGGTTGTTTCGTGATTATATTATTTTTTTGTAAAAATTTACCATTGATACATATTGTGCATAATTATGCACACATTTTTTCTATAAAAAAAACAACAAAATTAACCCTATGTAACATACTAATATTATTCTTGAATAAAATATATCAATAAATATTTTTTTCATCCCTTAAAAAAAATCAGGTCTCAAGAGGTTAAAAAAATAGCTATTTTGTGTTTTTTTGTACTCTTTAGGCGATTTGCAAAATATTCGGGCTATATATCATTAGAGAGCTCGTAAATCTCAGATTATTAAGATCATTTTCAACATTCGAAATTTTCAAAATTTTAGAAAACTAAGCTATTTTAGATATGCAATTTAACATGAGTGCTAATTAGCAAATACCGCGGAAGTATAAAGATTATTGTACCTCGTTAGTTATATTTCAGAGGCAAAAGTATTTTCCATATTTAAATTACATATTTGCAACTGAAATAAATAAAAATGGGTTTTAACATATTTACATACTGTTTAGAATGCAAAAATTACTTTAACTGTCAACATGAAATATTCAACATTATACAGGGTGTCCCACGGTCGATGGTACCTTAAACGTTTACGGGAAACGGAACATAGGATGTTTCTGAAAATTGGGTTACCTAAGTAATTGCACCAGGTCTATCGATGTAAAATATTTTCAGCGATGAAGTATTAAGAAAAAATAATCAGAAAGTAATTACGAATCCAGAAATGCCTTCATATACAGAGTGTCCTATTTAAAATACCAGAAGTGTTACTACTTATTGGTATAAGTGGTAACATTGCATCGTTGAAAATATTTTACATCGATAGATCTGGAGCAATTACTTACGCAACCTAATTTCTAGAAACACCCCATGTTCCGATTTCCGTAAACGTCTAAGGTACCATCGACCGTGGGACACTCTGTATATATAAAAAAATACTTCAATATTTTTTACCGCCAATGGTTGTCTCTCTTCACTAGTATTAAGTAACACATTTTTTATGGTAGCGGGGTTTCTTCAGCCTTAGCACTTTAATTACCATAGTTTGATATCCGTTTCGTGCCAATTCTCCTATTTGAATAGGATCTTTAATAACTTATTACAGGATTTGCGGGATCTACCTTTCATTCTTCTATTTGTAGAGTAATATTCTGTCCCTTCTATGTCTGCTGTCTCTTTTTTAGTTTCAGAGATGCTCAGATATACCCGTAGATATCCTACATACTCGTCCTTGAGTCCTTCTTTGGTTCTAAATGTTGTTTGCTAATTTGTTACTCCTTATGGTGATTGGTGCAATAACAGCTTTGTAAACTATAACTTTCTTTTTCAGTTTGGTGATTTTTGGTTGTTGAATTGCCTTTCGGATTTCTGTAATTCTGTTGTTAATATATCTTTTGGTGTTTCTGTCTTCACATATATAACCTCCTAGGTATATATATTCTCTGTAGCAGTTGAATAAATCATCTTCTAGTTGTATGTCACACAGTGCTCCCCGACTACTAAATTTTCGGTGTGATATTTGATTTCCTATTTGTTAAATGTTCTCAAATACGTCTTGTTTATTTCAGTAGTACAATACTTCAATTTAATTATTGACACGTTGTCATAGGTTTTTACTAAGTCTATGGACATTAGGTGGGTTGTCACATTTCTTTTGATTGAATTTTTTACAAGCTAAACCCGGATCGCACCCAAGGTGCATTAGAAGGTGGGCCAACAACGCTTTTAAAAGTGAACACTAATTGTGATTAGTACGTTAAATTACCAAAAGATGGCGCTCCGAAAAAGGTAATAACGGACGAGGGTTGATTTAATTTGATAATATAAAGCAGTACGAACTGAATGGTATAAAAAATGTTTGAGACATTATATCTATCATATTGATTATTTCTTGGTCAAATAACATTATGCAATTCGGACTCGCTTCTCAGAAGCCAAAAAACTTACATTTATTATAATGACAATTTACACGGAAGTCGTTGACACAATACTGACATTAACGTTGTAAAAATTAATTCATTAGAAATTATTGAACAGATCTGTTGTTCAAGTGAATTATTATTAAACAAGTTTTATTTTTTTGTGTTAAACAAATCACGGACAATCGTAATGACTGTATTCACAGCAGAGAAAAATACTGGCAAGCAAAACATATTGAGAATCAAAGTGTCACAATGGACGTATTTGGCGTTAATAAACGGCAGTTCATATACCAAAAAACATGCCGTTAACTAGAAAATACATTACTATAGGTCAGAAGAAATTGGCAAATTAAATAATAACCAGATAATTACAAAAGTTGTGATTGTTGTTTATAATTTTAGATTGAACATGTTCAAATAATGATTGATATTGTGAGAGGCTTCAAGGGAGATTCATTAGATTCAGCTCAACAGAATTAAAGAAAACCTAAATTTTCAGAACATCGAGATGTATTTTATTTTACAAAACTCATAGCTTATTCAAATATAAAAATTTTCAATAAATCAGTCTAAAAGATTTAAATATAATATATTTTAATTGGTAACAAATACTATACATATAATTGATAGAGAAAAGGAAATATAAAAAATAAATAAAAGGTTTGTTTTCATACATACAACTTGATAAGACATTACAGGGTGTTACACAATTTTAAACAAGTTACTATTACCTATACTAAATAAATTTCAGCAGTTTTTATGTATGAATTGTATATTTTTAACTTGAAAAATAAATGATTCATCACTTTGGTAGATAAATAGAGTTTTTAGCGGCCATAAATAAATGAAATTGATTTTTATAATTTTTGATGAAACCATTTTCATATGTATATATGTTATCAACAGATTGGAGCAACATTGAAATCATGAGTGAAGCTTGGTCGCCCAGCTACTTCTTGTACAAACAAATGTTTGAGATTTGAAATTTTTTCTTAAGGGTGTTTTCCATAAAGCACTTTTTCTTTAAATTAATTTCAAACTGTTAGCCACTTCCAGTTATACTAGTGGTTGACTATAATTTTGTTATTGTTCGTTTAAACTCAAAAATATAAGGTATGTTTTATAACCACTTCGTATGTCTATGACTCACAGTTTTCCAGATAATTTATAACAAAATAGCCTTCTGTCTCAAACAAGTTGACATAATTTTAAAATTTTATGAATATCTTAGTTGCAGTTGCATTGGGATTTTTCCTATAAATTAAATTATCTCAGAAACTGACTACAAATTAATCAAAATGAACCGTTACGGACACCCTGTAAAATCCTCAAAACGACATTTTCCCTTTTATTAGCGCCCTCTTTCACATAATCAGTGAAGTAATCAAAATTAGTGTCACTGCATAATCAATGTAATGGTATTGACGTTGGCCCACCTCCTTAATACACACTGATCGCGTCTCTATGTCCCTTAACTGACTTTTTGTTTTATCCTTCAGAGCTCTGCCATACAGTCTTCCCATGAACCTAGTTTCGCTGAGGACCCTTTAATGGCTACATATATACTTGCATCCTTTTTGTGAACAGAACTAATATAAGGCATTCCGCAATTTTTGGAATATTGTTTGCATCTATAGGGGTTTTGTTAAATATTTTCGTTATAAATAATTCTAGTAATTTTTATATTCCATTTCTAACCAGCTCAATAGGTATGCTGCCTGGCTCAGAACTCTTCTGATTTTTCACAATTTTAAAAGTTTTGTTAACTATTTTCACTATTATCGGGACCACAGTGTTCACTTTTCTACTTGTCTCCTTCTGAGTGATTGTAATTTCTGGTCTCTACTCTAAAAAAATGTGTTAATATTTTCCCACTGATTGATTCCTTTTATTTGTGTCAGGTATATCTTCATTCTTTCTGTACATTTCTTAAGTTGTCTATATTCTTAATAGTCTAGTTCATACTAAGTACCAAAATACCTAACATAACACTTCTCATTTTTTCTCCTACAATTCATTTTTCCTTTTTTTAAATTTCTCTTATCTCTTCTCTGTTTACTCTGTCGTGTAGTTTTCTTATATACGACTACCGAAACTCTCCTTTAGACCTTTTATCATTTTCCACTGCGCTTAGAAATGTAAGTATTCCTTTATAGTTTCATTTCTTTCTATTTCGGTAAGTACTACTATGTCGATTTTCATTTTATTTATTTCTGCAAATACTTCTCGCATTAAAATGAGCAAAAAAGTTCCTTAAACGCATCCTTAGGAAGTTATATGCCCTTAAAAGGGCTCAAAGAAAACTTTTTTTCTGCTATTGTAAAAATTGTATGGGTTTTACATAACTTTTTACGTTAAATAACCTGAGCTACTCCGTTTTTCGACATGCAAATCATAGGCGTCCTATTTAGGTTGGTAAAGAAGGTTTTGGGCCTGTATTTTTTTATTATGAATTTTTTACAATTTTCTCTACAGATTTATAAAATTTATAAAATAATCAATTTTATGTAAAAAATATTATCTTCGTCCAAATCGATATTTCCACTGGTTTTCGATTAAATTTATCAGTCTAAAATTTGTTTACCATGGCAAATAAAAAACTGACCTTGCCACAACGCTTAACAATTTAAGTTATTAATAAACTGTAAATTGAGCTTTGCAGTGTTTAATTAGTTAAAGTGCACATCTGTCATTTCAGTGTTTGAATATGACTCCATGAGTTGTAATAATGTTGTACACTTTTTTTCAGTCACCACCTTTACTAAAAAAGTCATTGGAAATATCGATTTGGACAAAGATAATATTGTTTACGTAAAATTGTTAAGATATCTGTAGAGAAAATTGTAAAAAAGTAAAAAGTTATGTAACACCCATATGTTTTTTTTCTATTTATTTTCGACCGTTAGGTCAATAACAGAAAAATAAAACAGTTTTGTTTAAGCCCTTTAAGGGCATATAACTTCCTAAGGGTGCGTTTTATAGCACATGTTAATAGGGACGTTTTGGCTGATCTTAATAAGTTCTATACACAGCGGAAGTTTGAAACCCTATTTTAGAAACACAAAAAATTCATTATCATTTTTCGTTACAGTTATCGTATACTAAGGCTTTCAACTGAAGCTTTTACATACTTTCATTGGTAACATAAATTCCACTTTGCGTAACGTATTACCCAGAGAAAACGATGTGGACAAGAATGTTGCGCCATAGTGCTATAAAAATAAGTCAGTTCTACAGGATTAATTTTAACAATTGATGTTACCATCTAACAGCTGGATAGCAGATTTACTCATGTAAGGTACAAGTCTGAAACATTGTGCGCATTTAATTAATCTTAATTAATAAAGAAAGAAAACCTTGTTCGGGTAGCATTGATGTTGGTGAAATATTATCCAAAATGTCAGAAAAATTTGTAAACTATTATGCTTCTACAAAACTGGCCTTTAAATATTACACAAATATGAAACCAAAAAAATCAAGTTATTCAGATAAGTTACATATCTTGGTAAGAGTAGAAAGACATTTTGATATGGCATGCCTTATATTGTTGCAATATTTAATTACATACAATTTATATGAAGCAGCTTCGTGACAATTACTAGTAAAAAAATAAAAAAAGTACAATACTTTAACAATTGACAGTAAAATACTTTTAACCGATTTTATATCAGCCTTTCATAAAATATAATTGTGGAAAACGCTTAACTACCTTTACATTTTGTCGTCACATAATTCGGCAGAATTATTTGTGTTTTTTTAATTGTAATTTTATTTTTTTACAGTTGTGACACTATTCTTTGCAGTCTCTTTGGCAAAAGCCGAATTACCAATGTTTGTCGACTACATACTCGCTGCATATGTTGTAGTTTATTTTGTCACACATATTCTCTTATCAGTAAGTAACATAAAATTATATGGTAATTATTCAAGGAAATATATATGAGTTTACGTTTCTAAAATATTTCTAAATGTAATTTTTTGCAGCTGTTACATTGTGTCTCAGAAAGACAGTCTGATAGTAGAGTTAGTTCCTTCCCAATGAAAGATCTTGGAGGATCTGGACGAAGTTCTGCTTATACAGACCACAATTTAGATGCACCTGTAAGTATTTCTAGCAGGATAATCTCAAAATTCTCAAATAATACTTTCATTTAAAAATCTGGAATTTTTTTGACATCTTGAAAATGTACCATTTTCAAGAAGTTTTATCCAGTTGTGTCTGCTGACCGTAAGTCATAATTTCGGGGGTACTGTTGATACTGTAGTTAGAAAGTTAGAAAAGATACAGCACTGCTATTTTGATGATTTAAAAAAATCTATTGGTGTTCGTTAGTCTCGCTAAGGCGAGAAAAAATAGGGAAAATCCGAAAGAACAGCTGAAAAACCGAAAAATGTTAAATTAGCAATTTTGTATTGAAGTCGTCACTTCGGGACACTTCAATAAAAAGAAGGTTGCCTAATTAACTACAGAAAACAGCCAGAAAACACACTACGGAACTACAGAAAATACAAAGAGAAAATATTGGGAACTACAGGCGTGAAGACCGGAACACGCAGAACACCGTCCGTTGGGTCAGCTAGTTTGAAATAAATAACATTTCATGTAATTTATTGTTTAAGAGAACAATGATTGAATTGCCTAATAATGTCATTTTTCGTTCTTTCGTGTGCATTTTGCAGACAAATTAATGTCAAAATTACTTTAGGCAAAACAAAAAAAAAACATTTTATTTTCTTTTTTTGTGAGATTTTTTTCCAAATTTTTTTTATTTGATTTATCATATGAGAATATTGAAGTAATTTTAATATATAATTTTGAGAAAATATGTTATAATTAATATTCTAATCTACCTTGTTTTCATATCTCGGCACTCCACAATTCTATATTATGTAACCTAATTACAGTTCCTGCAAGGTTTATTCTATGTTTTATTTATGTATCGTCTGTGCCTTCGTTATCAAAATGTATTTATAGCACTCACTTGGTTTACTTATTTCCCAGTTGCACGTCTGTGGCGTCCTCTATTAGACACATGTACTGCGACTTTTATAAGATCATCTGCGCTGCCCATTTCCTATTAGTACTTCCCATACGTTTGGTATTTATATGTTAACATATGTTTTCTGTGGATTTATGGACATTAAGTATACCGGAGTAGTTCTTTCTTTCTTTCTGTTTTCTATTATTTGTTTTAATGAGAAAACATCTGTGGACCTTTCAGCTCTAAACTCATTACGTTTTTCTTCTTCATAGTTGTTTCCTGTTTTTATTTTCTTGGAGTAGTTGAACTTACAGTAAAAACTGAATCAAAATTTTCGTTGTTTATTAACCAAAAGTTGGTCTCACCATTTTCGGTAAAGGTTCTTCGCATATTAAGCATTTGCAGCTCTACTATTATCTTTTTGTCTTTGGAAGACAGGGGCCGCCTCCTTAGCACCCTGCCACCGACGTCCTGCTTGCGTTCATATCCTGCGCGGGCTCCAGACATTCCCTAGCGATCACCTGGCAGTGATAAATACTGAAATCAGAATTTGTAGTTCTAGAATAATATGTACAGGGATCATTACATACAAAAAGAAGAATAATGCTATATGGAGCACCGGTATGGTACTTAGGGATGAAAATCTGTATGGAGAAAGTCCAAAGGCGAGCGGTGTTGCGGGTTATTAGCGTTTACAAAACAGTTTCGTACGAAATACCAGCAGGACTTTCACCTATCCATCTGTTATTTTAAGAGCATAGATTAAATTATCTGAGTCAGATGCATAGTGAAAATTAGACCAATATGGTAACACCAATCGAAGGTTTTTAGTGGTAGTGGGCCATTTGCTAAGCCAATTTTACACAGGTCATGAGAGTAGGAATTTTATCTAAAAAGGTTAGATAGGTGCCAGATGTGTGGTGTTGAGGAGACTTTTTCTAACATGTGTTTTTTTACCGCAAAAATTTTAAACGAATGGAAAAGATAATGAGAAGGTGATTGACCAAAGCATTGCACCAACAAACAATACACAAAATTTGGTGAGTATTAAGGAATGTAGCGAATGTGATTCGAGATCGATCAGACAAGTTATGAGTAAAGAAAACTACTAGGAAATGAAAGAATTAGTGTCAACATTGAAGTAAGTTAGAAATAACGGTTCCAGTTTTTGACCCTAAGTACATAAAGCAGACCTACAGGGTAGTGTTTGTAAGAGTCTCACATCATGTTGTCACGATAGACTTGTTTAGGCTACATACCCTATGGGTTTCCACCGTCCTAAATAAGGTTAAGAACTTGCAAGCTTTGTTTTTGAAGGATTTGTCTTTTATGTTTGAGGTCTATGGACTTAGGGACATCTCCCCCGAGTTTCGTACTTCGTTTTATAGGCTTGGATTATTCGGTTTTAGGATATGTCGGATTTGTTTCTTGGGATTAGGTATAGTGACCTTAAGGTTTATGGTCTTAAATTTTGTGGGCATATGGTGAACATGGGTCTTGGTAAATTCAGACATAGGTTTTGTCTGCTTCACTTATTTGACTTTGTGAGTTACAGTTTGTAGGCTTGGGGATTTTCAGTTTTTGTTTTATTGCACTAGGTTTTGTAGGTTTGAGATTCATAGGCTATAGGTTCTAGATATGAGAATTGTGAGCTGGAAATTTATCGACCCGTGCTCATGATGTTTTGGAACTAAAGCTTTGTGGGCTACACTTATAAGGTGTTCGATAAATTCCGGGTTAGGAGGTTTTGGAATTACATGATTGGGTATTCACACGGTAAATGGTGCAGGCAATCTACAGCAGGATTCAAGGAGTCACAGAATGTAGTTCAACTTCACATTTATGCCTAATTACGAGCCCTTATTCGGACAAAGACAAGGACATTAGTATAAAACGGCTTACAGGGCACTAGTAAATGAACTTATAGAAACATTATTAGAGATAAATATATATTTTTTAAGAAAATTATATATACTTGCCTTTAATTAAATGCTAAGCAGAACCTCCCATCAATCAATATTCTCACATAACCTCGCTTTTATGAAGGAAACAACCAATGTCAATATCTCTCTCTACAAAGCCATAGGTGCCGGCAGGAATCCGCCAATCCCCAATAATTTGGATAGCTGCATTTGCTCTCTTCACAGTTTTATTTTTGCCCAGGCCTTTGACATACAGTGCCTATTGTCATCAGTAAATGCGATGGTGCTGTTTTTTTTTTCAAGGAGTTTCTGTACGGCGCCGGTGAAGTCATCATGCAAGAGGTGGGTTCCAGATCACTGACGGGTTCCTGTTGTTATATTCATCCCATTTTTTCCATCCACCCACATGTTCCTCTGGTGGAAATACTTTACCACCAGATGTATCGGATATGTATCTCTCTTTTCCTTAATTCTGTAGCGGAGCAGAATTGAATGCGTTTTGCACGTCGAAAGTAAGTAGGAGAACCTATTTGTCTTGTATATTTTTCACCTTATCCCTTGCCCAATTGACGGCCATCACAGTAGATTTTTCTTTCTTAAAGCCGAACTGCCTTTATGACATTTTCTTGCCCTCGAGCTCATTTTCAATTATGTTTTTAAAGATGATCTCACATCCACAAGGCCTATTGGTCTGTACGAAGTTGAATCTCCGATAGGCCTTATGTGGGCTTGGAATTTAGTGTTTAGGTATTGTGAACTTGTGGTTTGATGGATAGGACGTGCTGGAGCGAAAGCCTCACCGGATTCGTATTCAGCTGTGTAAAATACATATGGAAGCCTGTTCGCGGCATTTTTTTATATTTGTGAACCAATGTAATTTTTGCATTTCGCCAGTGGGATTCAATAAATAAAATTTTAAATGCATCAAAATAATCGGCTAGATTTATGAGTTATTTTAAGCAAATGCATCTTCAACAAATCTAAAATAGGACAGCTTATGTTATTGGAATGGCACCACTCAAGCGGGGCGTTGACCCTGGTATGGCACCAACATTAGTTTATGCCAACCCCAGCAGCCCTTAATAAACAATATAAATTTTAATTTTAATTCATCATGGATTACCACCTGTTTTATAATATGTCATATTTCTTTTTAGTACTCATCATTCAGAAAGTTGGTTTTGGGCTTCTACATTTTTATAGTAGCTGCTTTGGTTATTGCACTAATTGTTGTTACTGCCATGGCACCAATAGAAGAAACCTGGAACAGCATTAAATCAACCATGAAATCAAATTAAATCGTGCTCCTAATTTCTGCCAGGTGCTACAGATTTAGAAAGTGTGATCAGAGTGGCATTTGTTTCCCAATATAATTTTGATAGCGGGGCTAATCCACCCCTTTATAATAACTAGCTGTATTTTTTTTTGTATTTCATACAAATAATATATTTCCGTTCTTATTTAAACTGTTTATAAAACTTACAGTTGAGTAAAATATCTATGTTGTTTTTGCAAATATCGAATTTTATATGATACATTACAGTTCTCAAAATTTGTTAAAAAATATTAATACGTTTCTTTTTTAATTCTTTTACAACTATATGGATAAAAACTAGAGGCAAAATTGGTGCTAATTGTTTATATCCGTCCTGCTGCCTGAACAGTATTTCGTTTGCTATTTATTGTTATTTTAATAAAATTACTTATACATAATATAGGCTAGTTTTTTATATAATAGAGACCAAAATGTAATATAATTTTTGTTGTTGATTATTATTTTTTGTAAATAAAGCATATCTACGATATGTTTCTTTATATTGTAAAATGGAGAATATATAGTTGTTAAGAAGCAGAGAGTTTTAACAATTAAGTGACTTCAAAATAGGACAAAAATGTTGAAAATAATTAACCAAAAAATACTTCATAAAGAAGAGTTAAGTAAATAGGTACTAGGTAGGTACCAATTTACAAATTAACTACAAGTGAGGTACCTACACACTAAGTAAAACCATAAACAATAAAAGTTAGTGAGTTATGTACAAGCAGGTATGTCCGTCCAAGCTTAAACTAAAATCGTGCATTATTTTCACATCTAGTACTTCATCAAACTTGTTTATTGCTTGGCACGTACTTGAAACATATACAGATAGTTGGATAATTGTTTTGTATATATTAAGTAACTTTTATTGCTTTTATAGGTACCTAACAACTGTGAATGTGCTATTAATACATTAGTTACTTTGTGCAAAGGTTCACAAATCTGACAAACTGCAGGGAATTTATACGGAATCGATTTTCCTGTCAGAGGCAATCCAAACCGGTGGATCATCCGTCCATATTTTTATTCACCTTTAGCTCAGCAGTAGTTATATGTTACCTTAGATTCAAGCACCTTGGAAGTCAAGGACGCTCCGAGCCACCAATAGACTATCAGAAAATAGGGAAGACCCTACTTTCCTTTCTAGGGAGGAATTATACGTACCTAAAACTTCCCTTTTACCATTACCATTTAAGTTATGAGGGCTTCTAAGAGTACAATTGTATACTGCCCTCAAAAGGCGAAACATGTCGAGTTTTTGAATAAAATAATAAAATACTGAAACATTAAAAAGCTACAGTGTTTCATTAGTATTTTTATTATGTACAAGAGGTTTCATAAAGAACCCACTGCAACTTCAGTTGCAATTAAGAAATAAAATGCGTATTAGGAAATATTTTTACTTTATTTTCATGCAAAACATAATTTACAGAATTATCGCAGCATAATGGTTTGGGCATCCCGGGAAGTTTCCATGGTTTTATTCATTATAGAGAGGATATTGTGCACAAGATAGATTGGATATTGTTCACAGAGACACCATAGAGTTGTCGACGTTACGTAAAAGTGTTTCCTCGGGCGGACAATTTTAAATTTATTAGGCAGGATTTGAGACGTTGCATACGTCTACGAAATGGGATACATTGTACCGTCTTTTATCAAATTTACCACTACGATATCATTTTTGCATGCGTATCATTTAAAATCAGCAGAGCCATACATCCTTGTTTGCTGCAGCTGATGTACTCGGGAGCTACTCGGGGGTTATTTCATTCCTCAAACGGTCAAAACGCTAATCTGGATTTTCATCCATACGGCATTCAGTAACTCTTTATGTCGTTTCACTGTCTTGATAGACTATTCCTCAATTCCTGTTTGGTTCGTACTTCTTGAGGTCGCATATATGTTCTGCCTTAAGGCGTTCTTCATCTGCTCTAGTTTATTCTTCTAAATCTTAACACCGTATCTTTTTCATCTGAATAAACTTAGCCTCAGCGATAGTCTTCATAGCATTTTTACTATTTGATGTATTTATGGAAATATATTTTATGATAATGTAGAGCACAGGAATTTCTACAGCTTTGCCACTCAGCATTTGCATAAGTTTAAATTCAAAGTATGTGGTACTCATGCAAATGTTTTTGTTTTTAACCGATTTCCAAAAAGGAAGAGATGTTGTATGAACTTTACACGATTTCTTCTCCGGTTGTAAACCGATTTGAACAGTTAATTTTTTGTTTAATAGAGTGTACATCTGGGTTGGTGAAATTCTAAATTTCGTGAAGGGATAAAATTTGGGATTGACCACATATCAGGGAAATCGACCAATGTAACATATTGGTCCATTTCTTTAGAAAGCTTTACCAAGCCAAGCAATAATCAAGTTTGATGAAGTAGTAGATATGTAAACAATGCAGGATTTTAGGTTTTCTTGGCACCGACAAAAATATAGTATACTTGTAACTGCTTATGTTCTAGCCTATATAACAAAAAAATATTTTCCACCATTACCATATTTTTATATTATATATTTCAATAACTTTGTATCTGCAACAACTTATGGGTATTAGGAATATGGGTAAGAAAATCACACACAACAATATTACGATATTGTTTTATTTTAGTCCTCTCGATATGAAATCCACTATTCAACTAACTATTAAGAAAATATATAAAAACTTATAGGGATCGTTCTTACGTATACATTTTCAGTCAAGTGACCTTTATCTAAGAAATATAAACATCGGTCCCCAGACGAACTTAAAATTATATTTCTTTAACAGATCATCAAAATGCTGAAACCAGCATCTTGCCGACTGTTTTAAGCCATATATTGCCTTGTTTAATTTACATACTAAATTTTTGTTTTCAATTTCTATTCCTTCGGGAACTGACATGTATATTTCCTCTTTTAATATTCCGTTTAAAAATGCGGTTTTTACGTCCATTTGATGTATGAATAGTTTATACTGATTAGCTAGAGCCAAAAGTATTCTTAAAGTAGTTATGCGCGCCACTGGTGCGAATGTTTCGGTATAATCAAATAAATATTGTTGAGTAAAACCTTTTGCTACTAAACGGGCTTTATATTTTGATGGATTTCCATCTTTGTTACTTTTAATAGTAAAGACCCATTTACAATTGACAATGTTTTTATGCATGGGCTTGGGTACTAAAGTCCATGTATTATTTTTTATTAGAGAGTTAATTTCATCTTTCATGGCTTCCACCCATTTATTTTTATCATCCCTATTATTTAATTCTTGGTAACAAGACGGGGTTTTGAAAATGATTGTTGAGCACATGTAAATAATTCGATATCATTTTCATTATATGATATTTTAGGATTGTTTTTAATTCTATCACTACGTCTAAGTTCAGTCGTAGTTTGGACCTCATTATCGATTTTAGCATTCTTTCCGAGGTCAGTTGGCACTGGAGCCTCAGTTTGAATATCTGTGTTGTTAATTCTGAGTTCAGTAAAAATTGGAGTCTCAGATGAAAACTTGGTGTTTTTATTTCTGAGTTCAATCGAAATTGGAGTCTCAGATTTATGTTTTAATTGATTTATATCAATTTTATTGGTGGGTTTTTTATATTCACCCACTTTTAATTCTTCTTCATTACTTGAAGACTTTGACACCAATTTATTAGTTACTTTCAAATTTTGATTATCAAAATTTGATTCAACACTTTCGCCAAAATCGATTTTAGGTCTTGAGATATTAAAATTTATTTCGTCAAATATGACGTCACGTGCTATAAGGAATTTATTTGTGCAAACGTTTAATATTTTATAATCATTAGGTTCATACCCAACCATTTAGCCTTTTATTGACTTTTGATCAAATTTGCCTTTTTTATTTTTATTATGAACATATGCGGTTGATCCGAAAACTTTTTATTAGGAATATGGGTAGGAAAATCACACACAACAATATTACGATATTGTTTTATTTTAGTCCTCTCGATATGAAATCCACTATTCAACTAACTATTAAGAAAATATATAAAAACTTATAGGGATCGTTTCTTCACGGAACTTTATATCAATGTTTATTTATGTTACACATAATGCATGCATCGAGTGAGAAGTGCTCAGACATCATAAAGCGATCACTGACTGTGTGTGACATCATCAATGAAGGCTTTATTTTTGAATATTAATTACACTAACAAATGATAAACTCAACACTCCCCCTCAAAAATAAAATGTTCATTTTCATATTATCATAAATTTCTATTTTTACTTCAAAAGGACAAAAACAATATCTCTATCTTTGTATCTATATTTGTATCTGGGGAGTAATTTTCAGCCCAACATTTGTTGCTAAAGTGGATCAGGGAAAAACCCCAATAAAAACCTGATCAGGCCGTTAATTTAATTAATCTTATTCTTAGAGCAATAGTCGATCATTCCAAGTTTCAACCGTATTTCCTGAATTTGGGAGCAGGAATCTGTTTCGTGAAGATGTCTGCTAACTGTTGACCTGTGCAAATATATTTCAAATTAATGAAGTTATTCTCGATTTGATTTCTGGTAAAATGGTACTTTATGTCAATATGTTTTGAACGTTTGTGATCTACAGGATTGTTTGCTATTGAGATACAACTGTTGTTATCTTCATAAATTACTATTGGTTTTGTTATTACCAATTTAATACTTTGCAGTAAAGATTTTAACCACAGAGCTTCTTTCACGCCTTCAAAGAGCGCCATGTATTCTGCCTCTGTTGATGAAGTTGCAACAGAATTTTGCCTTTTTGTATTCCAGCAAATTAAATAACTTTCAAACAACTTAAACAAATATCCTGTAGAACTTTTCCGATCAATTTCATTACTACCCCAATCAGCGTCTACATAGCCAATTAATAGATCACTATAATTATTATTTCGTTTGTATATTAATTTAAGTTTAATGGTCCCTTTTATATATCGTAATACTCTTTTTAGGCTTTGCCATAATTCTTTATTATTTTTGTTTTGATAACGACTTAATAAATTTATGGCGGTGCTTAAGTCAGGCCTTGTACATATTGTAACATAAAGTAAAGAACCAATTACATTACGACAAGGGGCTTCATAATATTCGTCAGAGTTCAATTCATTATAGTTTATTTTGACTGGAAGTGGTGTGTTTGCAGATTTACATTCACTCATGTTGAATTTGTTGAGAACTGATTTTAAATACCCGCATTGATCCAAAGATATCTCATTTTCATTCTTTCAATGTTCATACCTACAAAAAAAAAAAGAATTTAATTCTTGTAAATCAACCATACGAAACTGCTCTTTTAAAACGTTTTTAAAACTTAACATTGTATCCATGTTACCAGAAATAATTACCAAGTCATCAACGTATAATATTACGTATACATTTTCAGTCAAGTGACCTTTATCTAAGAAATATAAACATCGGTCCCCAGACGAACTCATTAAAATTATATTTCTTTAACAGATCATCAAAATGCTGAAACCAGCATCTTGCCGACTGTTTTAAGCCATATATTGCCTTGTTTAATTTACATACTAAATTTTTGTTTTCAATTTCTATTCCTTCGGGAACTGACATGTATATTTCCTCTTTTAATATTCCGTTTAAAAATGCGGTTTTTACGTCCATTTGATGTATGAATAGTTTATACTGATTAGCTAGAGCCAAAAGTATTCTTAAAGTAGTTATGCGCGCCACTGGTGCGAATGTTTCGGTATAATCAAATAAATATTGTTGAGTAAAACCTTTTGCTACTAAACGGGCTTTATATTTTGATGGATTTCCATCTTTGTTACTTTTAATAGTAAAGACCCATTTACAATTGACAATGTTTTTTATGCATGGGCTTGGGTACTAAAGTCCATGTATTATTTTTTTATTAGAGAGTTAATTTCATCTTTCATGGCTTCCACCCATTTATTTTTATCATCCCTATTATTTAATTCTTGGTAACAAGACGGGGTTTTGAAAATGATTGTTGAGCACATGTAAATAATTCGATATCATTTTCATTATATGATATTTTAGGATTGTTTTTAATTCTATCACTACGTCTAAGTTCAGTCGTAGTTTGGACCTCATTATCGATTTTAGCATTCTTTCGAGGTCAGTTGGCACTGGAGCCTCAGTTTGAATATCTGTGTTGTTAATTCTGAGTTCAGTAAAAACTGGAGTCTCAGATGAAAACTTGGTGTTTTTATTTCTGAGTTCAATCGAAATTGGAGTCTCAGATTTATGTTTTAATTGATTTATATCAATTTTATTGGTGGGTTTTTTTTTTTTTTTATATTCACCCACTTTTAATTCTTCTTCATTACTTGAAGACTTTGACACCAATTTATTAGTTACTTTCAAATTTTGATTATCAAAATTTGATTCAACACTTTCGCCAAAATCGATTTTAGGTCTTGAGATATTAAAATTTATTTCGTCAAATATGACGTCACGTGCTATAAGGAATTTATTTGTGCAAACGTTTAATATTTTATAATCATTAGGTTCATACCCAACCATTAAGCCTTTTATTGACTATTGATCAAATTTGCCTTTTTTATTTTTATTATGAACATATGCGGTTGATCCGAAAACTTTTTATTAGGAATATGGGTAGGAAAATCACACACAACAATATTACGATATTGTTTTATTTTAGTCCTCTCGATATGAAATCCACTATTCAACTAACTATTAAGAAAATATATAAAAACTTATAGGGATCGTTTCTTCACGGAACTTTATATCAATGTTTATTTATGTTACACATAATGCATGTATCGAGTGAGAAGTGCTCAGACATCATAAAGCGATCACTGACTGTGTGTGACATCATCAATGAAGGCTTTATTTTTGAATATTAATTACACTAACAAATGATAAACTCAACACTCCCCCTCAAAAATAAAATGTTCATTTTCATATTATCATAAATTTCTATTTTTACTTCAAAAGGACAAAAACAATATCTCTATCTTTGTATCTATACTTGTATCTGGGGAGTAATTTTCAGCCCAACATTTGTTGCTAAAGTGGATCAGGGAAAAACCCCAATAAAAACCTGATCAGGCCGTTAATTTAATTAATCTTATTCTTAGAGCAATAGTCGATCATTCCAAGTTTCAACCGTATTTCCTGGAATTTGGGAGCAGGAATCTGTTTCGTGAAGATGTCTGCTAACTGTTGACCTGTGCAAATATATTTCAAATTAATGAAGTTATTCTCGATTTGATTTCTGGTAAAATGGTACTTTATGTCAATATGTTTTGAACGTTTGTGATCTACAGGATTGTTTGCTATTGAGATACAACTGTTGTTATCTTCATAAATTACTATTGGTTTTGTTATTACCAATTTAATACTTTAACCACAGAGCTTCTTTCACGCCTTCAAAGAGCGCCATGTATTCTGCTTCTGTTGATGAAGTTGCAACAGAATTTTGCCTTTTTGTATTCCAGCAAATTAAATAACTTTCAAACAACTTAAACAAATATCCTGTAGAACTTTTCCGATCAATTTCATTACTACCCCAATCAGCGTCTACATAGCCAATTAATAGATCACTATAATTATTATTTCGTTTGTATATTAATTTAAGTTTAATGGTCCCTTTTATATATCGTAATACTCTTTTTAGGCTTTGCCATAATTCTTTATTATTTTTGTTTTGATAACGACTTAATAAATTTATGGCGGTGCTTAAGTCAGGCCTTGTACATATTGTAACATAAAGTAAAGAACCAATTAGATTACGACAAGGGGCTTCATAATATTCGTCAGAGTTCAATTCATTATAGTTTATTTTGACTGGAAGTGGTGTGTTTACAGATTTACATTCACTCATGTTGAATTTGTTGAGAACTGATTTTAAATACCCGCATTGATCCAAAGATATCTCATTTTCATTTCTTTCAATGTTCATACCTAAAAAGAATTTAATTTCTTGTAAATCAACCATACGAAACTGCTCTTTTAAAAAGTTTTTAAAACTTAACATTGTATCCATGTTACCAGAAATAATTACCAAGTCATCAACGTATAATATTACGTATACATTTTCAGTCAAGTGACCTTTATCTAAGAAATATAAACATCGGTCCCCAGACGAACTCATTAAAATTATATTTCTTTAACAGATCATCAAAATGCTGAAACCAGCATCTTGCCGACTGTTTTAAGCCATATATTGCCTTGTTTAATTTACATACTAAATTTTTGTTTTCAATTTCTATTCCTTCGGGAACTGACATGTATATTTCCTCTTTTAATATTCCGTTTAAAAATGCGGTTTTTACGTCCATTTGATGTATGAATAGTTTATACTGATTAGCTAGAGCCAAAAGTATTCTTAAAGTAGTTATGCGCGCCACTGGTGCGAATGTTTCCGTATAATCAAATAAATATTGTTGAGTAAAACCTTTTGCTACTAAACGGGCTTTATATTTTGATGGATTTCCATCTTTGTTACTTTTAATAGTAAAGACCCATTTACAATTGACAATGTTTTTATGCATGGGCTTGGGTACTAAAGTCCATGTATTATTTTTTATTAGAGAGTTAATTTCATCTTTCATGGCTTCCACCCATTTATTTTTATCATCCCTATTATTTAATTCTTGGTAACAAGACGGGGTTTTGAAAATGATTGTTGAGCACATGTAAATAATTCGATATCATTTTCATTATATGATATTTTAGGATTGTTTTTAATTCTATCACTACGTCTAAGTTCAGTCGTAGTTTGGACCTCATTATCGATTTTAGCATTCTTTCCGAGATCAGTTGGCACTGGAGCCTCAGTTTGAATATCTGTGTTGTTAATTCTGAGTTCAGTAAAAACTGGAGTCTCAGATGAAAACTTGGTGTTTTTATTTCTGAGTTCAATCGAAATTGGAGTCTCAGATTTATGTTTTAATTGATTTATATCAATTTTATTGGTGGGTTTTTTATATTCACCCACTTTTAATTCTTCTTCATTACTTGAAGACTTTGACACCAATTTATTAGTTACTTTCAAATTTTGATTATCAAAATTTGATTCAACACTTTCGCCAAAATCGATTTTAGGTCTTGAGATATTAAAATTTATTTCGTCAAATATGACGTCACGTGCTATAAGGAATTTATTTGTGCAAACGTTTAATATTTTATAACCATTAGGTTCATACCCAACCATTATGCCTTTTATTGACTTTTGATCAAATTTGCCTTTTTTATTTTTATTATGAACATATGCGGTTGATCCGAAAACTTTTAAATGGTCTAATCTCGGCTTTTTATTGTGCCAGAGTTCAAAAGGCGTTTTGTCTTGTGAAAGTGCTTTAGTGGGAGTTAAATTTAAGAGATACGTAGCCGTCAAAATTGCTTCACCCCAAAAGCATGTACTTAAATTTGCACCGTGTACCATGGCTCTAGCTTTTTCTGTTAGGGTTCTGTTCATTCTCTCTGCTACTGAATTTTGTTGGGGAGTATATGGCACTGTTAAATGATACGATATTCCTTTTTTAACACAAAAAGCTTTCATTTCATTTGAAATATACTCACGACTCGCAATAAAAATTTACAATTTTTGAATTAAAAAGAACTTCACTTTTAGTGACGAAATCTTTAAAAACTTTAAATACCTCATATTTATATGTTAATAGGTACGCTACCGTGTAGTGGGTAAACTCATCAATGAATGTTATGAAATAATTTTGATTGTTTATTGTTGGAGGAGTAATAGGACCACAAATATCTGAGTGTATTATGTATAATGGCCTGTTAATATGCGATTTATCCTTTCGTTTAGAAAATGGTAGACGTGCTTGTTTTCCATTTATACAAGCTTCACATAGATCATAATTTGGTTGAATATTATTCAATTTATCAATGTTTTGTGCCAATTTTTTAGATTTAATTTCTATGAATTTATTTTTGCTTATATGACCTAAGCGTTCATGCCAAATTTTATAGTTTTCCGTAGCAGAATTAATGACAACATTTACTTGTTCATGCATGTTGTTTTTAGTAGTTTAAATTTTACACATACTAAATTGTTCAGAGACTCACCCTTAATTACCGCCTTACCGTCCTTTTCAATTTGAACTTGCCCATTTTCTTTGAAGATAACTGTCATTCCAGCTTCTTGGATACGTCGAACGGACAACAAGTCGTAAGGTACGTCAGGAACGTACAGGACGTTTCTGAGGGTTCCCTGGATTCCTAGATTGGTTTTTACCTCTATATTGCCTCTGAGAGATGAAGTGATGAAGGTATTATTTTTAGCAACAGAAATCTTAACTGGTATCTTCAATTTTTCAGCAGTAGTGAAATGCAACTTTTCATTGACGATGTGATCAGTAGCTCCTGAATCCAATACAAATATTATTTCATTTTTTGTAAATAATGTCTTGTTCTGGAGAATACTGCTGTTGATCATAAAAGCAAAACTCTGCTCTGGGTCTTGAGTGGTTTTAACAACTTGAAGAATTCTTTGTTCATTTTGTGATCTCTTATAAAAATAGCAATCTTTTTTAAGGTGATTTGTCCTACCACAATGGTCACATTTTCTGTAGTTTCCACTATTATTTTTGTTGAATTTAGACATAATTGTGGTTATGTTTAAATTGTTTTCGTTTTTGAAAACTACGGTTGCGATGCGTTGGAAAGTTTCTGTTTTTCTTCTGGGATTGAAAAAATGTTGATTGATTTTTCCGGGTTTCACTTTGAAGCACTTTAGTACTTGTGTCAATGATTTCATGTTTCAACTTTGTTTCGTGATCCAATAAACGTGTTTTGACAAAAGCAAGGGTTAGGTTATCTTCCGACAATGTTTGAATAGCTGTTATAATGCCATCATATGACGCTGGTAATATTAATAATAGATGAGCTACCTTACCCATTTCTGTCAAAACTGAGCCCGCCGCAGCTAACTCGATGATCATCTCATCGAATTTGATGAAGTGCTCTAATAGAGAAATGCGTTCCTCTAATTTGAAGCTTAATAATTTCTTTTGGACTGCCAGTTGCGTTGCTAAGCTTTTTCGTTCATAAATTTCATCCAGTTTCCTTAATATGTCTTTTGCAGTGTCTCCATCTTGAACCATTCCTATCATGGTGTCACTTAAATATTCAATAATGCACCCTTTTGCACATATTTCCATTTTTCTCCAATTGTCTGTTAGTTCTTCGGGGGTTGGTTCCTGTAAAACCTGAAGAGCATCCTGCTCTTCAATTAGGGCTTTTATGCGAAATTTCCAGATCGAATAATGATTTCCATTAAACTGCTTAATGTTACGCTTCTCTTGCTTAGCACCTTCCATTGTTTTTTTTTTATTATCACCAACTTTGTCTTTTAATCACTTTATATGGAACACAATGAGTTAAGTATTTATATCTTAGTTTATTTCACGTTAACTGGGACCCATAACCTATTAGGAATATGGGTAGGAAAATCACACACAACAATATTACGATATTGTTTTATTTTAGTCCTCTCGATATGAAATCCACTATTCAACTAACTATTAAGAAAATATATAAAAACTTATAGGGATCGTTCCTTCACGGAACTTTATATCAATGTTTATTTATGTTACACATAATGCATGTATCGAGTGAGAAGTGCTCAGACATCATAAAGCGATCACTGACTGTGTGTGACATCATCAATGAAGGCTTTATTTTTGAATATTAATTACACTAACAAATGATAAACTCAACACTTTTAAATGGTCTAATCTCGGCTTTTTATTGTGCCAGAGTTCAAAAGGCGTTTTGTCTTGTGAAAGTGCTTTAGTGGGAGTTAAATTTAAGAGATACGTAGCCGTCAAAATTGCTTCACCCCAAAAGCATGTACTTAAATTTGCACCGTGTACCATGGCTCTAGCTTTTTCTGTTAGGGTTCTGTTCATTCTCTCTGCTACTGAATTTTGTTGGGGAGTATATGGCACTGTTAAATGATACGATATTCCTTTTTCAACACAAAAAGCTTTCATTTCATTTGAAATATACTCACGACCATTATCGCAATAAAAATTTACAATTTTTGAATTAAAAAGAACTTCACTTTTAGTGACGAAATCTTTAAAAACTTTAAATACCTCATATTTATTTGTTAATAGGTACGCTACCGTGTAGTGTGTAAACTCATCAATGAATGTTATGAAATAATTTTGATTGTTTATTGTTGGAGGAGTAATAGGACCACAAATATCTGAGTGTATTATGTATAATGGCCTGTTAATATGCGATTTATCCTTTCGTTTAGAAAATGGTAGACGTGCTTGCTTTCCATTTATACAAGCTTCACATAGATCATAACTTGGTTGAATATTATTCAATTTATCAATGTTTTGTGCCAATTTTTTAGATTTAATTTCTATGAATTTATTTTTGCTTATATGACCTAAGCGTTCATGCCAAATTTTATAGTTTTCCGTAGCAGAATTAATGACAACATTTACTTGTTCATGCATGTTGTTTTTTAGTAGTTTAAATTTTACACATACTAAATTGTTCAGAGACTCACCCTTAATTACCGCCTTACCGTCCTTTTCAATTAGAACTTGCCCATTTTCTTTGAAGATAACTGTAATTCCAGCTTCTTGGATACGTCGTACGGACAACAAGTTGTAAGGTACGTCAGGAACGTACAGGACGTTTCTGAGGGTTCCCTGGATTCCTAGATTGGTTTTTACCTCTATATTGCCTCTGAGAGATGAAGTGATGAAGGTATTATTTTTAGCAACAGAAATCTTAACTGGTATCTTCAATTTTTCAGCAGTAGTGAAATGCAACTTTTCATTGACGATGTGATCAGTAGCTCCTGAATCCAATACAAATATTATTTCATTTTTTGTAAATAATATCTTGTTCTGGAGAATACTGCTGTTGATCATAAAAGCAAAACTCTGCTCTGGGTCTTGAGTGGTTTTAACAACTTGAAGAATTCTTTGTTCATTTTGAGATCTCTTATAAAAATAGCAATCTTTTTTAAGGTGATTTGTCCTACCACAATGGTCACATTTTCTGTAGTTTCCACTATTATTTTTGTTGAATTTAGACTGATAATTGTGGTTATGTTTAAATTGTTTTCGTTTTTGAAAACTACGGTTGCGATGCGTTGGAAAGTTTCTGTTTTTCTTCTGGGATTGAAAAAATGTTGAATGATTTTTCCGGGTTTCACTTTGAAGCACTTTAGTACTTGTGTCAATGATTTCATGTTTCAATTTTGTTTCGTGATCCAATAAACGTGTTTTGACAAAAGCAAGGGTTAGGTTATCTTCCGACAATGTTTGAATAGCTGTTATAATGCCATCATATGACGATGGTAATGTTAATAATAGATGAGCTACCTTACCCATTTCTGTCAAAACTGAGCCCGCCGCAGCTAACTCGATGATCATCTCATCGAATTTGATGAAGTGCTCTAATAGAGAAATGCGTTCCTCTAATTTGAAGCTTAATAATTTCTTTTGGACTGCCAGTTGCGTTGCTAAGCTTTTCGTTCATAAATTTCATCCAGTTTCCTTAATATGTATTTTGCAGTGTCTCCATCTTGAACCATTCCTATCATGGTGTCACTTAAATATTCAATAATGCACCCTTTTGCACATATTTCCATTTTTCTCCAATTGTCTGTTAGTTCTTCGGGGGCGGGTTCCTGTAAAACCTGAAGAACATCCTGCTCTTCAATTAGGGCTTTTATGCGAAATTTCCAGATCGAATAATGATTTCCATTAAACTGCTTAATGTTGCGCTTCACTTGCTTAGCACCTTCCATTGTTCCTTTTTTTATTACCAACTTTGTCTTTTAATCACTTTATACGGAACACAATGAGTTAAGTATTTATATCTTAGTTTATTTCACCTTAACTGGGCCCATAACCTATTAGGAATATGGGTAGGAAAATCACACACAACAATATTACGATTTTGTTTTATTTTAGTCCTCTCGATATGAAATCCACTATTCAACTAACTATTTAGAAAATATATAAAAACTTATAGGGATCGTTCCTTCACGGAACTTTATATCAATGTTTATTTATGTTACACATAATGCATGTATCGAGTGAGAAGTGCTCAGACATCATAAAGCGATCACTGACTGTGTGTGACATCATCAATGAAGGCTTTATTTTTGAATATTAATTACACTAACAAATGATAAACTCAACAATGGGCAACCCAATATAAGATTTTTATACAACCCTGTATACTTTGAATTCTACTCCACCCTGTATATGGAACAGCTTGTAGATTATAACATCTCTATAATATTTTTTAAATCCACCTATATAACTTTAATTATATTCCGCTATATATTTCATCCATCCTATATATGCAACTACTTGTGGACATAAAATATTTTTTTAACCACCCTATAAACTGTAATTCCACTCCATCCCATAATTCAATTCGTTTTGAATATGCCGCCTATTTTCTTCAATGTGGTGATATTATCCAAGCAAACCTTTAAAAGAAACTAGAAGATGCCACACACAAGCTTCAGACATAAAATTTACACAATTTTTCTTTTGCAACGCTAAATTCTTCCTATAGTATTTTAATAACTTAACAGGCCTTCATTTCATCGATATATAAACATTTTTCACAGTCAATTCAGGTTTTTGTTAGTTTTAATATAACTTTTGTAGATTTTATTATTGTTGAATTGCCAAATTTTACATTAATAGATTTCTTTAAAGTCTCGCAGATATCAAAATAGGCATAGTGTATATGATATTATCTATACGTCCATTATCAAGTAACCATTATATTTTAACTTTCTTCGGCTTGTCATCTTTACTTGCTGTGGAAGTATGTTGGCAATAGTAGTATGAAAACTATTAGCTTGACTCTTACAACTCATATAATGACAATATCCTCAATGATAATTTCAGATATTATTTAATTCACGTCTTTGGTAACTAGAAGAAGAACAACAATCGCCCCAATTACATTTATGGACCGACAATCTTCTTTAATGTGACCTGGCGCATCCACAGCTAAAAAACTTTAATTCGTCTGAAATGAAGACCTGGCTTCTGCTTGAAAAACATTTGATGTAGCATTTGACACTAGCTTGTCTGATTCTGATTCTTCGAATAATGTTACGTATGAATAATTTTTCTATTTGTCATTTTAAGTTTATTTTGGGACAATGTAAAGTTGTTAACTTTTTCAGATACGTGTCATCAAACTTTTTGAGTATCTCGTAAGCTGTGACAAATTCACTTAGTTATGCATTCTAGCTGTTTGTTATTAAACTATAAATGTAATTTAATAATAATAATAATAATAAACGTCTTTATTTATCCTATGGGTATGTGCTAGGCGAAGTTTAGCTAAAGCTATTCTTACACTTAACCTAGCCATACAGGTAACTTTCATGAATATAATACATTATAATACAGGGCACCACTTAAGTTAGAAATGATTAGAATTTACATTATACTAACAGTCTACAGAGAACAAAGGCTTTACAAACAGTGAGTACCAGACAGCATCAACTTTCTAAGCCAACTTTTAAATGCTAGTATTGATGTGAATGGCTTATTTATTAGGAGTTTGTTAAAATAAGGCAGTATTGTGACGCGGGATATGAAGAAGTCTGTTTGAGCGTAAATTAAGCGGATGGAGGGTATTCCTAAATATTAATTTATGGTATAACGGTGGAGGCATTTTAAAATTGACGACTTTATAAACTATTGTGCAGTAATTAAATTCTCTTCTTTGGTCCATAGTAAGCCAGGAAATATTTCTCAAATGATTTGAAATGTGTTCGTATTTTCTGACACCGCAAACAAAACGGCAACAACAATTTTGAACCTTTTGTATTCTGACTGCATCATATTTATTAATAAAAGGGCCATATACTGAGTCACCATAACTAAAACGAGATAAGACCAGGGAATTCATTAATAGTTTCTTTACTGAGGTGTTTAGATTAAATCGATGTGGGTATAGCAACTTTATAGTTGCATACGATTTTTGTATTAAACTGTTTACATGAGAAACGAATTTCAAATCTCTATCGAAAATAATACCCAGATTCCGAACACTCTCTTTAAATTGTAGGACTTGACCATCTGCATGAACACATAAGTTGTTCTGCACAAGATTTTGATGCCTTCCCAGGGCCATTAAATGACTTTTAGCACTATTTAGATTTAAGTTATGGTTTTTGGAACTCTTTATTATTCTTTCCAAGTCAGCGTTAATACACGACTCAGCATGTTTAATGTTGTCAATGTCAAAGTTTAAATACATCTGCAAGTCGTCAGCAAATGCTTGAACTTTACAGTACTGAACGCTCTTTAAGACATCTGTGGAATAAATTAAGAAGAACAGGGGGCCAAGGATGGACCCCTGGGGCACACCCGAGGTAACCACTTTTTCTGATGAAAATGAGTCATTGACCTGGACGATCTGCCTACGACTTGTCAAATAAGATTTAACGAGAGTAACAAATTCACAGCTGCATCCATAATATTTGAGTTTAGAGCAAAGTAAACTATGACTAATAGTGTCAAAGGCCTTGGAGAAATCTAATAGCATCAGGACAGTTTCATTTTTACGATCAATGGCAGAGACAATTTCGTCACAGACATTCAGTAAAGCAGTGGAAGTACTGTGGCCTTTACGAAATCCAGCTTGAAAATCAGATAAAATATTCTGTGTGGTGATAAAGTGTGAAAGTTGATGAAATATGACTTTTTCCAGTATTTTTGAAAGTGCAGGTAAAATACTGATGGGTCTGAGATCACTGTATTTTTCAGGGTTGTTGATTTTGGCCAGAGGTTTTACAATGGCTTTTTTCCATATATCAGGATAGTAACTTTGCTCAATACAACTATTAATAATATGAGTTAGTATGCTATCCATATAGGGGCTACAAAGCTTAAGCATATGTATCGATATCCCATCAACACCAACTGAGTTCGAAGAAATATTATAAAGAATGTTATGGATTACAGCTGGAGTGACCATCGAGACGGCAAATAATGCATTATTATTTGTAAAATGATTATTTTCATAGTAGTCTACAGTAGCTGGGTCTACATCAGCAACACTAAATACAGAGCCGAAATAATCATTTACCTTATCAGGATTGGATAAATTAAGTGGTATAGGAATGACTGGCTTATTTACAATTGTATTGTTTACTACTTTCCACAATAATTTTGTATTTGTATTAGCAAAAACTGAATCAAAGTAGCTTTTCTTTTCTCTGCGTATAGCAGATAGTGTGAAATTTCGTAATTCTTTATACCGATTCCAATCACATTGTAACTTTGTAGACTTATATTTGGATAAGGCTTGATCACGCTCTTTTATCATTATTTTTATGGCATATGTAATCCAAGGAGCTTTATTTTTTGTAACCCTAACAGTACGTATAGGAGCATGTTTACTGAATAGTGAAATTAGAAGCTCATTGAATAACTTGATTTTATCATCTATATCATTAATATATATAATATCTAGAAACGGTGTTTCTACTAAATCGGATTGGAATAATTTTGGAACAAAATTCTTAAAATCCCTAAAAGTAATGTATTTGGCCCATTCGGAAGTTTTAACGCAAGTTAATTCACAACAATTTAAAAGGTGATCAGAGATATTTTGATTGTTTCTCACCTCACTATTCTTAATGAAATTATTGTTGGAAACAAATATTACATCTAAAAGGGATAATTTGACTTGCCCAGATTTGGTTTTGCCAAGTCGAGTAGGTTCTTTAATTAACTGATCAAAACCATAGCGATTAAAACATTTATAAAGTGCATTATCAGGATTCAGCTGATCAACATTCATGTCACCCAAGCATATAATATTTCCACTTAAAGGTAAAATATGTGACAAGGTTTCATCAATTTCGTTTAAAAAGTTAGTAAGATTCCCATGAGGTCTATAAATGCATCCGACGAAATAATTAAGTTTATTAATCTTAACCTGAACCCACAATTGCTCTATGGTATCATTAAAATTAAGTTTCACTTTCACTTTATAGGAATTTAATTTACTACTTACGTAAATACCTATACCTCCCCCTCTACCGTTTATACGTTCTCTATCTAATCTGTAAAATATATAACCCGGTATGTCAACAGAACCGCTAATTATCCCATCATTTAACCATGTTTCTGTTACTGCCATTAAATCAAAACTTTGAACAAACTCCTTTACATCTTGAAAATGAGCTATTAATGATCTAACATTTAAATGACCAATACTAAAATTTTTGACATCCCAGCTTAAATGTAGATGAATAATACTTAGTAAAATAAAGCTAGTAAGCAATAACTTAAAGAGATAACAAAATGTTCCTGCACTGTTTGTAAACAATTAAAAGTATAATGGAAGAAAAATATATAAAAAAACAATACTTGCTGAAATGAGGAACGACACTGGACAAACAAAGTTAGATACAGTTCCGATTAATAATAAGATATGTGGTGACCGGTTATTTTGGTAACAACCTATTCAAATCTTCTTGAGTCTTCAGCTGGCATTTTTGGCCATTTACTCTCACAAACACGTAACCATCTTGAGACCAAGCATTACGCATTCCATACTTGTTTTTAGCTTCTCTAAGTAATTTAAACCTGGACGGAATCAGATCTTCTGTTATAACAAATTTAGAGTTTTTTAGATTCTTTTTGTTTGAGAATATAAGATTCTTTAGTCTTTCAGAAATAAACTTTATCATAATACCTCTGGGTTTGCTGCTGCTTGCTTTCAAAGGGCCTATGCGATAGCAATCAACCAATTCGATGTTCTGATTGCAATCCATTTTTTTGTCACGGAAGATATCTTGGATTGCTTCCCTTAGGTCTTCCCCCTTTCGTTCCTTAACGCCGTGCAATCGTAGGTTGGATAATTTAGACTTTTGCTCTAAGGCTTCAACCTTGGACTTCAATAATAAATTTTCATTTGAGACTGTTTGGAGTGATGTCTGCAGATCCTTGATATTTTTCACTAATCCCTCAATTTTGTCGGCTAGTTTATTATAAACTAAATCAGCCAACTTATCGGCAATTTTTAACATGAAGGATTGATCAGATATACTTTCTATGAAAATGCGTTTGGAAAGAATTTTTATATCCTCTTCTTGTTTTTTTGAGAAACTCATACTTAAATCACTGTATTTCACAAAAAGATTCGAATAAAACTGAATCGTTATAGAGGAACAAAGCCAAAACCCGGACACTCACAGACGCGACTATACTCGAGCGGTGCTCATATTCTAACTCTAATTTGTTGCCTGGACATCTCTATCTGTCATCTTATATATTACCATCGGTATCATTTTCACACTTGTTACTAAATATCCACGTATCCAACCTCCACATCATCTTCAACGCTAAAACATTGGAAGGAGGCCCTAGAATAAACACGGCCATCATAGAATACAGAATCTACCGCCAAAATTGACAATAGGAATAGAAATCGCCTTGATTTAACAAGTGCGCCTAGTAAGAAGCAGAGACAGCGAACTTCCATTTATAATAACAACAACTTTACAAGTAGAAAATGTATATAAATTACAAGGAGCTGACAATAACACAGAAGATGAACATCCTAATAAAGCAAATTTATCTGCATCAAATTCTGACCCTGTTGATGGGGGATAACTAGCAACAGGTAAGGGGGAAATGGGTGGAGATCCAACGTCACGCTTCAATCAGGGCCATAAACGAATATGAAAGTGGACTAGAAATTGCTCAGAAATACCATTGGATTTTTGTTACCGGACTTTACAAGAATACCGATGAAAACGACATTCCCACTTATGTGTAATTCAAGTCCCAGGACAACACCCCTTGCCAAACTGGGTTATTGTGAACCGTTTCCTGAATCTTCAATGTCGGCGGAATCCATCCATTCACCAAAGAAGGAACGAAGTCGCACGGGTCTAACTATCAATAAAAGCTTTTAATTATTTTATGCCAATATAAAGGGTATTGGGGACAATTTTAATTGCTTCTCGGTGAATCAAAGGTTGACTGCTTTTGCATCAATGAGCACTGGCTTCAGTCTTTGAGATAAAAATAAATAGTTTTATAGCTATAGCTAGCTTTTGTAGATCGAATAAAGTGCATGAGGGTGTGAGTGTTTATATCAGAGAGGACCTAGAATGTCATGAGATTAACTTGTCAAAACTTTCGAAAGAGTTGCAGTTGTGAGGTAGCTGGAATCTACATTTTCTCTATACACATCCAAATAGTAATAGTATATATATATATATATATATATATATATATATATATATATCTTCAGGAGGGATCTGGATAGATATCTGGAGTTGATTTCTCTAGTTTTGAAAAAAATTGATCATACAGAGAACCTTATAGTCATTGGTGACTTATGAACGGCGGAACTGCAAGGAGATTGACTATCTTAACTTCTTTTTTTAATTCCTATGATTGAGTTTTCAACAGTTAACTTCAAAAAAACGAGGGATGAAGCAATTCTGGATAATATATAATTTATTTAATTCTCACATAATCATAGCACTAAAATGATTTTCAGACCAATAACTGATGAAGGTGTTTCTCCTTTGTATAACCAACAACAACTATATAACTGGAAATTAATTACGGAAGGTTCCGAAAGTGTGGAGTATCAATTCTGCCAACAGTTTGGATAATAGTCAAAATTGCTAACGAGCTGAGTAAAAATCTTTCTACTTCTAATAGCGCCTTCAATGACTGTTTATCAAATAAATACAGAAAAAATGGTTTCAGACAAAATTTATGGCATTCAAAATAGTGGTAGCAGAGACTGTTATGACATCAATTCTAGAATCCTTAAATATTTCACAGATATATTAAGAAAACTTCTGACTGACTTGTTTAATCGCTGCATCAGAGAAAGCTTATTTCCATGTTCTCAAGTTGGCAAAATTTATACTTGCTTTCGAAAAATAAAGGAGATCCTGTAGATCGAACAAATTGTAGGCCTATATCTCTGTTACCAATAATCTCAAAAATTGCTGAATCATTATTGAAAAACGAAAGGATTGACTACTTTGACTTAAATGAAATCTCTATACCAAACTAATTTGTTTTTTTAACAAAAAGAGCACAACTTTTCTCCAGTGCTTGCTAACATTTTCATAGACCAAATCGAAACCTAGGCTCTAAACTCGTCTAATTTAAAACTTTCTTGCTGGCTTAGATATGTTGATGATACCTTTTTGTCATTTGGCCCCATGGCAGATATTCATTAGACTTCTTTCTACAACACCTGAATGGTATACATTCTAATATTCAATTTACAATGGAATTCGAGTCCGATTCTTCGCTCCCATTTATTGATGACCTCATAACAAAAAACACCAATAGCAGATTCTCACATACCGTCTATAGGAAACCAACACATAACAATCGAGACTTAAAATGCCCAATCACACCATCACCCTGCCCAATTGAGTTCTGTAATGAAATCTTTAGCTCTTAGATCTATTCGCTTAACATATATTGACAGTAGACAAAACTTAATAATCTTCAACAATTCCTTCGACAAAACGTTTACCATCCGGACCACATTGCGATCATAATTAATCAATCGCAACAACCCCCAAATACACCAACCCCATCAGAAACAGACCAACAACATCGGAAAGCCTTCCTTCCGTACATCAAGGAGTTACTGACAAAATAGCACGGATCCTCCACCGACATAAAATAAAGTCAAACTATAGCCCACTTAACCGGGAACCCTAAAGATAAAGTACTTAACGAGGATCAAGGAGTTTACGAAATTCCATCTCGCGATTGCCCACAAAGCTACATATCGATTGTAGCAACAGGCTCGTCAACCATCCAGTATATGAACATTCTTTGTCAATGCGCAAAAAAGATCCGACTTCAGCTCTCGCACATCATCATATCCAAACAGGACAGTCTATATTCTTAGAGGACAATAGAACTATTATATTTCTTTATTCCCTGAGGGCGTCTACTATTCGCGAAACTATAAAAATAGAGAAAAGACTCCTCTGCCTAAACCGACGCGATGACAGCTCTCGCCTTCCTACAGCATGGACCTACGTAATTGCCAGATTAAACAAAGCAGACACGCCCACCAACACTCAACCAATCACAACACAGCCCCTTCATCACGTGACATCCCCTTCTAACCCACCGATAACTATAAATAAAAGAAGCAGAGCAGATTCAGTTCAGTTACCTAGTGACTCTTGGGGCGTAGACAGATTGAGGCCCCGAGTTCGATCTAGACTCTGAAACTCTTTTTCACTTTTGTATCTTGATAATGGCTCCAAAGCAGGAGTCGAAACGTGTAGTATATAATAAATTCAGACGCGGTTCTCACCCGGAACCTAGCCTAGTTCATATATATATATATATATTGCAATATACTTCGTGGGTTCAATTTAAAAATTATAACAACTAGTATTCACTGTCACTTTTCTAGAACTTTATTTACATTCTGATTCAAATACAATAACAATCCCATATAAGCTAGTCGACGCGGTATCACTGAACTGCGATCGTGGCGTGCTTCTTTTATAATCCCGTGGAATTCTCCAGTAGAAAATAATCATCGCTCCTTCCGCTGCCGAGTCTTTTCGAGAATCGTATTTTTTATCGTAAAGCGTTTGTTGTCGTGCTGAAAGGACACAGGGTCGGCTTTGGGAAAATTTTGTAACACTGCCCCCCCCTTAATTCTGATCGTCCCGATCAGAAACATCCTCTCCATGGTAGGGAGCTAGTCGATCTAAATGAACCACCTTCAATTTAGCCTTGGGGTTTCGACAGATCCGGTAGACGACGTCATTAAGCCTCTTAACCACCTCGTATGGACCATCCCAGGCGGGTGTAAGCTTTGGGGATTTACCCTTGCTCCGTTGGGGGTTGTACAACCAGACTTTGTCCCTCTCCTGGAACCCGACTGAATTGGCCTTGAGGTCGTATCGCGTCTTCATCCGGTCACTGGTGGCCAACATCTGCGTTCGGGCTAATTCGTGTATTGCCAGCAGGTTATGTCGGAGCTGGTCGGCATAGTCGTCGATGTCTTGGGGAGGTTCTTCGGGGGAGCCAAATGCCAAGTCGCATGGTAATAGCAGCTCCTTTCCGAATAGGACCCTGGCTGGGGTCAGGCCTGTACTATTATGTACAGCAGAGCGATATGACAACAGGAATAGGGGAATATGCTCATCCCAATCACGCTGGTTATTGCTGACGACCTTGGATAGGTGTTGTTCCAAGGTCCTGTTGAATCTTTCCACCATTCCGTCTGACTGTGGGTGTAATGGTGTTGTTCTCGTTTTCCTGATCCCCAACATCGTGCAGACCTTCTGGAATACATTCGATTCGAAGTTACGCCCCTGGTCTGAATGTAATTCCATCGGGACGTCAAACCGGCTGAATAGTTGTTCTACTAGCACCGTCGCTACCGTGGTTGCCTCTTGGTTGGGTATCGCATATGCCTCAGGCCATTTGCTGAAGTAATCCATTGCGACCAGAATGTATTTGTTCCCCCTCTCAGACTCGGGAAACGGACCGGCGACATCGATGGCGATTCTCTCAAATGGGACGCCCACATTGTACTGCTGCATTCTGCCCTTGGTCCGGGTCTTCGGGCCCTTACTGGCGGCACATGTGGCACATTTGCGGCACCAAGTTCTGACGTCTTTGAAGTAATTCACCCAGTAGTACCGCTGGCGAACATTGTCTAGGGTTTTATTCATGCCCAGGTGGCCTCCGGTAATTCCATCATGTACTTCGGTCAGGATGGCTGGTACCTTTTTCTTCGGAACTACCAGATGGGACTTGGTTTCTCGTCCATCAGCGCTTTCCCAAACTCGCTTGAGCATTCCATTGTCCACTCGTAGAGAGTCCCACTGAGCCCATAACGATTTCAGCACGCCGGAGTATCTAGCTACCTCGTCCCATCGTGGCCTGGGTGCCCCTCTCATTTTGAGTGACAAGATTGGTTCGATGTCTGGATCAGCCATTTGGTCCTGGATGCACTGTTCCGTTGTCCAGTCTTCATTGGCCTGCACTCGAATTCCGTCTTCAGACAATGCTTGCATTCCGCTCTACAGGGTCTTCTGGATAGGGCATCGGCATTATTGTGCAACCGGCCGGCACGGTGTTCCACCTTGAAGTCGTATTGCTGTAAGTTCTCCATCCATCTGGCCAGTTGTCCTTCCGGTGTCTTCATGTCCAGCAGCCATTTGAGTGCGGCATGATCTGTTCGGATTAAGAAATGGCGACCATACAGGTATTTATGGAAATGGTCCACAGCCCTTATTATTGCAAGAAGTTCTTTTCTGGTGACGCAATAATTTCTTTCTGGCTTCGAGAATCCACGGCTGTAGTACTCGATCACCCTCTCTTCACCATCTTGCACCTGGGATAGGACGGCCCCCAAACCTGTGTTGCTGGCGTCGGTGTCTAAGATCAACTTGCCGGACTGTGTAGGAAAGGCTAGGATTGGGCTGGAACATAGTGCTGCCTTCAGTCGCCTGAATGATGTTTCGCAATCCTGATTCCAATGGAAGGTCTCTTTATCAGTGGTCTGCCGATGTAGAGGGGCGGCGATGGTGGCAAATCCCTCAACAAAACGCCGGTAGTATGAACATAGGCCCAAGAAGCTTCGGAGTTCATGTTTGTCTCTTGGAACTGGCCAATCGCGGATGGCTTCTATCTTGTCTTCGTTGGTGCGGATTCCTGACTCGGACACTACGTGGCCCAAAAACTCTACTTCTTTTTGAAACAAGGAACACTTCTTCGGATTGAGTCTCAGGTTGGCATTATTAATTCTGGAGAATACTTCGCCCAGGTTCTTCAGATGGTCGTCGAATGTCTGGCCCATGACTAGAATGTCGTCGAGGTATACTAAGCACGTCCTCCATGTTAACCCGCTCAGTACATACTCCATTAGCCTCTCAAATGTAGCGGGTGCATTACATAACCCAAAGGGCATGACCGTGAACTGAAACAGCCCTTTACTGGTGGAGAACGCTGTCTTCTCTCTTCGTTTGCGTGCAGACCAACCTGCCAATATCCACTTTTTAGGTCTAGTGTGGAGAACTAACGGGAGCCTGCTAGTGCGGTCAAAGTGTCATCGATTCGGGGTAGTGGATAGCTGCAAAATCGGGTGGTTCCATCCTTCTTTTTAACTAACACGACGGGAGCAGACCATGGACTGATGGATGGCTCAATAACTCCATTTTGTAACATGGACTCGATGTTTTCCTCGACTGCCTGTTGTTGCCCCAATGGTAGTCGTCTAGGTGGTATTCTGATGGGCTGAGCCTTTCCGGTATCTATTCGATGCTGGATGATGTTGGTGCGACCGGTGGTTCCATTTTTACTGTTAAAAATTTGCCAGTGTTTTGTGATAAATTGCTTGGCTTTTTTCTGGTTCTCTGGTGTCAAGTGTGTTAAGTGGTCAGCAAACTGTTGTAGGAACTCTTTATCGGGCCCTGTCTCCTTCACCGCCGTCTGGTACTCTTCTTCGCAATTGATGATGGTCTCTACTGGCTCGAAACAAGCTATCTCTTGACCATTGGTAATTCTGATGTCGTTGTTGGACAAATTCAGGACTCTGATTGGTATATCTCGTCCGGTTTTAACTATAGCCCGTCCAACTAAGTAGTCATGAGCTGAGTGTACGGGCTCCACCATTCCAACGCAGCTCCCAGGATTGCTGTCTAGCTGCCCATGAATAATCTATTCTGTTCGACCGGGAATTCTAGCTGAAGACTTTGCCACAATTTTTATGGGCGTGAATGATGTGTTGACGGGCCGTGTCAATACAAATTCCTCATTCAGGAACCGAAGAACATCATATCTCGGGTCGAACATAAATCCATGCTGGCTAATTAGGTCCATTCCCAGTATAAAATCGTCCTCAATATTCGCTACCAGGACCCTATGCCGGATCATGTTGTCCCCTATCTGTAGCACGACATCTGCCTCACCCTGTATGGACATGGACTCGCCGGTGACTGTTCTGAGCTGGATGTTATTGGTAACTGGCCGAATTTCTGATGCTCTCAAAACCCTGGACTTGGCAATGGACACAGCGGCGCCGGTATCGATGGTGATGGTAACTGCTCGCCCGTTGATGGTGCCTCTGATGACTAGGCTGCCGCTATCTCTGCAGAATCCCCGGATGGATAACGTTTTGGGGGCTGGTGGAGGGACAGTCAGCATTCGCCCCCCTATGCTGACTGACTGACGGTCCCTGGACATGTGGCTGTTTTGTTGGTTACCCCTGGTCGGTGATTGTTCAGGTGGCCTCACTCGACAATCACGTTGGAAGTGTCCTGTCCGTCCGCAGCGGTAACATGCCCCTCTGGTGCCAGTTCTTTGTGACCGTTCTAATATTTTGTTCAGACCAGCCAGCAGCGCTTGAAATGGTGACTCTGACTCTTCCTGGTTGAAGGAAACTGCTCGGACCCTCGGCTTGGACATGTTCATGACGGCCTCTACTTCCAAAGCCCGAAGTAGAGCTTCATTACTCTTCTTGACGCCACTCAGTCTTAAATTTCTTTGTACTTCCACAACTCTGATGCCGTTTATGAAACTCTGTGTGGCCAACTGGTCTTTCGTTTCCTCTGGCAAGTCTGGGTAGGACAAGTGAACTAACCGTCTAATTTCTGCGAATTCTTGGAGGCTTTCACCGGATTTTTGGGTTTTTCCACTCAGTTGGACTTGGTATACCTGGCTCAAGGATTGATTGTCGTAACGTTTGTCTAGGATAGCGATGATCTTGTCGAAATTGCCTTGTTCATCGACTGAAATGCTCTGGAGGAGTTCTAGGGCCGGACCTCTTAAGGAAATTACCAGAGATGTGGATTTTTCATGATTATCCCATCCATTAGCTGTAGCCACGGCCTCAAATTGCCGTTTATACATGGGCCAAGATGAACTGCCGTCGAATGTGGGTGGTTTACTAAAGGAACCTTTGGTACTCACGGTGTTCTGGTATTTTCCTCGCTATAAGTCCTGTTGCATTTTTTTAATTTCTGTTTCTAGTTTATTTTGGAATGCACAGATTTTATCTTGTACTTCAGTGTGTACTGTTTGCTTGATGGAACTGATTTCAAATTTTACCTGGCTTTGGATGGAATCAAGATCATCTACTTTTGTTTCAAGAGTATCCACGGTATTTTTTATGGTCTTAATGTCATCATTTATCTCTTTTATATCTGACTCAACTATTTGCATTCTTTCATTAACTGTTTCATTAACTTGTCCTACTATTTGCATTAATTGTTCGAATTGCAGTTGTCTTTTCTGTTCAGTTTCGTGTCGATTTAATTCAATTTGATCTTGTTTTTGTTCAAATTTCGAGAACAATCCCTCAATTAAATTATGTTGTTCACTTTTCATCGTGGAAACCAGATTTTGTTGTTTTTCTTCCATCGTGGAAACAAGATTTTGTTGTTTTTCATCGATATTAGTGACAAGATTTCCTAATTCAACTTTAAGTTTATCATCAAAAGATTTCACTAACCTTTGTTGAATTTCTTCTTGATGTTGTTTCTCCTCCTTATCACGTTTTTCTAGAATCTGTGCTATTTTTTCGTCTAGTCCCTCTGTAACCTGTTTGATAATTTTTCTGGTAGTTTCGTCGGTTTTTTCCATACTTCGAGTTTCCATAACTGCACTAATCCTTTACTTCTGACACCAAATTGCAATATACTTCGTGGGTTCAATTTAAAAATTATAACAACTAGTATTCACTGTCACTTTTCTAGAACTTCATTTACATTCAAACATCTGATTCAAATACAATAACAATCCCATATAAGCTAGTCGACGCGGTATCACTGAACTGCGATCGTGGCGTGTTTCTTTTATAATCCCTGTGGAATTCTCCAGTAGAAAATAATCATCGCTCCTTCCGCTGCCGAGTCTTTTTCGAGAATCGTATTTTTTATCGTAAAGCGTTTGTTGTCGTGCTGAAAGGACACAAGGTCGGCTTTGGGAAAATTTCGTAACACATATATATATATATATATATATATATATATATAATATAAATTTAGCTGTAATATAAAGTGAGGACCTACTGTAGAGCACATGATGTGAGAACCGGCAGAAGGAATAAAAATTAAGGGAATTTTTTAATCCAGCAAATATTTACTCTAAAATAGCAACAATTTTGTCACTAATATACACACAAAAAATGTAAGATAAGATTTCTTTGTTCCCTAAATATATTAAAACGAAGTAAGGACCTTATAAGAAACTATTCAACTTAGGCCCAACAATAATTTTAATGTACTACTAACATTCTGAGGACAGTATATAACTTGGACCTACCAAAGCGAGAGCTACGCATAGTTGCAACATTTAAGTAGTTATGTATATTCTGGCGATAACGTCCTATAAATCTGCGCATGAAGTGAGGTCCATAGATTTTTATTCCGGCAAATTCACAGTTGTTTTGACTAGTCGTTATATGTTTACGTTTTTTCATATTGTGGCGATTCAGAGTCAGACGTTCTGACTCAGAACGGTGCGTTTGAAATAAATTCATTTAAACATAAGATGTTTTTGCTCAATTAATATCTCTTTAAACTAATAATTTCTTGGATATGCTTCATACAATATACAGTTTGAGAAATAAATATAGCTAGAGAAGACATATATTGTTTTTTTCCTATTAATGAGTCAACCTATATGAATCATTCGCCCTGCAATTTTAATAAGACAATAAACAGATATAAGATCCGTCTCTTGATACTCAATATGATGTTAAACCCATTGCAAAAACTATACATATTGAAAAAAGGTTTTTTATACTACCTTGTAATTTTAAATTCTCTCCGTCGACTTTGTATGTTATAACATTGCTACGTTAACAAATGTTCAGTGTTATTATATTGACTATGTATGAATAGTTATCGAGATACAGGGTGTTAAACATTGGAAATGTTTCCATTTTCTTATCAGATTTCTTATAACAGACGTGTATTATTTCCGTACATTCCTGGAAAGATAATTTTCGCATAATTTGACAAAAATCTTAAATAAAACAATTACCATTAAATATATTTGATTACAGTGTGTTTCCAATATATGTAACATCTTTTTCAGAAAACCCATTTTTTATTACAACGATGAATACATAAGATGTAATCGTACAATTAATAAGAAATGAGTTCTTGGACGTGTTCATATTGTTACGGAATTTACCCAAAGCCGACCCTGTTTCATTTCAGTACGACAACAAACGCTTTAAGATAACGATTCTCGAAAAGACTCGGCAGCGGAAGGAGTGATGATGATTTGTACTGGAGAATTCGACGCTGGTGTTGTAAAGGAAGCAAGCCACGATCGCCAGTTCAGTTATACCGCGACGACTAGCGTATATGGGATTGTTATTGTATTTGAATCAGCTGTTTTAATGTAAATAAAGTTCTAGAAAAGTGAAAGTCAATATTAGTTGTGTAATTTTAAATTGAACCCACGGACTTTACAACATTTGGTGATCAGAAGTAAAGGATTAAGTGCAGTTAAAATCCTAATTTGATTTATGGAAACCGTAGTATGGACGAAACTACCAAAAAAATAGTCAAGTAGGTTACAGAGGGACTGGACGAAAAAATTGCACAGATTCTAGAAAAACGTGACAAGAAGGAAAAACAACATCAAGAAGAAATTCAACAAAGGTTAGTAAAATCTTTTGATGAAAAACGTAAAATAGAATTAGAAAATCTTGTCACTACGATGAAAAGCGAACAACAAAATCTTGTTTCCACGATGGAAGAAAAACAACAAAATCTAGTTTCCACGATGAAAAGTGAACAACATAATTTAATTGAAGGATTGTTCTCGAAATTTGAAGAAAAACAAGGCAAAACGGAAGAAAAAAGACAATTGCAATTTGAACAATTAATGCAAATAGTATCGCAAGTTAATGAAACAGAATGAAAGAATGCAAATAGTTGAATCAGACATAAAAGAAATAAACGACGACATAAAGATCCAAAAAAGTAATGTGGAGACTCTTGAAATCAAAGTAGATGACATCGATTCCATCCAGAGCCAGGTGAAATTTGAAATCAGTTCCATTAAAAACACGGTACAAAGTGAAGTAAGTGAAGTACAAGATAAAATCAGTGCCATCCAAAACAAGGTAGAAACAGAAATCAAAAAAATGCAACAGGACTTACAGCGAGGAAAATACCAGCACACCGTGAGTACCAAAGGTTCCTTTAGTAAACCACCCACATTCGACGGCAGTTCATCTTGGCCCATGTATAAACGACAATTTGATGCCGTGGCTACAGCTAATGGATGGGATAATCAAGAAAAATATACTTCTCTGGTAATTTCGCTAAGAGGTCCGGCCCTAGAACTCCTCCAAAGCATTCCAGTCGATGAACAAGGCAATTTCGACAAGATCATCTCCATCCTAGACAAACGCTACGACAATCAATCCTTGAGCCAGGTATACCAAGTCCAACTGAGTGGAAAAACGCAAAAATCCGGTGAAAGTCTCCAAGAATTTGAAGCAGAGACGGTTAGTTCACTTGTCCTACCCAGATCTGCCTGAGGAAACGAAAGACCAGTTGGCCACACAGAGTTTCATAAACGGCATCAGAGATGTGGAAGTACAACAAAATCTAAGACTAAGTGGCGTCAAGAAAAGTAATGAAGCTCTACTTCGGGCTTTGGAAGTAGAGGCCGTCATCAACATGTCCAAGCCGAGGGTCCGAGCAGTTTCCTTCAACCAAGAAGAGTCAGAGCCACGATTTCAAGCGCTGCTTGCTGGCCTGGACAAAATATTAGAACAGTCACAAAGAACTGGCACCAGAGGGGCATGTTACCGCTGCGAACGGACAGGACACTTCCAACGTAATTGTCGAGTGAGGCCAACTGAACGATCACCAACCAGGGGTAAACAACAGAACAGCCACATGTCCAAGGACCATCAGCCAGTCAGCATAAGGGGGCGAATGCTGACTAACCCTCCACCAGCCCCCAAAACGTTATCCATCCGGGGATTTTGCCGAGATAGCGGCAGCCTAGTCATCAGAAGCACCATCAATGGGCGAGCAGTTACCATCACCATCGATACCGGCGCCTCTGTGTCCACTGCCAAGTCCAGGGTTTTGAGAGCATCAGAAATTCGGCCAGTTACCAATAACATCCAGCTCAGAACAGTCACTGGCGAGTCCATGTCAATACAGGGTGAGGCAGATGTCGTGCTACAGATAGGGGATAACATGATCCGGCATAGGGTCCTGGTAGCGAATATTGAGGACGATTTTATACTGGGAATGGACCTAATTAGCCAGCATGGATTTATGTTCGACCCGAGATATGATGTTCTTCGGTTCCTAAATGAGGAATTTGTATTGACACGACCCGTCAACAGGTCAGTCACCTCCATAAAAATGGTGGCCAAGTCTTCAGCTAGAATTCCCGGTCGAACGGAACAGATTATTCATGGGCAGCTAGACAGCAACCCTGGGAGCTCCGTTGGAATGGTGGAGCCCGTACACTCAACTCAGGACTACTTAGTTGGACGGGCTATAGTTAAAACCGGACGAGATATACCAATCAGAGTCCTGAATTTGACCAACAACGACATCAGAATTACCAATGGTCAAGAGATAGCTTGTTTCGAGCCAGTAGAGACCATCATCAATTGCGAAGATGAGTACCAGACGTCGGTGAAGGAGACAGAGCCCGATAAAGAGTTCCTACAACAGTTTGCTGACCATTTGACACACTTGACACCAGAGAACCAGAAGAAAGCCAAGCAATTTATCACAAAGCACTGGCAAATTTTTAACAGTAAAAATGGAACCGCCGGTCGCACCAACATCATCCAGCATCGAATAGATACCGGAAAGGCTCAACCCATCAGAATACCACCTAGACGACTACCATTGGGGCAACAACAGGCAGTCGAGGAAAACAACGAGTCCATGTTACAAAATGGAGTTATTGAGCCATCCATCAGCCCATGGTCCGCTCCCGTCGTGCTAGTTAAAAAGAAAGATGGAGCCACCCGATTTTGTGTGGATTACAGAAAGCTGAATGACGTCACGAAGAAAGACAGCTATCCACTACCCCGAATCAATGACACTTTGACCACACTAGCAGGCTCCCGTTGGTTCTACACACTAGACCTAAAAAGTGGATATTGGCAGGTTGATCTACACGCAAACGACAGAGAGAAGACAGCGTTCTCCACCAGTAAAGGGCTGTTTCAGTTCACGGTCATGCCCTTTGGGTGCATTACCCGCTACATTTGAGAGGTTAATGGAGTATGTACTGAGCGGGTTAACATGGAGGACGTGCTTAGTATACCTCGACGACATTCTAGTCATGGGTCAGACATTCGAAGTCCATCTGAAGAGCCTGGACGAAGTATTCTCCAGAATTAATAATGCCAACCTGAGACTCAATCCGAAGAAGTGTACCTTGTTCCAAAAAGAAGTAGAGTTTTTGGGCTACGTAGTGTCCGAGTTAGGAATCCGCACCAACGAAGACAAGATAGAAGATATCCGTGTTTGGCCAGTTCCAAGAGACAAACATGAACTCCGAAGCTTCTTGGGCCTCTGTTCATACTACCGGCGTTTTGTTGAGGGATTTGCCACCATCGCCGTCCCTCTACATCGGCAGACCACTGAGAAAGAGACCTTTCATTGGAATCAGGATTGCGAAACATCATTCAGACGACTGAAGGCAGCACAATGTTCCAGCCCAATCCTATCATTTCCTACACAGTCCGGCAAGTTCATTTTAGACACCGACGCCAGCAACACAGGTTTGGGGGCTGTCCTATCCCAGGTGCAAGATGGTGAAGAGAGGGTGAAAGAGTACTACAGCCGTGAATTCTCGAAACCGGAAAGAAATTATTGCGTCACCACAAAAGAACTTCTTGCAGCAATATGGTCGTCATTTCTTAATCCGAACAGATCATGCCGCCCTCAAATGGCTACTGGACATGAAGACACCGGAAGGACACCTTGCCAGGATAGATGGAGAAATTACAACAATACGATTTCAAGGTGGAACATCGTACCGGCCGTTTGCACAATAATGCCAATGCCCTATCAAGAAGACCCTGTAGAGTAGAATGCAGACATTGTCTGAAGACCGAACAGCGAGAAGGTATCTCCATCAGACAGATTTTAGTGCAGGCCAATGAAGACTGGACAACGGAACAGTGCATCTTGTCGCTCAAAAAGAGAGGGGCACCCAGGCCACGATGGGACGAAGTAGCTAGATACTCGGGCGTCCTGAAATCGCTATGGGCCCAATGGGACTCTCTAAGAGTAAAGAATGGTAAGCTCAAGCGAATTTGAGAAAGCACTGACGGTCGAGAAACCAAGTCCCAGCTGATAGTTCCAAAAAAAAAGGTACCAGCTATCCTGACCGAAGTACATGAGGGGATTATCGGGGGTCATCTGGGTATGAATAAAATCCTAGACAAAGTTCGCCAGCGGTACAAGTACTATTGGGTAAATTACTTCGAAGACATCAGAACTTGGTGCCGGAAATGTGACACCTGTACAGCCAGTAAGGCCCGAAGGCCCGGACCAAGGACAGAATTGCCATCGATGTCGCCGGTCCATTTCCCGAGAGTGTGAGGGGGAACAAATACATTTTGGTCGCAATGGATTACTTCACTAAATGGCCTGAAGCATAGACGATTCTCAATCAAGAGGCAGCCACGGTAGCGACGGTGCTAGTAGAACAGTTATTCAGCAGATTTTGCGTCCCGTTGGAACTACATTCAGACCAGGGGCGTAACTTCGAGTCGAATGTATTCAGATGGTCTGATGTCTGATGTCGGGGATCAGGAAAACGGGAACAACACCATTGCACCCACAGTCAGAAGGAATGGTGGAAAGATTCAACAGGACCTTGGAACAAGATCTGATTGGGATGAGCATATTCTTCTAATCCTATTGGAATATCGCTTGGCCGTCCATAACAGCCAGGGTCCTATTCGGAAAGAGCTGCAATTACCCTGTGATTTGGCTTTTCGCTCCCCCGAAGAACCTTCCCAAGCCATCAACGATTATGTCGACCGGCTCAGACATAACATACTGGCAATACAGGAATTAGCCCGAACGCAGATGTTGGTCACCAGTGACCAGATGAAGACATGATATGACCTCAAAGCCAATTCAGTCGGGTTGCAAGAGAGGGACAATGTCTGGCTATACAACCCCCAACGGAGCAAGGGTAAATCTCCAAAGCTTACGCCCGCCTAGGATGGTCCATACGAGATGGTCAAGAGGATTAATGACGTCGTTTACCGTATCCGTCGATACCTCAGGGCTAAGTTGAAGGTGGTCCATTTAGAAATAACTCGACACTTAATCGGCAGCAAGGACGGTTTTGCTAGAAGAATTCGATGCGTTTTTAAAAGGAGCAGCCCGCACCTCGGGAGTTTATATTATTTCTTACTCGTATGTGATATTCGAATCAGCTCTGTTTGAATCTTTTTGATGTAAATAAAATTTCTAGAAAGTGATACTTATAAATATTATTTTTTAATTAATTGAACCCTCGGAGTTTATAACAATATCTAGCCTCAAATATATTATTCCTGAAGATTGCCAAAGAATAAACGGAAATTAGAATTTTCAGTTTAACCGTAAACATCGACCAAAGAAATTTACTACTTACTTAGATGTCAATGGAAATAACATGTATATTAATAAATAGAATGTTATACCAACCTGCACTCTTAGTGAGGACTGTACATGGTTGCCGATTATAAGTCCTCACTTATAGCATAGAATATTTGAATAGTCGTAAAAATATACGTCGTGAAAATATACATACGGTGAAGCGCCCTCAGTCTAAAACTCGGTGAACTAAATTTGTATTTTTCGTCAAAGTGAGGTCCAGTCAAAATAATGCTAGAATTAATAATTGCACATTTTGGGACTATTTGAGAGTGATATACAAAGTGAGGACCGTATACGGTCCTCTCTTTGACTTGGACCTCACTATTACCGGGAATTTCTTTGAGAGGTGGCTCACTTCTTGCACTGGGCATATATATATATATATATATATATATATATATATATATATATACATTTTTAGGTGGTTTCCGGGAATTCATCTGCGTAGTTGATAACCGATCCCTGCCGGGATCGATGGTAAAATGACGACGTTTCGGCAGAGTCACCTGAAGAGGGCAGATGTGAAATGCTTTCGTTTATATTCGGAGAAACAGACATAAAGTCGAAAGTCTGTCAGAACATAACAAAAACAGTAGGAAGAGATCAAGTCCCAATAATATTAGATCAATTCCATAACGGTAAAAACAACATACACAGAGGGATCAACGAAACTATTAGACGAATTAAAGAAAAGTATAACTGGCAAGGTATTACAAAAGACGTAGAAAACTTCATTAGAAACTGTCAAATCTGTCAGACAACTAAAGCTTTCCGAAAAAACCTTGACAATCCCTTAGTAGTAACCGAAACTCCAAGAACCCCATTTGAAAGGATAAATCTCGACATTCTCGAAGTTCCTAGCAAAAATTATTCCCTTACTATCCGAGACGAATTAACTAAATATTCCCAGGCCTACCCGATTAGCGACAACTCCGCTAAAACTGTCGTTAGTACACTCTTGGTGTTTTTCCAACACTTCGGAACGCCTCTGAGAATACACTGCGACTTGCGACTACGGTCGTGAATTCGACAATGCACTCCTCAAAGACCTTTGCAAATTGTTCGATATTAAACTTTCTTACTCTAGTGTAGGATACCCCCAATCTAACGGCTCGTTAGAGCGTTTTCATTCAACTTTGTTAGATATGATCCGTATTCATAAAGTCGAGCACCCTGCGAACACCCTTTCAATATTTTGCCATACGCAATTATTACTTACAACAACTCCGCTAACAGAACTCATGGGTTCACACCCTATGAACTCGTTTTCGGGCACATGTCTAGCCGACTACCTGAAACCCTCTATAACGAAAAGGACTTGATTTCTAAATACATCAGAGACTTAAATAACCGTATTTCACAGTACTACAAAATATCACGCGAAAGAACCGATACTCAAAAACAGAAAGCCAAAATTCGATTCGATAAACATGTTTCGGACAAAACCCCAAATTTTCAAGTAGGTGACAAGGTTTACGTACGCGAATCTCAGTTCAAAGATAAACTACAAAACACATTTAATGGACCTTTTCAAATAGTAGAACTACATACAAACTCAGCAATTTTACTAAATTCTCGTACTAACCAAAAAACCAAAGTAAACTTTGACCGTATGAAACCTTTCACAGAAGACTGATTTCTTTCCAGGGTCATCCTGCTGTTCGGATCGGCAGCATCCCAATTTGAAATAAAGCCAATCAATAACACCATAGGGATTTACTATCATGAAGAATCACGTATAGTCGTGTCAAATCACAAATGGACTCTTCTAGTTCATAGAAATCTCTCCGCTCTAGAACAAGCTTTCTCTACCAACGACAGAATTCTCGATGCACTAACTTTATCACTAAAAGCTAACGTCCACCCAACCAACGTTTTCCGTGCTGACGTTCAATCACACACCAACTTACTTAACCAAATCTCAAACTCTGTCAAAAACAAATTCACTGAAATCCACATGGACACCCGAAGGTACAAACGTGGACTAATCGATGGCGCCGGATCAATTTTCAAAGCCATAACTGGTAACTTAGAGCTTTTGAAAAACCTAATGAGTGTAACCACCTCAGTTACAAAGAACTTTAACGAGACTATTCAACACATTCAAATCGACGAGAAAATATTTAACGAAAATATTCGAAAATGAAAAATATGATTAGTACAGTAAACGTGAAAATGGCGTACGTGGAAACAAAACTTTCAATTCTAGAAATGACGGAAAAACTAATGGAAAATTATCTCTTTCTAGAAGACAACTTAAATGATGTTGTTAATTCCATAACTTTTGCCCGTCTACAAATGATCCATACTTTAATTTTAACTCCCGAACATTTCATTGCCGCCTTACAGGAAATATCACAGAATCTCGTGAAAAATAATTTACCTTTGCCCGTCAAATATTCAAGTATTGCACGAAACTTAGAAATTATATTATATATAATTCCGACCTTGTATTTATACTCAGAATTCCTCTTATTGAACAGCAATCATTCACTGCTCCCCGCTTATACCCAATCCCCATATATGATGATAGAACTGGGTTATACCATGTACTTTCATGCGCTCATAAATATATAGCAAAAAACGATGATTCCTTACTGTATATTCCGATAAAAGACCTTAGTGCTTGCAAACCGTTGAACAATCAAAATAAATTGTGTTCTGAACTCTATGCCTATCCGATAGACTCAAATGCTTTGTGTGAGGCCCAACTTTTAAGAAATTTAAAAAAGTCCCGGACAATTGTCACAGTGCCGTGATTTCTGCTCAAGGGTACCACGTTCAAAAACTCGAAACCAACGTGTGGTTAATTATGGTTACCGAGCCTCTCAGTATTACCATCACCTGTACAGACATCAATACAAAACCCTTAACACTCAATATTAACTCTTTATTGAAACTTCAGAAAGATTGCAGTGCCTTCATTTGGGATACCCAAAATCGAAGCAGAAGCTACAAAAAACAGCAATACCCTTGACAACTATCAACCAGTTCTTATCCCTTTCAACTGCTGCGATACCATACCAGAAAAAATTGTCATTCCCGAACTCAAACCTTTGAAACTCCATGAATTGAATTTCGAGGAGTTAAACGTCGCGAACCACAAACTCAACGACTATTCAAACGACCTAGACGAATTAATAAATCAGCCATTCGTCAAAAAGAACATCTCTTGGTTTACCTACGTGACAATATTTGCCATTATAATAATTGTCGCTGTATTTGTCCTACAAACGCTTTGGAGTAAACACACTACAACCAGCGAAAGTCCATCACCCACAACCAGAATTTCAAAATTGTTGCCAAGATTGAGACCGAACCTCCGACAGAACGAAACTGAAGACATCGAGCTAAGAGTACCCCAAAATAATTTCAAAAATTTTTTTGTAAAACTTATTTATCGCTAAAAAGTATTGTTTTAGGTTTTATTATTAAGGACTTTAATGCTAATTACATTTTTATTTTATACATTTATACAATTTACGCTGTTTTATTCATTTTTGCTTTTTATAAATGTCAAATTTACACAACCCTTATACTTTATTATGTTTACAAATTCTGTTTTCAGAAAAATTCCTGTAAAACGGCAACTTTTTCTTTGTGAGGGGAGTTGCTATATATATGTTATATAAGTTTATACTATGAACTTAGCACGAAGTTATATCGCAACGACAATTCAACATTCCAGCTGACACAGCGACACGTGCGGTGTCATATTACGGCGCCGTCGACATCCGTGAAAATCGCCATGTCAACTATGCCTATTCAGCATCTTTAAATTTATATATTGTAAAATTTCTCTTCTACTGTATTCATTATTACTCAGAACTTTTGTCAGTTATATTGTTAATTTTTTCATTTCAATTTTAAAAAAGTTATTATTGTGTTTATTTAAATAAAATTATTTTTTAAAAAGTTAATTAATTGAAGTGTGATATAACAAATTGGCGCAGTCAGTAGGATCCGTCAACGTTACTAGAACACGAGCTTACTTCTAACTGGTAGCGGCGGATTCCTATCCCTCAACGAAGTAAAGAACCTGGAAGAAGTCCCAACTGCGATAACAAGGAGAACACGGATCTTCCAATGATCCTGTTGATGTGAGTAGTAGTGAATCGTCTAACGTTTAAAGTTTTAAAGAATTGAATTATTTGATTATTTTGAAATATTTGATTATTTGTTATTTTTATTATTTGATTGATAATTTGATTTATTTGATTATCTTGATTTGAATTGAGTTAATACTTGATTTATTTGAATTGATATTTATTTGATTTATTTTGATTTACGTTTACATATTTATTTTATTATTTCATTCTTTACCTTTCTATTATCCAAAATCTCGTTTATTCCTCATTTATATACATTCGCTTAATAATTTTTATACTATATTTTAATTGAAACCCATTTTACAATCCCTCGTTTATTTTATTTTTTATTATTTTTCAACTTGTGTATACTTTTAATTCTAACACATCGAAATGGCATAAACAACAAATAATGTAGTATCTGTTGAAACCGAAAAGTACCGGTTATCGGAAATATTTTCTATCATTCCGGAATTTGAAGGCGACCAGATCTCCTTGGCCACCTTCATACACTCATCTAATTGTGCGTACAAAGTGTCGACTGCAGATCAAAAATATTTGCTAGTCATTCATATTAAAAATAAACTTAGAGGCAAAGCGGCTCAGTTGGTCAACTCGAGAAACCCCGCTTCATATTTAGAAATCAGACAGCTTTTAACACTACATTTCGGAGATTCACGCGATCTGTCTTCTTTGATCCACGATCTCCAACGTCTCAAACAACTTTCTAATGAGTCCCCTTTGACCTTTTATAATAGGCTTCAGGTTTTGAGTGCGAAAATGCACTCATGCATCCAAAAATGCTCTGGGCTAACCAATGAACAAAAAGACGCTCAGAAAACCCTTGTAGATACGATGGTTCTAAATACACTTCTTACAGGATTAGAACCACGTCTAGGCCAAATAATTTGTGCCAGCAATCCCAAAGACCTTCTGGAGGCACACTCTCGAATCAGACGAGAACTTCAGTTGTCATATTTTGAAGAGCAAAAAATTCACAAATCTGCTCCTCCTAAACCCTCATTTCAGGTCCGAAAACCCATTCAACCACCGAAATGTTTAAATTGTGGTAGATTAAGCCACATTACAGTAGATTGTCGGTCTTACAACCAAATTTTAGACCTAGTTTTACAGAGCCAAATCAAACTTCGAGGCCAAATCCACCCCCAAATAATACCAACCATCAAGGTCCACCATTTCGACCGACAAATTTCAAAAGAGCCCCGTTTAAACCAAATCAATTTCGACCGTCTGTAATACAGACAAACCCTCACTATCGTCCAGAAAGGACGCATCATTTCAATGAACACCTGAATACTGATTATCAAGAATATTCAGTAAGCGACTACGGCTATAATACTGAAAATAGCCCATACATTTATGACGATTTCAGTCAAAATCCTGTCGATTATGAAATTGAACAAACTCCAAACGATAATTTCGTTACACCTTTGAACAGTCACGAATACCAGGATTATCTAGCTCTCCCGAGCCTAGATCAGCCCCCGGATTCAACAACTACCATTTCCGAAGTCCAAACCCAAATCCAGAATTTGAATCTGGAAGATTTCAACCCAAATGCGAATTTCCCGGAGCAAGCATTCCTCTAAGTCCTCTTTTAACGGTAAACTCTAAAAATCTTTATTACATTCACGATGCTTCCAAAAAATTCAAACGTCTCATTGATACCGGAGCTGGTATCTCCATTTTTAAAGAAAATACCGTCAAAGATTTCCCGAAAAAGTGACAATCCAAAGTATTACTCACGAGAAAATCCCTATTTCTGAATCCACTCTTATTCCATTTGCCATAGGTAACCCTCATAAGGTTTTTATCTACAATCTAGATATTGAGTTTGATGGAATATTAGGTCATGATTTTCTTGAGCATTACGAATGTATTGTTGACTTAAAATCAAAACAGTTAATAACGAACTTCAAAACTATTCCTCTACATAAAGTCCCCGATCACGATCAACCAAAAACACAACCGACAGACATTCCCAATACTAAAATAGCAAATTGTACTCATAACAATCAAATAACTATTCCAGCAAGAACCGAACAAATTTTCAAACTCAAGTGCGACCTTTTTAATACTGACGCAATTTTACCGACACAAGTAATTGACAAAGTACGACTTCCCAACGCAGTTGTACGCGTTAATTCAAAGGGAGAATTTCTGACCTCAATACGCGAACGCGATGCCTAAAACTGTTAATTTTTCCGATCTTCACTTAGAACCCCTTGACCGTTCACACCCTCTCCTAAATTTAAATACACAAGAATACACAGACTCTCTAAACTTGGACAGAAACTTAACTATCAGGGAACAAATTCGTACAGAACACCTTAATGACGAAGAGCGAGAACTTATCACGAATCTCTGTTTACAATTCGAAGATATTTTCTATCTCGAAAGCGATGTTTTGTCTTTTACCAACATAGTAAAACATTCAATTGACACCAATAATGCAAAGCCCGTTTTCACAAAATCGCACAGATATCCTCAAATTGCCAAAATGCTTGATCAAGGCATAATCAGGCACTCTTCTTCTCCTTGGTGCTCTCTCCCGTATGGGTCGTCCCCAAGAAACTTGATGCTTCTGGTAAGCAAAAATGGCGAGTTGTTATCGACTATAGAAAGTTAAACGAACTAACTGTAGACGATAAATATCCTCTGCCCAACATTTCTAATCTCCTCGATCAACTTGGTAAGTGTCAATACTTTTCGACACTGGATCTCGCTTCCGGGTTTCACCAGTTGGAAATCCTTGAGGAAGACATTCCCAAGACCGGTTTCTCTGTTGACACTGGCCATTACGAATTCGTTCGTATGCCATTTGGCTTGAAAAATGCACCTTCTACTTTTCAGAGGGTCATGGAAAACATTCTTTTGGGTATCCAAAATGAACGTTGCCTTGTTTACATGGATGACATCATAGTCTATTCACCAACCATCCATGAGCATATGTCCCGTTTGACAGAAGTCTTTAAGCGTCTTAGACAGTCAAACTTGAAAATTCAACCTTACAAGTGTGAGTTTCTCCTTAAGGAAGTTGCTTACCTAGGTCATCTTATCACCCAAGAAGGAGTGAAACCAAACCCTTCAAAGGTTGAATGTATCCAGAATTTTCCTCAGCCCCAAACTCCTAAAGATGTTAAAGCTTTTCTTGGTCTCGCCGGATATTACCGACGTTTTATCCCCAACTTTGCTAAAATCTCAAAGCCTCTCACGAAACTCCTGCAAAAAGACGTCAAATTCACCTTCGACGCAGATTGCAAGTCTTCCTTCAACGAACTGAAGCAAGCTCTTGTATCTGACCCTATCTTGATATACCCAAATTTCGAAGAACCATTCCTGCTCACTACTGATGCTAGTGTTTTCGCAATTGGAGCGGTTCTCTCACAAGGCCCGTAGGAAAAGATCTTCCTATAGCATATGCTTCCCGTACACTCTGCGCTGCAGAGACTCGATATTCCACTATCGAACGGGAACTGCTATCCATTGCTTGGGCGGTCAAGCACCACAGACCTTATCTTTTTGGGAGAAAGTTTACACTTCTTTGTGACCATCGTCCGCTTACTTGGCTCTTTTCGATCAAAGACCCTAGCAGTCGTCTAGCCAGATGGCGCCTCAAGCTAGAGGAGTATGGCTATAAAATCGAATACAAGCCCTGCAAGGTAAACTTGAACGCAGACGCTCTTTCCCGTATCAAAATTAATCACTTCAAACAATACACCGACTTTATTTCTAAAATCAACATCTTTGCAAATAACGAAACCGACCCAGAACAACCAGATTCCGATAATGATCAAGAACCCGATGATCATGACGAATGAATGACAAGAGAATTTAATCGATTTGTTCAACTATATAAAACCGAGTCGATAATCGATTGTTCAAAAATAGAAATATCTAACGCCCAACTCCTAGACAAATCTCACAAACGAATAGTCACTTTCTTCTGGCAAAATAAACTCAATGACTTACATGATAAAATCATCGAAGACATTTTCGAAGAAGACCAAAACTTCCCTACTGATACACTAAACGTTCTAGCCAGTAAAACTGTAAGGCATAGAAAATATTTAATTGTCCCTTTACTCTTTGATCCTGGAACAGTTGTCTCACATCTTTTCAACATCCTCTATAACAACCAAGACCACTTCGACGAATCCGAAACTTTTTGTATTGAAAACAACGTAGAACTACCGATTCTTGAAACGCTATCCTTTATACTTGCAGACAAAGACGTAAAACTTAAAATTTGTCAAAATATCGTGACAACCCCTTACAAGACGAGATTCCCGTTATACTGCAGCAGTACCACTGCGGCAAAAATAACCTTCATCGTGGAATTAACGAGACCATCCCACGCATTAAAGAAAAGTATAATTGGACTGAACTAATCAAAAGTGTAGAGCAATTTATTAAGTCCTGCGAAACTTGCCAAAAGGTAAAGTTCTGTAGAAAAAACTTATGTGCTCCTTTTGTCACAACTGAAACACCAAAAACGCCCTTCGAACGTATCAACATTGATATTTTCGAATATCCAACCAGAAACTACCAAACTCAACTCACCAAATTTACTCAGGCCTACCCAACTGGTGACAAAACAGCTAAAACTGTAGTAAACACCCGCCTAACATTCTTTCAACATTACGGTACACCTCTTCGCATCCATTGTGATTATGGACCTGAATTTGATAACACTCTCATAAGAGACCTGTCCGAACTATATGACATAAAACTATCCTTTTCAAGTGTCCACCATCCCGAATCAAATGGTTCTATCGAAAGGTTTCACGCGACTTTAGCGGAAATGATAAGGGCAAATACAGCCGAACATCCGGACGAACACCATTCAACGTCCTCCCTTACGCAGTTATCTGCTACAACAACACTAAAAACAGGACTACTGGTTTCACGCCCTACGAACTTATCTTTGGGCACACTTCTAGTAGACCCCCCGAAATATTATACGATCAGGAAAAACTCATTTCCAAATATGTTAGGGACCTTAACAACAGAATGAACTACTATTATAGACTTGCCCGCGCAAAAACCGACCAACAAAAACAAAAGTCTAAAGTTAGATTTGACAAACATGTTTCGACTAACCAACCAGAATACAAAGTAGGCGACAAAGTTTACGTGAAAGAGTCTCAGATTAAAAGTAAATCTGAAAACAAATTCAATGGACCTTTTTAAATTACCGCGATAAGAAAAAACTCTCCCACCCTTATAAACTTACAGACTAACCAAATCAGTAAAATTAACTTTGACAGACTAAAACCATATTTTGAATGAATCCCTTCTTTTCAGATTCTGTGGACTGTTTTCAGTCGTGAACCTCCAACAATACTCTCTTACACCCGTTAACAATACAATAGGAGTTTTCTTCCATGAAGAAGGCACACTTAAAATTTCAAATGACAAATGGACACTTCTTGTCTTCAAAGACCTCAGCCCTTTCAGAGGTGCTATTTCAAATAACGACGCCATACTATACCGAATTTTAGAAACAATTAACGAAAACACAACTAATACAAAATCATTTAAACCAAAAATACAAACACATGTTAGCCTCTTGAAACAAATTTCTAAATCCGTAACTCTAAATATACAGACATCTTCGCTGACACTCAAACTTACCCTACTAACAGAAAAAAACGTGGACTTATTAACGGACTGGGATCAGTTTGGAAAGCTATTTCAGGAAACTTAGACGCAACAGATGGTGAATACATAAATGACTGTATAACTAAAATTACTAAAGACCAACACCAAATTCAGGACTTAATGAAGAAACAAATATCTGTAACAACCTCAGTCATTACGAGCCTCAACAACACTTTACAAAAATTTCAATCCGAGGAGAAACTATTCTCGAATAACATTGAAAAAATAAGGCAGTCAATTTTGATACATTTCAAATGATCTTGATTTTCATGAATTTCAAAACAATATCTTGGATCTGTGTGAAAGCCTAATGGAGAGTTACATATTTATTGAAAACACTCTCGATTTTGTTTTAACTGCAGTCTCTTTCGCCCGCTTAAATATTTTACATAGTTCGATCATAACCCCAGTAGATTTGGTCGATTCCCTTCAAAAGATTTCTCAGTCACTACATGAAAATAATTTACCGCTTCCTATTTACAGTTCAAATGTTGCTCAATACATTGATTTGATAGAATTGGAAGCTTTTCAAATCAACACCAAAATCATTTTTGTACTCAAAATTCCTTTAGTTGATCCTGAGACTTACACCCTTTACCACCTTTATCCGATCCCAATTTTGGATGATCGAACAGGGTTTCATCATATACTTTCAATAAAGACAAAACTTATCGCGAGAGATGACGATTCATTATTATACACATCCTTCGAAGACCTGGGTGACTGCAAGCCTTTAACTAAACATCATAAGATTTGTTCCAAAGCCATATCACATCCAATAGACAAAGATGCCATCTGCGAAGGTCAGCTTCTCAGAGAGCCAGCCACACTTCCAGCAACCTGCAAAAGTTTGATATTATATGCAGCAGACTATAATATCCAAGAGATTGACGTAAACTTTTGGTTGATCTCGATTTCAAGACCACTGGCCATCACCATCAAATGCAAAGGGCAAGCTGTAGTGACACAAACCATATCGACAAATTCAGTGTTGCAAATCCAACCCGACTGCAATGCCTTTATCGACAACACAAGGGTCCATGCTACAAGAACTTCTAAAAATGTCCAAAACATCACATACAGAAACGACCCAGTGGACATTCCTTTCAACTGCTGCAACGGCATGCCAGCCACCAATGAGATGCCAAACCTGACACCTCTACAGCTACAAGAATTAGATGTACAAGACCTAGATGTTGCCAATCATAAGCTCTCCCAATATTCTAAGGAACTGGAAAAGCTGATGGAACAACCACCCTTAGAAAAGCATACGTCCTGGCTCACAATCGCAACGACCACCTTAGTAGTAATTGTGATTATACTCCTCACAATGAGGTCAATCCAGAAGAGGTTCAAGAATACCACTACATCAAGCTCCGCTGTCCAGCACACGCCACCGACAGCACCATCAAACCCTAAGCCCAAAGGAAATCCAACCGACGATACAGAACTCCAGACCTTGACGTAAAAGTTGATGCTATACCATCAACTTTTTTATATGGATGGGAGTTGTTATATAAGTTTATACTATGAACTTAGCACGAACTTATATCGCAACAACAATTCAACATTCCAGCTGACACAGCGACACGTGCGGTGTCATATTACGGCGCCGCCGACATCCGTGAGAATCGCCATGTCAACTATGCCTATTCAGCATCTTTAAACTTATATATTGTAAAATTTCTCTTCTACTGTATTCATTATTACTCAGAAATTTTGTCAGTTATATTGTTATTTTTTTCATTTCTATTTTAAAAGTTATTATTGTGTTTATTTAAATATATATTTGTTTTTAAGTTTTCGCGGGCACTAAATGTATTAGATGGTTTCCGGTAGTTGATAATTGATCCCTGCCGGGATCGATGGTAAAATGACGACGTTTCGGCAGAGTCACATCTGCCCTCTTCAGGTCGGTTCGCATAATTCTCGTAGCCTTCTGCTTTTGGCTTCTAGTTACTCGAACACTGAGATTTTCAGGAGCGCGCACGGTGTTATATAATCGCGGCTCGGCGCCTATCGGTTGGCACCGTGAACGGCTGCGTGTGATTGGCCCTTGGCGCTCAGTGGCCACGCCTCCCGCTTGGTGATGAGTTATTGAGTTGTTATAGGACGGGTCCGGGCCGGTACGGTGTTTAATAGAGTTTTCCAACAATTCGATAAGTTCTGGATTTCATTGCGTGCGTTTAGCTTGAATTCTTCTGTTAGTTTGCCCCACATAGGTTTTATGACAGTCTGCACATGGAATCTCGTACACTCCCTGTTGTTCCCGAGGATCCCTTTAGAACAACAGGGAGTGCCAACTTGTTTTCAAACATTGTACACCTTTACGGGGAGGAGACACTCAAATCCATCAAGCTCTACGAAAAGCTTAGGCAAAGAAAAACTACACTCCTGTGCGATCTCCATTTCCTGATAAAATGCAGAGACGAAAATCTCCTTCCATCTTTCACCAAGCTTTCCTACCACACCCATAGTAAGAAAACCGACACCATCCTCAACAATGCCAGAAGAAGGCTACTGCGCGAGGAAATACATCGGACAAGACGACACTTCGCCATGACCGAGAGGGATCTACTGACTTCACACTTGCAACTCATCAACACCCTCCACGGACTAATCTGGACGTCAACATGATCCGGCATAGGGTCCTGGTAGCGAATATTGAGGACGATTTTATATTGGGTATGGACCAGCATGGATTTATGTTCGACCAGATTCGGAACCTCTGTGCACTGATTCTCTTGAAAATCCTAGATGTCGATCTTACATCTCGCGTCTTCAAATTTAACAAAATGCATCAAATGCATAAAGAAGTGTTCGAGAGGACATTCAATTGTGGGAAGCGCAACTGATGAAGGTTCCCGACCAGAAACAATATATATTATATTTATATATAATATATATTGTCTTGCGTACAAAGCAATGACACCTCGAAGAGATTAACCGAGATATGATGTTCTTCGGTTCCTAAATGAGGAATTTGTATTGACACGGCCCGTCAACACTTAAGTCATCTCCACAAAAATTGTGGCAAAGTCTTCAGCTAGAATCCCCGGTCGAACGGAACAGATTATTCATGGGCAGCTAGACAGCAATCCTGGGAGCTGCGTTGGAATGGTGGAGCCCGTACACTCAGCTCATGACTACTTACTTAGTTGGACGGGCTATAGTTAAAACCGGCCGAGATATACCAATCAGAGTCCTGAATTTGTCCAACAATGACATCAGGATTGCCAATGATCAAGAGATAGCTTGTTTCGAGCCAGTAGAGACCATCATCAATTGCGAAGAAGAGTTCCAGACGTCGGTGAAGGAGACAGGGCCCAGTAAAGAGTTACTACAACATTTTGCTGACCAATTGACACACCTGACACCAGAGAACCAGAAGAAAGCCAAGCAATTTATCACAAAGCACTGGCAAATTTTCAACCGTCAAGATGATCGCACCAACACCATCCAGCATCGAATAGATACCGGAAAGGCTCAACCCATCAGAATACCACCTAGACAACTACCATTGGGGCAACAACAGGCAGTCGAGGAAAACATTGAGTTCATGTTACAAAATGGAGTTAATTTTTGTGTTCGTTTATTCGAACATTTAGAGGTCTAGAGGTTTCTCCAATATAGAATTTATTACATTCACAAGGGATTTTATAAATGCAATTTTTTGTATTTTGAGATTTGTTATTTGGTTTGGTTTTTGATATAATTTTAGTGTACTTTTTGTTTTAAATGATGTTTTGATATTATATCTGTTTCCCACTCTTTTTAGTCTTTCTGATAGACCCTGTGTGTATGGTATAGTTATTGTATTAATGTGATTATCTTGGGAGTCAGTATTGCTTGGTGAAGTTTGATGTTGGTTGTTAGGGATTGTTTGGTATTCGATTTTGTTTAACTCATTATTAATAAATTTATTTGGGTAATGATTAGCGGAAAGTACATTTTTTATAAACGTTTTTTCTTCAATGAATTTATTGATGTTAGAACAGTTGGTTTTTGGTCTGTCATATATAGATTTGATGATACCTCTTTTTACTGAATTTGGATGATTAGAGTTAAAGTTGAGATACCTGTTAGTATGAGTGGGTTTTCTTTAAACTTCTGTTCCAAATCTCGATTGTGTTTTGGTAATTAAAATGTCTAAGAATGGTAATTTGTTATTCTGTTCAAGCTCTAGTGTAAACTGAATAGTTTGTTCTGTGTTGTTTATGTCGTTAAGTAATGTATGTAAATCCTCAAGATTATGTTCCCAAATAACGAATATGTTATCAACATAGCGCCACCAAACCAAAGGTTTAATCTGTTGTGAGAAAATTGTTTGTTCTTCAAATTTTTCCATAAAAATGTTGCTTAAAGCAGGAGACAGACAGGAACAAGCAGGAGACAGACAGGAACACATTGCCATGCCAAAATCTTATTGGTAGAAGTCATCATTAAGTTGAAAATATGTTGTCTTTTTACAAAATGTTAGTAGTTCCATTATTGCTTTAATGGACAATTGAATACGTTCATTTAGTAAAGAATCTTGTTCTTTTACTATGGGAAGTGTTTTGTTGACAGGAACGTTATTGTATAGATTGACAATGTCAAAACTTGCTGGTGTGAAAGTATTTTTGTATTGTATATGTGATAATTTTTCTAAGAAATGTGCGCTGTTTTTAAGATGAGAGTTAGACTTACCAGTAAGTGGTGAAATAATTTTTAAAAGGAATTTTGAGAGCTCACTGTATGGAGAATTTATGGAGCTGACAATTGGTCTTAATGGAATATTGGGTTTATGAATTTTAGGTAACCCGTAAAAATTGGGCGATTTAGAATAGTGTGGAGTAAGATGTTTACGTTCTTGTTCTGTAAATTCATGTTTGTGATTGTAAAGTAAGCGGTATATTTTGTTTTCTATAGAAGTTGTTGGATCTTTGTTTAATTTTGTATATTGTCGTTGGTTTATTATGTTTTGAATTTTGGAATCGTAGTCAATTTTATTTAAAATAACCGTAGCATTGCCTTTATCTGCAGGTAAAATCTTAATAGTGCTGTCATTTTTTTAAACTTTAATTGAATGTAATTCATTTTTCGAAAGGTTATATGCATACGTTTCTCTAGTTCAATTTTTACTCTTAGTCGACACTCTTGAACTTCACTATTGTTTAATTTGTTTGCAGTTTGTTCTATAGCACTGATGATATCAAATGTTGGAATAGTTTTTGGGGAAATTGCAAAATTAAGGCCCTTTTGTAGAATTGAGGTTTCAGAAGCGCTTAACTGTTTGTCTGAAAAATTAATGACAGTTTTTGACAGATCAAAATGTTGGTTTTTCGTTTTTCACATAATATTTCGGCATATTTTTATCTGAAAGAAGTTGATTAAATTTACGTAAATGTGTTTGTTTTTGAGACTTGAATTCACTGTTCTAACTTATAAGAGTACTATTTTTAATTATGTTAAATTCATTCTCTGGTATTCGATAAGCAAGAAAGTTCTGTACATACCCAATATCTTTTTCTAATTTAAACTTATTATAACGATGAAATTGTATGCGGTCTCTAATAGCAGCGAAACTGTGTAACCTTCTGCCTATGTACGGTTGACTAAATCTTCATCCTTTTGGAATAATCCTCATCTCCCGACATCTGCACAAGAATGTCAAGTTATTCTTGGTTCGTGCAAGCTTCTTATACAAGTCCTCTAAGTCCCTAACGCTTTGGTTACTGCAGTCACATGGCTGATTTCTAGTTGTTTCCTGAATGATATTTGTGGCATATTTTTCAATGTCTAAGTACTTCTTGGGAAATAACACCACAGTTAAGAAAATTGCTGTATATTCCAAACGTTTCGGGTCCAGGTCAGACCCCGTTTAAAATGGTTAAGAAACTAGGATAAAAAAGGCACAATTCTAAGATGTAAATTAAAATATTTGAAAATATTTATTACTTGATTTCTGATGTAACTAAGAGATTTTATTTGTAATATACAGGGTAGCACAGAAACTTCTAAAGATCATATAATTATAAAGTTTCTTTCAAATTCGAAGAATTTGAAAGGGAGATCTTCAGAATTTTATGTGGCGCTCCTAGGTGCGACTTTGTTATAAGATAGTAGATTCGCCAAAAATGCGACCAAAGAATTTTGTTGATTCAGTGATCCCATTAAAATCATAAGGGAAAACCTAGGAAAAACGTTATGAACTATCCCGATATTGGGTTGTTTACAAGGACATGACCATTCGCAATTTCTTCCTTAATTATCGGCAACCAGGAACGACTGAATTCTACGGAGGTAGTAGCGATACATTCGTTTTCATTTAACAAAATTAAAGCAGACTCTTTTAGTTTTCTTTTGGTATTATGTTCTTCTTTGTGTAATATAACTGAATTTCGAAACTGTATTTTATGACCAAGGTCCCAAGCATGTAGACAAATTTTGACAAGTTTCGCAGGACTTAATAAATTGCTCTACACTTTTGATTAGTCCAGTCCAATTATACTTTTCTTTAATGCGTAGGATGGTCTCGTTAATTCCACGATGAAGGTTATTTTTGCTGCAGTGGTACTGTTGCAGTATAACGGGAATTTCATCTTGTGAAGGAGTTGTCACAATATGTTGACACATTTTTAGTTTTACGTCTATGTCTGCAAGTATAAAGGGTAGTGTTTCAAGAATCAGTAGTTCTACGTTGTTTTCAATACAGAACGTTTCGGATTCGTCGAACTGGTCTTGGTTGTTATAGAGGATGTTGAAAATATGTGAGATAACTGTTCCAGGATCAAAGGGACAATTAAATATTTTCTACGCCTTACAGTTTTGCTGGCTAGAAGACCCTAACTTCACTACTGACACTCTAGTAGTGAAGTTAGGGTCTTCTTCAAAAATGTGTTCGATGATTTTGTAATGCAAGCCAGAAGAAAGTGACTATTCGTTTATGAGATTTGTCTAGGAGTTGGGCGTTAGAAATTTCTATTTTTGAATAATCGATTATCGACTCGCCAAGTCGGGCGGTGATCGCAAAGTAAAGTAAACTTTCTCCTAAAAAGATAAGGTCTGTAGTGGTTGACTGTCCAAACAATGGCTAGCAGTTCCCATTCGATAGTGGAATATCGAGTTTCTGCAGCACAGAGAGTACGGGAAGCATATGCTATAGGAAGATCTTTTCCTACGGAGCCTAGTGAGAGAACTGCTCCAATTGCGAAAGCAGTAGCATCAGTAGTGAGCAGGAATGGTTCTTCGAAATTTGGGTAGATCAAGATAGGGTCAGATACAAGGGCTTGCTTCAATTCGTTGAAGTAAGACTTGCAATCTGCGTCGAAGATGAAGTTGACGTCTTTTTGTAGGAGTTTTTTTAGAGGCTTCGAGATCTTAGCGAAATTGGGGATAAAACGTCGGTAATTTCCGGCGAGACCAAAAAAACATTTAACGTCTTTAGGATTTTAGGGCTGAGGAAAATTCTGGATGCATTCAAGCTTTGAAGGGTTTGGTTTTACTCCTTCTTGGGTAATGAGATGACCAAGGTAAGCCACTTCGTTACGGAGAAACTCACACTTGTCAGGTTGAATTTTTAAGTTTAACTGTCTAACTTCTGTCAAACAGGACATATGCTCATGGATGGTTGGTGAATAGACTATGATGTCATCCATGTACACAAGGCAACGTTAATTTTGGATACCCAACAGAATGTTGTCCATGACCCTCTGAAAAGTAGAAGGTGCATTTTTCAAACCAAATGGCATACGAACGAATTCATAATGTATTTATCGTCTACAGTTGGTTCGTTTAACTTCCTGTAGTCAATAACAACTCGCCAGTTTTGTTTACCAGAAGCATCGAGTTTCTTGTGGACGACCCATACGGGGGAGGACCAAGGAGAAGAAGAGTTCCTAATAATGCCTTGATCAAGTATTTTGGAAATTTGGATTTTCACTTCCTCCTAATGGACTTGAGGATATCTGTACGATTTTGTGAAAACGGGCTTGGCATTATTGGTGTCAATAGAGTGTTTGACGGCATTAGTAAAGTCAAAACATCGCCTTCGAGATAGAAAATATCTTCGAATTCTAAGCAGAGATTAGTGATAAGTTCTCACTCTTCGTCGTTAAGATGTTCTGTCCGAATTTGTTCCTTGGTAGTAAGGTTTCTGTGTACGTTTATAGGCTCAGAGTAATCGTGTGTATTCAGATTTAAAAGAGGGTGTGTTTGGTCAAATGGTTCTAAATGAAGATTGGAAAAGTTAACAGTTTTGGGCATTGCGTTCGGGTTTATTATCGAAGTCAGAAATTCTCCCTTTGAATTAACACGTACAACCGCGTTGGGAAGTCGTACTTTGTCAATTACTTGTGTCGGTAAAATTGCGTCAGTATTTCTAAGTTCACATTTTAGTTTGAAAGTTTCTTCGGTTCATGCCTAGATTGTTATTTGATTGTTACAAGTATGAATTTGTGCGTTAGTACTGGGGGTGTCTGTTGGTTGTGTATTAGATTGGTTGTGATCGGGCACTTTATGTATAGGGATAGTTTTAAAGTTAGTAATTAATTGTTTGGATTTTAAGTCGACAATACATTTGTAATACTCGAGAAAATCAAGAACTAATATTCCGTCAAGCTCAATATCTGGATCGTAGATAAAGACCTTGTGTGCATTACCCAAAGCGAAAGGAATGAGGGTGGATTGTGAGATCGGGATCTTCTCATTAATAATGCCTTTAATTGTTACTTTTTCGGGAGATGTTTGTAAGAGTTCCTGACAGTGTTTTCTTTGAAAATGGAGCTCCGGTATCAATTAAGAGTTTAAATTTTCCAGAAGCGTCGTTGATATAATAAAGGTTCTCGGAATTTACTGTCAGAAGGGGACTTAAAGAAATGTTTGTTCTGGGAAGTTCAGATCGGGATTGAAGTCTTCCAAATTCAAGTTCTGTATTTGAGTTTGGACTTCTGAAAGGGTAGTAGTCGTATCTGGGGGTTGATCTAGGCTCAGAAGCGCTAAAAAATCCTGATATTCATTAGGGCTGAAGGGTTCGACAGTGGTATTTGTTCGAACCCAAGGCTCTCATAGTTTTATTATACTGCTGATTATTATCAGTATAATGATCATACTCGTCTGCATAATATTCGTGATAGTTGTCATTTTGATGGTGAATAAAATGGTGGGTCCTTTCAGGACAGAAAATTGGGTTTGTCTGTATTACGGAGGGTCGAAAGTTGTTCGGCTTGAAAGGAGGTCTTTGGAAGTTATTTGGTCTAAATTGTCGACCTTGATGCTTTGTGTTATTGTTGACCGGATTTGGCCTCGATGATTGATTCGGCCCAATGAAATTTGGTCTATTGTTTTGGTTAAAAGGCTGAGGGTTATTTTGATACCTTAACCGTCACTCCGCAGCGATGTGGCCTAATAGCCCACAATTTAAGGATTTAGGAGGTGGAGTTGGTTTTTTAGCCTGAAAAGATGGCTTAGATGGAACAGATTTATTTACTTTTTTTTCCTCAAAATAGGATAATTGAAGTTCTCTTCTTATACGAGAATGTGCCTCAAGAAGATCCTTCGGATTACTGGCATAGATACTTTGGCCTAATCGTGGTTCTAAACAGGTAAGTCGGGTGTTTAAAACCATAGTGTCAACGAGAGTGGTTTGAGCGTCTTTCTGCTCATTGCTTAGACTAGGAACTTTTTGGATACATGAGTGCATTCTCGCACTCAAAACCTGAACTCTGTTATAGAATGTCAGGGGGGACTCCTTTGATAATTGTTTCAAACGTTGGAGATTGTGAATTAAAGAAGACAGATCCCTAGAGTCTCCAAAGTGTAGTGTTAGAAGCTGCCTTATTTCGGGGTACGACGCGGGGTACTTAGAGTTAATTAACTGCGCCGCTTTTCCCCATAATTTATTTTTTATGAGAATTACCAACAAGTATTTTTGTTCGGTAGTAGACATGTTAGACGCACAATTGCATACATGTATAAATGTGACCAAAGAAATCAATAAATCAAATAATTCAATCAATAAATCAAATAATTCACTCAATTGAATGAATAAAAAATCAAATAAAATATCCATTATTAAATAAATCAATAATTCAATTCACCGAATTGAAAAATATTAAAAATCAAAATATTAAATCAATCTAATATTAAATCAATTATATAAAAATCTTAAAACGTTAGACGATTCACTACTACTCACATCAACAAGATCCGTGTTCTCCTTGTTATCGCAGTTGAGACTTCTTCCTGGTTCTTTGCTCCGTTGAGGGATAGAATCCGCCGCTACCAGTTAGAATTAATCTCGTGTTCTAGTAACGTTGACGGATCGTACTGACTGTGCCAATTTGTTATATCACACTTCTCAAATTAAACTTTTTAAAATAGTCTTTGTGTTCTGGTTACTAAAGTCTTGACGACGACTTGTAGTTGGGCTGGGTGGTGATGAGAAATAGCATGAAGGTATCTGTTGGTGTGAGTTGCTTTCCTATATACTGTATGGCCAAGGGTTCCATCTTCCTTCCTATTTATGAGAGCATCAAGGAATGGCAGTTGATTGTTGGCTTCAACCTCCAGGGTAAATTTTATTTTGTGATGGATGCCATTAAGGTGGTCTAAAAAGGACTAGCTGACCAGGATAACATCAAACAGGAAATGGACAGTTTAAAAACAGCTCTGCGACAAAACGGATTTACAGACCGAAATATGCAAAGAGCCCTAAAGTCAAAACCGAGACAAACAGACGAGGAGCATGAGACACCAATAACGAAGGCTTATTTACCGTATGTCAAGGGGACCACGGACAGTATTGCAAGAGTTCTACGGAGACACAATATCGATACTATTTTCAATACAGACAGAAAAATAAGCACGGTGTTGAGGACTCCGAAGACGAGGATCCCTTTAGAACAACAGGGAGTGTACGAGATTCCATGTGCAGACTGTCATAAAACCTATGTGGGGCAAACTAATATAAGAATTCAAGCTAGACGTGCTGAACACCAGAACGCTATAAGAAAGCAGGAAAAAACAACATCCATTGCGGAACACCCCACCACGATGTCACACCGAATAGACTTTGAGAACATCAGGGTACTGGCAAATATAGAACACCCGAAATCAAGACTGGTAAGAGAGGCAATTGAAATAGCGAAGAGGCCTCACAGTCTAAACGCACGCAATGAAATTCAGAACTTATCGAATTGTTGGAAAATTCTATTAAACACCGTACCGGCCCGGACCCGTCCAATAACAACTCAACCGGAAATAACAAATCAGCAAGCGGGAGGCGTGCCCACTGAGCGCCCAGGGCCAATCACACGCAGCAGTTCACGGTGCCAAGCAATAGGCGCCGAGCCGCGACTATATAACAGCGCGAGCGCTTCTGAAAATCTTAGTATTCGAGTAACTAGAAGCGAAAGCAGAAGGCTACGAGAATTATGCGAACCGACCTGAAGAGGGCAGATGTGACTCTGTCGAAACGTCGTCATTTTACCATCGATCCCTGCAGGGATCAGTTATCAACTAGGCGGATGCATTCCCGGAAACCACCTATATATATATATATATATATATATATATATATATATATATATATATATATATATATATATATATATTCAAATTTTACCTGGCTTTAGATGGAATCGAAGTCTTCTACTTTTTTTTCAAGAGTATCCACGGTATTTTTTATAGTCTTACTGTCATCATTTAGCTCTTTTATGTCTGACTCAACTATTTGGATTCTTTCATTAACTGTTTCATTAACTTACGATACTATTTACATTAATTTCTCAAATTGCAGTTGCCTGTTTTCTTCAGTTTAGATTTCTGCAAATTTCGAGAATAATCCTTCCATTAAATTTTGTTGTTTTTCTTCCATAGCAGTGACAAGATTTTGCTGTTCGCTTTTCATTGTAGAAACAAGATTTTGTTGTTCGCTTTTCATCGTAGAAACAAGATTTTCTAATTCTATTTTACGTTTTTCATCAAAAGATTTCACTAACCTTTCTTGAATTTCTTCCTGATATTGTTTCTCTTTTTTGTCTCGTTTTTCCAGGATCTGGGTAATTTTTTCATCTAGTCCATCCGTAATTTGTTTGAATATATTTTTTGGTAGTCTCGCCCATTTTTTCTTTTTTCCATACTTCGGGTTTCCATAAATCAAATTGCGATTTTAACTTCACTTAATCCTGGATTTCTGATTACCAAATTTGTTATAAACTCCGTGTTTTCAATTAAAATTGCAAAACTAATATTTACTACCACTTTCTAGAACTTTTATTTACACAACAGCTGATTTGAAATAATAATACAACATAAGCTTTTCGCTGCACTAACTAACTGCTGCGATGATGGGCCGCTTCTTTTAAAATCAGCATCGAATTCTCTCGTACAATTCGGTGTCAATTTTATAATTGTCGAATTATTTCGAGATAAGTTTTTTGTTCCATCCGGACCTTCTAGCTCTTTTTTTTCTATCCCAGCGATTGATGTCTCACGGAATGAAACCAGGCACGGACTGGATAGATTTTTATAACAACTAGCTGTCGCCCAGTGGTCGAAATTCGACCAATTGTGTCAATATCTCTGGCAGGTTAAGTAACATGAAAATTTTATCGTGACATTCTATCCTAGAACTTTAGGGAGAACAGCAATTACACAGAACGGATCCAGATTCGGAACCTCTGTGTGATAGTTTCCTCGAAAATCCTAGATATCGGTCTTACATCTCGCTTCTACAAATAAGTAACGAAATTCAGCTATAATTCATAGAACTTTATTTGTGTTCAAATTCGTAATTCTTAATTTAATATGACAACAATTCAACTGCTAATGGGCTACCCTACATATTTATTTTTTCTAACACCCCTGTATAGCTATAATTGCACTCAATTCTCTAACATTTATTAAAATCCTCATTATAATAATTCCATCTCTTTATATATTTCCACCACCCTGTATATGCAAATGCTTATGGACCACCATATTTACTCTTTTTGTTTATGAAATTTTTAATTATCTTCTGTAACTATAATTCTACTCCGACCTATATTTCAATCATTATATATATGGAACTTTTCGTGGTCTACTCTATAAATCATTTCCAATTCTAACATTTTTTATCACCATCCTGTATATCTATAATTCCTCTTACCCTATATTTCATCTTAACTATATATACAACTGCTTATGGGTCACGAAATGTTGCATTTCCATTTCCGCCACCCTGTATATGCATCTATGTATAACATTTTTTGCACCACCCTGTGTAACTGTAATTTTACTGCACCCTCTATTCCAAGAACCCTGTAAATTCAACCGCTACTGGGCTTCCCTATATAATTATTTTATTAGTTATAATTGCACTCTAATCTATATTTTAAACACCCTAAAGATGCAACTGCTTATGTGCCACCCATTAAAAAAATTATTTCTAACATATCTGGAATCGCCCTGTATAATTATGATATTCAACGATTACTTTACCCACTAAACAATAACAACGCTTGCATGCCACCTCCAGAAGTACATGCTCTAAGTATATAATAGCATTGGTCTGTCTATATATAATTAGTCAATGGTTTGAGTCTGGCGGCAGCGGCACGCGGCACATTCATTTGTTTGGTATTGACATTATTGACGTAAATAATGAATTTTTATTATATTTTATTTAATGAATAAACCAATATATTATAAATTAAGATTAGCATTCTGCACTGAAGGTCGTCAGTAGCTACTAAACAAAACAAAAATGAAGAAAATCGGTTGCGAAACAGAGGAGAAAATGGTACCTAATCGTTTTGTCTTAGCCTATTTATATTTAGATATATAGGTAGAATTGACTACATACTAAATTGTTTCAATTCATACCATGAAAGACTTCAGTTCACTATCGAAGTTGACACAATGAAAAAACAAATTTCCTCGACGTCACAATACATAGAAGTAGTAATAAGTTAAAAACGGAATGGTACACTATACCAACTTGGTCGTCACGATACCTCAATTTCAAATCAAGTTATCACATTTCACAAAAAATCAGTCATTATAGGATTAGCAGATAGGACAATTCAACTGTCAGACCCCGAATTTAGAAATACAGCAGTAAAAAAAGTAAAACTTGCGCTCGAGAAAATAATTACCCGATAGACATGATAAATAAAATTTTTAAGAAACGAATACATAAATATTATAGTAATACTAACAAAAAAAACTAACTTATGTTACTGCAATTTTTACATTTTGAAACACTTGACACTAAACTAAGCTATCGACAAACGATGTGTCTATGTTTAAAAAACGTTAAAAACTAATCCAAAATGACCTGTTTGTTTTTGTTCTATTTTTACTACATCTGAAGGTTGATTACTAAAATTTACTAATTGCTTACTTGCAAAAGTCAAATTTATTTCAGTTTTAAGTGTGGGTTATTCATCTGTGACTTGTACAATGATATTTTATTGAGCTTTTTCGGTTCGTATGTACCCCATACAGTCCTATGTGATTTTAGGTGCCATTGGTGTGGGTTTATTTAGATAATGGAGGTAAACATTTTACTTAAATTATTTTTATATCTTTTTTGTCGTTGATGGCATTTTTAATTACTCATTTTTAAATTACGCTCTGTTGCAAGAATTTTTGTGTTTTCGATTGAAATTTCGGATTTTTTGTTGTTTCTTGGTTAGTTAAAGCTGTTTTGTTCTCTTTATCATACTGATGACCTTTTAATCTGTTTTCTACATATTGAGATGTTTGTCCAATATATGTTGGATTGCAGTCATTGCATGGAATTTCATAAATGATGTTACTTTTTTGTTATTAGTGATTTTTATTTTAAGATTACTGAAATATTTGGACAATAATTTGATAACTGGTTTGAGAGTCCGTCTATATATGGTAATGAAATGTATCCGTTATTTATATTATTTTGAGTTTTTTTGTTAGTAGGTTAGGGGTCTGACAGTTGAATTGTCCTATCTGCTAATCCCATAATGACTGTTTTTTTGTGAAATGTGATAACTTGATTTGAAATTGAGGTATCGTGACGACCAAGTTGGTATTGTGTACCATTCCGTTTTTACCTTATTACTACTTCTATGTATTGTGACGTCGAGGAAATTTGTTTTTTCATTGTGTTCAACTTCGATAGTGAACTGAAGTCTTTCATGGTAAGAATTGAAACAATTTAGTATGTAGTCAATTCTACCTATATATTGTTATGAAAATCTATCCAGTCCATGCCTGGTTTCATTTCGTGAGACATCAATCGCTGGGCTAAAAAAAAGAGCTAGAAGGTTCGGATGGAACAAAAAACTTATCCCGAAATAACTCGACAATTATAAAATTGACACCGAATTGTACGAGAGAATTCGATGCTGATTTTAAAAGGAGCGGCCCATCATCGCAGCAGTTAGTTAGTGCAGCGAAAAGCTTATGTTGTATTATTATTGTGATATTCGAATCAGCTGTTGTGTATATTTGAAGTAAATAAAAGTTCTTATTGAAAACACGGAGTTTATAACAAATGTGGTGATCAGAAGTCCAAGATTAAGTGAAGTTAAAATCGCAATTTGATTTATGGAAACCCGAAGTATGGAAAAAGAAAAAATGGGCGAGACTACCAAAAAATATATTCAAACAAATTACGGATGGACTAGATGAAAAAATTACCCAGATCCTGGGAAAACGAGACAAAAAAGAGAAACAATATGAGGAAGAAATTCAACAAAGGTTAGTGAAATCTTTTGATGAATAACGTAAAATAGAATTAGAAAATCTTGTTTCTACGATGAAAAGCGAACAACAAAATCTTGTTTCTACAATGAAAAGCGAACAGCAAAATCTTGTCACTGCTATGGAAGAAAAACAACAAAATTTAATGGAAGGATTATTCTCGAAATTTCCAGAAATCCAAACTGAAGACAACAGGCAACTGCAATTTGAGAAATTAATGTAAATAGTATCGTAAGTTAATGAAACAGTTAATGAAAGAATCCAAATAGTTGAGCCAGACATAAAAGAGCTAAATGATGACATTAAGACCATAAAAAATACCGTGGATACTCTTGAAAAAAAAGTAGAAAACTTCGATTCCATCTAAAGCCAGGTAAAATTTGAAATCAGTTCCATTAAAAACACGGTACAAAGTGAAGTAAGTGAAGTACAAGATGCAATCAGTGCCATCCAAAATAAAGTAGAAACAGAAATTTAAAAAATGCAACAGGAGTTACAGCGAGGAAAATACATGAGTTGCAAAGGTTACGTTAGCAAACCACCCACCTTTAATGGCAGCTCATCTTGGCCCATGTATAAACGGCAATTTGAAGCCGTGGCTGCAGCTACTGGATGAGATAACCAAGAAAAATCTACGTCTCTTGTAATTTCCTTAAGAGGTCCGGCCTAGAACTCTTCCAAAGCATTCCAGTCGATGAACAAGGCAATTTTGACAAGATCATCGCCATCCTGGACAAAAAATATGACAATTAGTCCTTGAGCCAAGTATACCATGTGCAACTAAGTGGAAAAATGCAAAAATCCTGAGAGAGCCTTCAAGAATTTGAAGCAGAGGTTAGACGTTTAGTGCACCTGTCCTACCCAGACCTGCCAGAGGAAACCAACGATCAATTGGCCACACAGAGTTTCATAAACGGCATCAGAGATGTGGAAGTAATGAAGCTTTACTTCGGGCGTTAGTATTAGAGGCCGTCATGAACATGTTCAAGCCGAGGGCCAAAGCAGTTTCCTTTAACCTGGAAGCGCCAGAGTCACTATGTCAAGTGCTGCAGGCTGGTCTGAACAAACTATTAGAACGGTTACAAAGACCAGAGGGGCATGTTACCGCTATGAACAGACAGGACACTTACAACGTGACTGCAGAGTAAGGCTACCGGAACGATCACCAACCAGGGGTAGCCAACAAACCGACCTTACCAAACAGGAAATCTCCAATCAATCAGCATAAGGGAGCGAATGCCGACTAACCCTCCACCAGCCCCCAGGACAGTACCCATCTGGGGATTTTGGCGTGATAGCAGCAGCCTAGTCATCAGGGGCACCATCAATGGCCGAGCAATTACCGTCACCATCGACACCGGCGCCGCTGTGTCCATTGCCAAGTCCAGGGTTTTGAGAGCATCAGAAATCCGACCAGTTACCAACAACATCCAGCTCAGAACAGTCACCGGCGAGTCCATGTCAATACAGGGTGAGGCAGATGTCGTGCTACACATAGGGGACAACATGATCCGGCATAGGGTCCTGGTAGCGAATATTGAGGACGATTTTATACTGGGTGGAATGTCTTCGATGACACATTACATATAATATCCAAAAAATGTATGAATTAGATGTTGCGGTGTTAGTTCAATGCTGGTTCAATGCAAGTATGTAATTGACGAAGGACCTTTAGCGGAACAATCAATAAAACATTGTATCGTCGCGTAAATTAAATCACCAAATAAAAGTTAATCACTGACCTTTTACGTCGAAGCTCTGCAGGTGGTGTTTTCTTGGTTCTTCTTTCTTCAGAGGCTAGCCCCGCAACAGCAGGGATTGATTTTAGAGCTTCGTCTGGACAACACGTTACACAAAAAATAGCAACGTCATATTCATTGATTGAGCAAACAAAAAATGCGGGTTTAACAACAAATGATGCGCTTTTGTTAACACAAAAGAAACAAAATGAAAGCGGTTTAGCGGTTGTTACGACCGAAACTAATAACTCGCGGAATCGTAACACAATAACAACAAAAAGCGGTCGTCTCTTAAGACGGGATCAAACAAGCGTCCGTCTCTTAAGACGGAATCAAACAAGCGTCCAAATAGCTTGAAAGTCAATACACGAATCTCGAATACTGTGTTTATTTTACACGCAAAAAACACTTAAAATTAGCATTAGCGCGACGGAAGGTTTTGGAAAAGGTGCAGAAGTTTAAAACTCAGTGAGGTAATTCAATCAAATTTAAAACAATCCACTAAACAAATTGCGGGAATGCACCATTCCGCCAGCCTTGAATTACTAATTTCAAAACTAAGGGTCCACTGGCAGTGGACAGAGATTTACAAGAGGTCGCTTCAAAGTACACTTGCAGTTCTAACTGTAGCAACGCGTACAACACCATCACCTCCAGGATGTACGTCAATAATGCGCCCTAATGGCCAATTCAAAGGAGGGAAAGTGTCTTGCTTCAAAATAACAAAAGTACCTGGCTTAACAACCTCCGAGGAATCAGTCCATTTGCTCCGTTGATGAAAAGTATGTAAATATTTTTGCGACCAACGTTTCCAGAATGCCTGATGCAATCGACGCAGTAACTGCCATCTGTTGAGACGATTAGATGGGACAGATAAGAAATCAGATTCAGGAGGTGCTGTTAAAAGTTTCATGGTAAGAAACATTCCAGGACTCAAGGCGGTAAGATCCGATGGATCGTTGCTACAAGGAGTTATAGGTCGCGAGTTTAAAACTGCTTCGACGTGCTCAAATACAGTAGAAAGTTCTTCATAGGTTAGGATTTGATCTCCAACGACACGTCTCAAGTGAGCTATGACACTACGAATTACTTTCTTTGAGGATACAATCCAAAATCGTTGCTGCAAAAGAAATTGAACAGTTTGGATTCCTGCGTGAAGATTGGTGACATGACAATCTTCGACAATTAGATTAGTCAAACGAGTTTTACTTGGTAGCAGTGCGAGAAATGTAGTATCAACCGGCAATGGAGCATTAGCCAATCTACTACCAACTCTAAGAGTTCCCTGTTCATCAAGAAACGGTGAAAGTTTACGAAGCGATTTGGGCAAAAGTTTTCGTTCTCGAAGAAGGGAAATCTCTTTAGAAAAATATTGATCTTGAACATATCGAACAATGCGAAGCTGAGCCTGATATAACTCAACAGCCAAAAATGATCCAGAGCCCCTACGGTCTGGATTGCGAGCGTTATCAACAAAGCGACAAATACGAGCTATAATGCGGGGAATGCGATTAATAGAAGAATGTTCTTCTAACAAAGTACCAAAGAAATTTGTTGAAGCGGTGACTTGAAGCGCCACTATACGGGCTTCAGTCATAACTAACGGTGACATGCTTGAGTCTGAGCAAGCATGTGGCAATGAAGCGGTAATCAACAATTGTGGGCCTTTCCACCAAAGTGTATTGCTTAACAACTCCGATGGCAAAGTGCCGCGAGACCCCAAGTCATCGGGGTAATCACAAGATTGGATGTAAAACCAATGCGAAGAAGGAAATTTTTCCTGAATGTAAGCAACTCGATTACTGACAAATGTCTTCCAATGGTGCGGGGAAGAACTAAGCCATGAAAGGACTACCGTGGAATCTGACCAGCAACGAATCACACTGAACAACAAACGACTATTGAATTGCTCATAAACATAATGAGCCAACTTAGCGGTAAGAACTGAAGCACACAGTTCCAATCTGGGAAGTGACAAAGTTTTCAAAGAAGCAAGTTTCGATTAAGACAACACAATAAAACTTTGACGAAATCCAGATGCGGTTTCGAACACAAAATAAACAACAGCGGCATAACCTTTCTCAGAAGCATCACCAAATGCGTGAAGTTCACAACTAGAAAAGTTTTCTATAGCAAGCAGATGAGGCAAAACTAAATTCTGCAAGGTCAGCACAATACTATAATGTCTTGCTGCAACTTGGAACCGATAAACAAACAATCATTCGAAGATAACCGATGAGGTATCTTAGCGGATACATTAAACACTACACGAAGTTTGGTGGTTCTACTATCAAATTTCAAAACACAATGATGCGGTATGTAGTAACAATCAGAAGAAGTAGATGGATCGGGAACCAACTCCATATGATCCAGCTCCAAATACTCTTTGAGAAAATCACAATATTGTTTGTAGAGATCTGGTTGCTCTAGAAGATGTCTTTCTAAAGAGTAGACACGTTGTACGGCCAGATTATACATTCCATCAAAAGCAGGAAGTGTATTTCGAAAAGGAAGGGGCACAACGAATCTACCTGAATCCAATCTCCTGCATCCCTCTGAAAATATTTTTTCGCAGATAAGATCATCAGGGGACTGAACCAGTAGGGTAGGAACATCCTCAATGGTCCAGAACCTTTGGAGTGAATCATCTAATGATACTACATCTTCAATTTGACAAAAAAGCGAAGTTGGGTTTATGACTGACTGAGAGTGAAAGTTAACAGAACTCGAAGACACTCTACCGATATGGATGTAACCAAACACAGTGTTAATAGCATCAGGAACACCTTCCTTTCCCAGAAGAGGTCCAACAAAATTTGAAAGAATATATCGGCACCTAACAAAAGGACAATAACGCTTGGGCTATTGAAACCAGGATCAGCAAGTTTCAAATTGGTTGCACTCGCGCTTAACTATAGAGCGAAGAGAAAGGGTAAGAGAACCCTCAGCAGAGGTACTCTGCACAGAACCTAGCCCGTTGAATTGAATCGAAGCGGGCATAGGACGGAAGCCAAGGCGTTTCACAACTTGCTCACAATGAATAATGTCATGCTACCAGAATCTAGTAGACATCGCAAAGTTTGATAAGAACCGTGCTTATCTAATACCTCAACTAAAGCGGTAGATAACAACACATTTGAATTGTATGACAAAAGTGAACTATGACAAGAAGTCTGCGGTAGAGAAGTTTCGGGGCTTTCAACAGTATTAATGGTACTGGATCCACCAGATGTGGAAGCCAGGTTTGCGGGGGGAACACTAGATTCAGACCGAATGCCTGAATCACCACGATTTACAAAATGAAGCAATGTGTGATGGCGTTGTTTGCAGTTGCGGCAAGTGGATAAAGATTTACAGCGATTCAACCCATGAGAATCGCCTAAGCAATTAAAACAAAGTCTAAAATCTTTAAAAAACTTAAACCGTGCGGATACTGATTTGTTCAAGAATTCAGAACATTTGTAAATCGCATGATCGGATTTACAAACTAAACAATTTCTGTTCTTAGTGACAAACAAAGATGTAGTGAAACGGGAAGAATGTTGCTTTGAATTCAATGGTAACTTTTTGTCAACACTTCGCTTTGCCTTGCGGGATAATTCAACATGTTCAAATGCATCACAATGCTTCGACAAAAAATCAACAACTTCCGAGCGGATCGGAAAGTCATCTTGAGCGGTCACAGCACCATGGTAAAGTTCAAATTTGGCGGCTAAATTCTTTGGAACTCGTTTCAACATCATCTGAACGATACAAAAATCCCACTGATTTACTGGTAAACCCAAATTCTTCAGTGATTCCAAATTATCACTGAAGTCATCCAATAAATTCCGAACCTCTGAAGAGCTATTTGAAGTTAGTTGGGGGAATTGTTCTAAAGCTCACCAATGATTAAACGAGTTCGCTTAAATTTTTTCAAAAGTGTTTCGTAAGCACTCACGTAATTGTTTTGTGTTAGTTTAAAATTCTTAATAGCCTCAAAAGCAGGCCCTTTTAAAGCCAACTGCAAATATTTGAACTTCTGCATAGCACTGAGTTTTTCATTATTGTGAATTAATGAATCAAACAAATCAATAAAAGTACCAAATTCCAATATGTCTCCACTAAATGAAGGCAAATCAATTCGCGGCAAAGCAACACTTTCCTGTTCCCTAGCTATATTTTGTGGCGTAGAATTCTGAACATATTTCAGTTTAGCAAAAATAGACCTAATTGAATAAAACAATTTTTCAAATTTATTGCGAATGTCATCCTCAAAATCATCGTTTGTATCTGAAATTAAACCAACAATCGAATTGTGATGTTTAAAAAATCCTGAATGAATTAAATCAACCATATCAATCATGCTAAAAAACAATGTAACGTCTTCACCTCTTAAGGCTTTCTCGGCAGCAAAATATATATCTTCTAATCTTTTAAACTCCGATTGTCGATGATTTTTAAATTTACGTAAATTTTCAGCGGTTTTTGACATCTTAACAATAAATTAAAATCACTGTAACGCCACTGAACAAATCTAACACGATAGAACGAAAATACTATTCAAAAAATGTACAATTTTTTACTGTTGAAGTCGAAAATATCTGACAAATGTCAAATAAATTCAAAACAATTTAGCAAAATAATAAAACGGCTCTTGTAAGTTTTTTAACGCGGCAAAAAATATAAGAAATTTATTTCCAACGGAATGAATGAATATCCCGAACTTGCTTTCGCTTATAACAAATTGAAAACGAAAAATCAATGGTTTGATCGATAAACTTTGCGCGGAATTAACTCAAATTGCATCCGGCTCGAAGTTGGACCAAATTATGGAATGTCTTCGATGACACATTACATATAGTATCCAAAAAAATGTATGAATTAGATGTTGCGGTTTTAGTTCAATGCTGGTTCAATGCAAGTATGTAATTGACGAAGGACCTTTAGCGGAACAATCAATAAAACATTGTATCCTCGAGTAAATTAAATCACCAAATAAAAATTAATCACTGACCTTTTGCGTCAAAGCTCTGCAGGTGGTGTTATCTTGGTTTTTCTTTCTTCAGAGGCTAGCCCCGCAACAGCAGGGACTGATTTTAGAGCTTTGTCTGGACAACACGTTAGACAAAAAATAGCGACGTAATGTTCATTGATTGAGCAAACAAAAAATGTATATTAAAATGATGCGCTTTTGTTAACACAAGAGAAACAAAATGAAAGCGGTTTAGCGGTTGTTAGGACCGGAACTAATAACTCGCGGAATCGTAACACAATAACAACAAATAGCGGCCGTCTCTTAAGACGGAATCAAACAAGCGTCCAAATAGCTTGAAAGTCAATACACGAATCTCGAATACTGTGTTTATTTTACACGCAAAAAACACTTAAAATTAGCATCAGCGCGACGGAAGGTTTTGGAAAAGGTGCAGAAGTTTAAAAATCAATGAAGTAATTAAATCAAATTTGAAACAATACACTAAATAAATTGCGGGAACGCACCACTGGGTATGGACCTAATTAGCCAGCAGGGATTTATGTTCGACCCGACATATGATGGTCTTCGGTTCCTAAATGAGGAATTTGTATTGACACGGCCTGTTAACAGCTCATCGACCTCCATAAAAATTGTAGCAAGATCTCCAGCTAGGATTCCCTGTCGAACAGAACAGATTATTCATGGGCAGCTAGACAGCAATCCTGAGAGCTGCTTTGGAATGGTGGAGCCCGTACACTCAGCTCATGACTACTTAGTTGGACGGGCTATAGTTAAAACCCGACGAGATATACCAATTCGAGTAATGAATTTGTCCAACAACGACATCAGAATTGACAATGGTCAAGAGATAGCTTGTTTCGAGCCAGTCGAGACCATCATCAATTGCGAAGAAGGGTACCAGACATCGGTGAAAGAGACAGGGCCCAGTAAAGAATTCCTACAACAGTTTGCTGAACAGAGGAACAGAAGAAAGCCAAGCAATTTATCACAAAGCACTTGCAAATTTTTCGCAGTGAAGATGGAACCACCGGTCGCACCAACATCATCCAGCACCGAATAGATACCGGGAAGGCTCAACCTATCAGAATAACACATAGGCGACTACCATTGGGGCAACAACAGGCAGTCGAGGAAAACATAGAGTCCATGCTACAAAATGGAGTTATTGAGCCATCCATCAGCCCATGGTCCGCTCCCGTCGTGCTAGTTGAAAAGAAGGATGGAACCACCCGATTTTGCGTGGATTACAGAAAGCTGAATGACGTCACCAAGAAAGACAGCTATCCACTATCCCGAATCGATGATACTCTGACCACACTAGCAGGCTCCCGTTGGTTCTCCACACTAGTGGATATTGGCAAGTTGGTCTACACGAAAACGGTAGAGAGAAAACAGCGTTCTCCACAAGTAAAGGGCTGTTTCAGTTCACGGTCAGGCCCTTTGGGTTATGTAATGCTCCCGCAACATTCGAGAGGCTAATGGAGTATGTCGTGAGCGGGTTAACATGGAGAACGTGCTTAGTATACCTCGACGACCATCTGAAGAACCTGAGCGAAGTATTCTCCAGAATTAATAACGCCAACCTGAGACTCAAGTGTTTCTTGATCCAAAAAGAAGTATACTTTTGGGGCCATGTCGTTTCCGAGTCAGGAATCCACACCAACGAGTACAAGATAGAAGCCATCCGTGATTTGCCAGTCCCAAGAGACAAGCATGAACTCCGAAGCTTCTTGCGCCTCTGTTCCTACTACAGGCGATTTGTTGAGGGATTTGCCAATGGCCGCGCCTTTCCATCGGCAGACCACTGAGAACGAGACCTTCCGTTGGAATCAGCATTGCGAAACATCATTCAGACGACTGAAGGCAGGTGCCATCCCAGGTGCAAGAAGGTGCAAAGAGGGTGATCGGGTGCAATAGCGTGGATTCTCGAAACCGGAAAGAAATTATTGCGTCACCAGAAAACAACTTCTTGCAATAATAAGGGCTGTAGACCATTTCCACAAATACCTCTATGGTCGTCATTTCTTAATCCGAACAGATCATGCCGTCCTCAAATGGCTGCTGGACATGAAGACACCTGAAGGACAACTGGTCAGGTGGATGGAGAAATTACAGCAATACGATTTCAAGGTGGAACACCGTGCTGGCCGTTTGCACAATATTGCCGATGCCCTGTCCAGAAGACCCTGTAGAGCAGAATGCGGACATTGTCTGAAGATGGAATAGCAAGAAGGTATTTCCATCAGACAGATCCGAGTGCAGGTCAATGAAGACTGGACAACGGAACAGTGCATCCAGGACCAAATGGCTGATCCAGACATCGAACCAATATTTTCACTCAAAACGAGAGGGGCACCCAGGCCACGATGGGACGAGGTAGCTAGATACTCAGGCGTGCTGAAATCGGTATGAGCCCAATGGGACTCTCTAAGAGTAGAGATTGGAATACTCAAGCGAGTTTGGGAAAGCACTGATGGCCGAGAAACTAAGTCCCAACTGGTAGTTCCTGAGAAACAGGTACCAGAATCCTGACCGAAGTACATGACGGGATTACCGGGGGCCATCTGGGCATGAACAAAATCCTAGACAAAGTTCGCTAGCGATACCACTGGGTAAATTACTTCGAAGACGTCAGAGCTTGGTACCGGAAATGTGACATCTGTGCAGCCAGTAAGGGCCCGAAAACCCGGACCAAGGGCAGAATGCAGCAGTACAATGTGGGCGTCCCATTTGAGAGAATTGTCATCGATGTCGCCGTTCCGTTTCCCGAGTCTGAGAGGGGGAACAAATACATTCTGGTCGCAATGGATTACTTCAGCAAATGGTCAGAGGCATATGCGATTCCCAACCAAGAGGCAACCACGGTAGCGACGATCCTAGTAGAACAGCTATTCAGCAGGTTTGTGTCCCGATGGAACTACATTCAGATCAGAGCCGTAACTTTGAATCAAATGTATTCCAGAAGGTCTGCGTGATGTTGGGGATCAGGAAAACGAGAACAACACAATTGCACCCACAGTCAGACGGAATGGTGGAAAGATTCAACAGAACCTTTGTGATAACACCTATCAAAGGTCATCAGCAATAATCAGGGTGATTGGGTGGAGCATATTCCCCTATTCCTGTTGGCATATCGCTCAGCCGTAGATAATAGTACAGGCTTGACTCCAGCCAGGGTCCTATTCGGAAAAGAGCTGCGATTTGGCTTTTGGCTCCCCCGAAGAACCTTCCCAAGACATCAACGATTATGCCGACCAGCTCCGATATAACATGCTGGCAATACACGAATTAGCCCGAACGCAGATGTTGTCCACCAGTGACCAGATGACGACGACCTTAAGGCCAATTCAGTCGGGTTCCAGGAGAGGGACAAAGTCTGGCTGTACAACCCCCAACGGAGTAAGGGTAAATCCCCAAAGCTTACACCCGTCTGGGGTGGTCCATACCTGGTGGTCAAGACGCTTAATGACGTCGTCTACCGGATCCGTCGAAACCCCAGGGCTAAGTTGAAGGTGGTCCATTTATATCGACTCGCTCCCTACCATGGAGAGGATGTTTCTGATCGGGACGATGAGAATTAAAGGGAGGGCAGTGTTTTAAAAATAGATAGAAAAATGGGATAGAAAAAAAAGAGCTAGAAGGTTCGAATGAAAAAAAAAACTGTTTGGTTTCCTCCTTGAAGATGACAACTTAGAGTTGTTGAAACGGCGTTGAATGTTTAAAATAAAGGTTTGGTGTTAGGGTGCAAAACTGTGTTTTTACATTTGTGACACACCAAAGGTTCTACAGCTTTTCCAGTCGAAATAACTCGACAACTATAAAATTGACACTGAATTGTATGAGAGAATATATATATATATATAGTTATAAACTCCGTGGGTTCAATTAAAATTGCAAAACTAATATTCACTACCACTTTCTAGAACTTTAATTTACATCAAATATACACAACAGCTGATTCGAATATCACAATAATAATACAACATAAGCTACTCGTCGCACTAACTAATTGCTGCGATGATGGGCCGCTCCTTTTAAAATCAGCATCGAATTCTCTCGTACAATTCAGTGTCAATTTTATAGTTGTCGAGTTATTTCGACTGCAAAAGCTGTAGAACCTTTGGTGTGTCACAGTTTTGCACCCTAACACCAAACCTTTATTTTAAACATTCAACGCCGTTTCAACAACTCTAAGTTGTCATCTTCAAGGAGTAAACCAAACAGTTTTTTTTTCATTCGAACCTCCTAGCTTTTTTTTTTCTATCCCATTTTTCTATCTATTTTTAAAACACTGCCCTCCCTTTAATTCTCATCGTCCCGATCAGAAACATCCTCTCCATGGTAGGGAGCGAGTCGATATAAACGGACCACCTTCAACTTATCCCTGGGGTTTCGACGGATCCGGTAGACGACGTCATTAAGCGTCTTGACCACCAGGTATGGACCACCCCAGACGGGTTTAAGCTTTAGGGATTTACCCTTACTCCGTTGGGGGTTGTACAGCCAGACTTTGTCCCTCTCCTGGAACCCGACTGAATTGGCCTTGAGGTCGTCGTCACCTGGTCACTGGTGGACAACATCTGCGTTCGGGCTAATTCGTGTATTGCCAGCATGTTATATCCGAGCTGGTCGGCATAATCGTTGATGTCTTGGGAAGGTTTTTCGGGGGAGCCAAAAGCCAAATCGTAGCTCTTTTCCGAATAGGACCCTGGCTGGAGTCAAGCCTGTACTATTATGTACGGCTGAGCGATATGCCAACAGGAATAGGGGAATATGCTCCACCCAATCACCCTGGTTATTGCTGATGACCTTTGATAGGTGTTATCACAAAGGTTCTGTTGAATCTTTCCACCATTCCGTCTTACTGTGGGTGCAATTGTGTTGTTCTCGTTTTCCTGATCCCCAACATCGTGCAGACCTTCTGGAATACATTCGATTCGAAGTTACGGCCCTGATCTGAATGTAGTTCCATCGGGACGCAAACCTGCTGAATAGCTGTTCTACTAGGATCGTCGCTACCGTGGTTGCCTCTTGGTTGGGAATCGCATATGCCTCTGACCATTTGCTGAAGTAATCCATTGCGACCAGAATGTATTTGTTCCCCCTCTCAGACTCGGGAAACGGAACGGCGACATCGATGACAATTCCCTCAAATGGGACGCCCACATTGTACTGCTGCATTCTGCCCTTGGTCCGGGTTTTCGGGCCCTTACTGGCTGCACAGATGTCACATTTCCGGTACCAAGCTCTGACGTCTTCGAAGTAATTTACCCAGTGGTATCGCTAGCGAACTTTGTCTAGGATTTTGTTCATGCCCAGATGGCCCCCGGTAATCCCGTCATGTACTTCGGTCAGGATTCTGGTACCTGTTTCTCAGGAACTACCAGTTGGGACTTAGTTTCTCGGCCATCAGTGCTTTCCCAAACTCGCTTGAGTATTCCAATCTCTACTCTTAGAGAGTCCCATTGGGCTCATACCGATTTCAGCACGCCTGAGTATCTAGCTACCTCGTCCCATCGTGGCCTGGGTGCCCCTCTCGTTTTGAGTGACAATATTGGTTCGATGTCTGGATCAGCCATTTGGTCCTGGATGCACTGTTCCGTTGTCCAGTCTTCATTGACCTGCACTCGGATCTGTCTGATGGAGATACCTTCTTGCTATTCCATCTTCAGACAATGTCCGCATTCTGCTCTACAGGGTCTTCTGGACAGGGCATCGGCAATATTGTGCAAACGGCCAGCACGGTGTTCCACCTTGAAATCGTATTGCTGTAATTTCTCCATCCACCTGACCAGTTGTCCTTCCGGTGTCTTCATGTCCAGCAGCCATTTGAGGACGGCATGATCTGTTCGGATTAAGAAATGACGACCATAGAGGTATTTGTGGAAATGGTCTACAGCCCTTATTATTTCAAGAAGTTGTTTTCTGGTGACGCAATAATTTCTTTCCGGTTTCGAGAATCCACGCTATTGCACCCGATCACCCTCTTTGCACCTTCTTGCACCTGGGATGGCACCTGCCTTCAGTCGTCTGAATGATGTTTCGCAATGCTGATTCCAACGGAAGGTCTCGTTCTCAGTGGTCTGCCGATGGAAAGGCGCGGCCATTGGCAAATCCCTCAACAAATCGCCTGTAGTAGGAACAGAGGCGCAAGAAGCTTCGGAGTTCATGCTTGTCTCTTGGGACTGGCAAATCACGGATGGCTTCTATCTTGTACTCGTTGGTGCGGATTCCTGACTCGGAAACGACGTGACCCAAAAACCATACTTCTTTTTGGATCAAGAAACACTTGAGTCTCAGGTTGGCGTTATTAATTCTGGAGAATACTTCGCTCAGGTTCTTCAGATGGTCGTCGAGGTATACTAAGCACGTTCTCCATGTTAACCCGCTCACGGCATACTCCATTAGCCTCTCGAATGTTGCGGGAGCATTACATAACCCAAAGAGCCTGACCGTGAACTGAAAGCCCTTTACTTGTGGAGAACGCTGTCTTCTCTCTACCGTTTTCGTGTAGACCAACTTGCCAATATCCACTAGTGTGGAGAACCAACGGGAGCCTGCTAGTGTGGTCAGAGTGTCATCGATTCGGGATAGTGGATAGCTGTCTTTCTTGGTGACGTCATTCAGCTTTCTGTAATCCACGCAAAATCGGGTGGTTCCATCCTTCTTTTCAACTAGCACGACGGGAGCGGACCATGGGCTGATGGATGGCTCAATAACTTCATTTTGTCGCATGGACTCGATGTTTTCCTCGACTGCCTGTTGTTGCTCCAATGGTAGTCGCCTATGTGTTATTCTGATAGGTTGAGCCTTCCCGGTATCTATTCGGTGCTGGATGATGTTGGTGCGACCGGTCGTTCCATCTCACTGTGAAAAATTTGCAAGTGCTTTGTGATAAATTGCTTGGCTTTCTTCTGTTCCTCTGTTCAGCAAACTGTTGTAGGAACTCTTTACTGGGCCCTGTCTCTTTCACCGATGTCTGGTACCCTTCTTCGCAATTGATGGTGGTCTCGACTGGCTCGAAACAAGCTATCTCTTGACCATTGTCAATTCTGATGTCGTTGTTGGACAAATTCATTACTCGAATTGGTATATCTCGTCGGGTTTTAACTATAGCCCGTCCAACTAAGTAGTCATGTAGTCATGAGCTGAGTGTACGGGCTCCACAATTCCAACGCAGCTCTCAGGATTGCTGTCTAGCTGCCCATGAATAATCATGAATATATATATATATATATATATATATATATATATATATATATATATATTAACACGTCACTTTGAGGACATTTTTCGTCATAAACACGTAGTTTTGAGGACATTTTGGGATTTTGAGGACGGTCCTCAAATTGCCCCGTCACGGTTACAGCATTTTGAGGACGAGTCCTTAAAGTTCTTTTCGGCATTTTGAGGACCATGTCCTCGAACTACTGCCATTGTATGAAAACGGTAGTTTGAGGACAATATTCACCTAAACGTGTATATGGTTCTCATTGTACTTCTACGTTGCCGGAAGAATTCTTTTAAGTAACTAGGATAAAATTTAGTATTGAAACTGTATTACCCACATTGCAAAAAACATTTCGACTAATCACTGCCTTGGCTCAAAGGAATTGTAGGGTGCGTTCAAAATATCGAGGAGATGAATATAAGTACCTATATAATGGGGGTATTATCCAGGATACGTTGGGAATGCCAGGTAATAGTGGATGAGCGTGGGTAATTGGTTGCCTGCAATGCACAAATATTGTGCAAAGGTTAAAGAGAGAGGGCAAGAGGCTATTTCACTCGATTGGGAGCTGCATCCAATGAGCTATGTGCAGTATGTATGTAGTTCATTGTGCAGCCAGTGAACTACATACTACTCCCAATCGAGTGAAATAGCCTCATGCTCTCTCTATATAAACAGTAGTAATGGATTGCATTAAACATCATTTGACCATGGAAGGAAGCATTGAATCTGTATTATCAAAATGCACGTTAGTGTGACCACAGATCAGGTTTGGCGAAGTAATACTTAATATATAGAGTATATAAGGCCCCAAGAAAAACGTTATGCGCGGTGAGAAAGAAATTAAACCAAGTGGACGTATCTACCTATCTATGTATAATCATTGCTTGTAGCGCTATAGGGATAATGTACAGTGTGCGTTCAAAATGTAAACAATGACGATTCCACCAGTGTTGGATCTCTATTACAAATATACTAGAATTCGAACAGGTTAATGATTAGTTAGGTATATATGTTTTAGTTGACTTATTACGAGAATCCCCGAAAAAATTAAAAATAAAGTGGATTCATAATGTGAGAAAGGTTCGAATTAAGGAAGTTTATTTCTGATCTCGGACAGGAAATATGTGTGCCTAGTATTATTGCTGAAAAATCTAGAATATCTAGAAATATAGATTGCGAATGAAATATTTATCTGCATAGCCGACATTCAGGAAAGCCTTCTACCTATATCGATTTATGAATTGTTAATGGGATTATATGACCTGTTACCAATCACTGAGTGGGTTAGCTGAAGAGTACATTTGTGTTATTATTCAGGAAGCATCGGGGGAACATGCAGAAATGAAAACCCGGGGTTTATTTAAAATCTAAGTGAGGAGACGAACGAAGGAATGCATTTCGGTAAATAAAGTTCATGTTACCGACATCCAAGAAGTCCGCCCAACTTCTCGAAGATTCTCATTGGTTGACTGACTACTATCGATCACATCTTTGCATTCATTTGCGTCGTTCCAGGAAAAAACAATAGGGTTGTGTTTGGTATAACTATGCCTTTTGTTCATTGTACTCTAAGCTGACCTGTGGTTTCATCCAATGTTTATCTTGTTTGACGATGTTCCTGTCGCATATGTATCCCATTTCCATAAATACAGATACCGTTCAACAACAAATATACTACCGTCCATTATTCATTCTCAAACAGAAACAATATATGTTCTTATTTCTGAACTAGGAGTCACAGGGTATCATCCTTACTCACACCACGAGACTCAGTTTGAAGGCTACTCGGGATAATTTATTTCCTTTTTTATATATAACTTGAACAAAAATGACGCTTATGGTTAACCTTGAGATATTATCTACTTTAGCAAACAAATCCATGATGTCCGTAGGATAAACCATAACATAGTGGGGTCGTCCATATCATTTACGATAAAATTAGTTTTAAAAACATAACATCAAACTTTTACTTTAATATCCAACATCTATGTGTGATGATGAAGTTGAAATGTAGGTATAATTCGCCCAGTCCCCTACAGCATCAGTGTATTTTACGGCCAAAATCAAAAACGTCCAACAAATACCCTGTATTGTTTTAAAAGTTTTAAATTTTGAATTACTTTGTGCTTGGGCCGCATGAAGCGTTGTCAATAGAGGGCAGAATAATCTCACACATGGGCCAGTATATCTTACTTTCATTCTATGATGAATCAATTTCTACATCTACATATTTTTGTCAGATAAGTTACATAAGTTAAAGGGAGAAGGCAACTAACCTATCTTATTCGATTTTCATAAAACTAAAAAAAAAAGAAATAATCAAACGAAATTTGTGTCTAACTGTGAGAAAAAATGATAGGCACTAACTAATTTGTATTGTACCCACATCATATTATTTATAATATCAAAGACTGAGAATGACAAGAAATAATAACTTTTATAAAAAAATTAAGTGAAGAATCCAATCACACAATGGTAGAAAAAAGCAAAATACAATAAACTGATCTGAACCAAATACATTACTATATTGTGTATGCATTAGAATGTAGTATTTTAAAAAATTAATTCAACATATAATAAATGAACATTGTCAGAAAGAAATTTGTACAGGAATTTTAAATTAAGAAAAAACAGAAAATCTGAAAGAATTTACAAAAAACTTGATTACTCATTTGAAAAGTGAATATAAATTAAAAACTAATTTATTTTTTAATATTTTAGTTTGTTTATATTGTAAATTAGCATTTATATTTTAAACTTCACATATATAAACATAATATATGGACAATTATCAGCTGGACTGGATGTTAATTATTTTCATCCATACCTTAACAAACATCACCATGCAATGGTATCAGGTAGAGGTAAGGTAAGCCACTATCACAAAATCAACTTGTGTTAATTTTCCAATCTCAATTAAACATGCTTTGAATAATAATTGATGATTGTTTCAAGAACTGATTATTAAGTAGTTTAATATATATGTAATAGTTTGATTAATCAAAGATATAACATACATTTCAGTGCATCATTTCTATACCTAAATGACAAAAGATGTAAATAAGTACTAAAAACCAATAACTACTAGTGTCTTGTGTTTGATCTGTGCTAGTGTCTATTCAACTTGGTAATTATCACTTGGATTTAAAGAATTTCACAACATTGAGGAAACCAGCCTATTTCGTATAAATCTTATAACTTTTTAGGGCATATATATATTTAAGAATTACATCTCAAACAGAGCATTGTATATCTAAGGCATTAAAACAGTCTTTATTTCATCAAAAGCCAATTATATGGTAGAAGCCATTGCTTTGTGATAAATTATGATAATCAACCAAATTAAGGAATTGCATTCTTTTCTATGACTGCAGTAGAAAAACAACGGGGTTTCTAGCGCGGAAGTACTTAGGTCTGCGCTTCTAGGTGTTTTGGGTGTGGTGGGCCCCCTTAAGGCTCCGCTGGGGGCTCCGTTGGGTAGCCCCCGTGTTGTGTGTATATCGGTGGAGGGCCCCCATGTAAGGTTATATGTATATAGGTTATGTGTGTTGTCTTTGGGTGTGGTCCCGTGGGGGTTCCGTATAGGGGTTCCGTTGACGATGGGGCCCCTGTGTTGGTTGTGCGTATGTCGGTGGTGTCTCCGTCCGTGGGTGTCGTGCTTTTGAGGGGACCTGATGGCTGTCTGAGAGGTTATGGGGGCTGAGTGGTGTGTGAGGTGCTCGATAATTGCGAGGTTATGTGTTATGGGGGCTATATGGGTTATGAACGGTGTGTAGATGTTATGTTGAGTTCGTGTAGGGATATTCACAAAACATATGCATCGTATCCATTCGATGTTTACCATACGATACATCGGATTGATTCGATGTTTTGACAAAGATCTTTTAATGCATCGATGTTTTTTATGAAAAACATCGGTGTGAAATAGAACGTGCTTTTGAGGTGAGCACTATTGGACTTAAGGTACTAAAAGTATGATTATTCTCTTCAGCATTTTGGGTCCAGCTACCACTGCTTCTCTAGAGCCTCAGTCAATGAAAATAGGCAGAGAATGGGTTAAGGCTGAGTGGATAATGTGTATCACGGTATGTTTTTCTATAGGAATTGTTGTGTTCAAACGGTGCTCGATGGGAACATATGGAAGAAGATTGGGTTATATCCCGTTTGTGAGAAATACTTTGTTATCATCTAAAATTCAACAACTATGTTTTGTCTCGTTTGTTTTGCTTATTAAATTGTACATTATTTTCTGGCTGAATAGGAAAATAATACTTTGTGTAGTTTTAAAGGTGTAAAATAACATTTTAGGGCCGAGAAACAGTTCTGCTCGTGTCAAATGTGTTAATAATCAATGGCCTAACACACGCCTTCCTGCGTTCTCAACAACTCAAATCCAACCTTGTAGGTGTAGAGATGTAAATATGTGGTAGACGCCCGATCTATGTAGTACCCTATTGAGGTTGATTCGACGGCTCTACTATTCCAAAGATGACGAAAGTGTATGAAAAGACATAATTTAACAGTAAATTAACTTTAATAGTAGGTATGTAATTGGTTTTAGTAAAATAATTCTATTTCTATGCTTATGCTATATAAAATATGGCGCTCATGTAATTGAACTTTTAACCAATACTTAAAAACTAAATACATTATTCTAGCTATTGGTGTGTACTTAGGTAATTGGAAATAGCGTAAGTATTCGATGTTGCTGATGTTTTTTAGCGATGTGAAAAACATGTAGGGTTCCGATGTTACATGTGAAAACATCGATGTCTCGTGGACACCCCTAAGTTCGTGTAGCTCATTCATCGGTCGATGGCTGTCTGGCAGGTTCTGGGGGTTGAGTGGTGTGTATAGCTTAGGTTGTTCGGTGACTTCGTGTAGCTCGATGAACTAAGAGGTTATGGGTGCTGAGTTGGGTGTGTAGGTTATGTAATGGGGGCTGAGTGGGGTATATAGGTTAGTTTGTTCGGTGACTTCGTGTAGCTCGATGAGCTGAAAGCTTATGGGGGCTGAATGGTGTGTAGAGGCAGAGGTAGAAAATTGGTGTAGAACAATTGAGTTCTATTTCTATTCTATTTGGAACATGGAATTTAATTGATTCTAATAACATACGGGCATCAATCAGATTATTCACAATTTTGAAAAACATTATTAATTCCAGTTTAGTTAAATTTAAAAATGTGAGTCAACATAAGATAATAGTAATTTAAATGTTGCTGGAGATCGTTTATTAAACTAATTAATAAAAGTAGTGAAATGTGACCTCACTTTACCACCCCAGGAGTTAGTTTAAAATTATCTGATAAATAATTATTTATTTTGACTTCTTGACAACAATCTTCTAAATAATTCTGTAGCCATTTCAAAAATGAGCCTCATTCTCCCAATTTCTCAAGTTATTTGATAAGAATGAATAGTTATTTTTATGTTTTCTCGGGAAATAACACCATAATCGAAATAAAAAGATGTATATTGAACGAAAAAACCAAACGTTTCAAAGTCAATTCTGACTTCGTTGTCAATGGCTTCTAATCTAAGTATGTATTGTAAATTGCAAAATGAAAGTTTGACTTATGACATTTAAGTTGACATAATATACAGGTTTTTATTTCGATTGTGGTGTTATTTCCCGAGAAAACTTAGAAATAATCAAGAATATGCCACAAATAACATTTAGAAGACAAGAATGAATGAATTTATTCTGTCAAATACGTGGAGAAATCTGTGTAAACCAATCAACTTGATAACGCTTCTCCATTGCACTTAGTATAATTTTCTCTAGCAAAAGATTGGTTACTGTGGATCTACTCTTTATAAATCCATGTTGCTCCTGAGTTATAATATTTTTGAACCGAGGGGTAACCATAGCTGTGACTATTTGTTTGAATATTTTGGGAATAATAGACATTTTTGTTACTGCTCTATAGTTAGTGACATTAAAACGATCTCCATCTTTAAAGATGGCTGTCACATATAACTTATTTTCCAGTAATCAGAAAAAGGACCTTGAGACAAGGATAAGTTAAAAATTTTACATATAACATCAGATAAGAAACAGTTTGTATTTTTCTTTTTCAAAAATGCAATGTTCCTTTTTGGGTTTACATGAAGAGTAAGCCGGACAAATACGGCTTAAAAATTTGGGCAATGGCTGATTGTAGTGCGGCATATACAATACAGCGAATATGCAATATTTTCATGAAAAAAATGTAGGATTTTTATTCCAGAATAATAATTTTAGGCAAAGTAGGAAACAAACAGGAGAAAGGTCAAGGATAAAGACTAGTAATGGACCTGGTAAACCATTTATGTTCAGGATATGGAATAATTACTGATAACTTTTTTACCAGTATTGAGTTAGCTAATGAGCTTTTAGATAAAACCTTACCTTATGTGGTACACTGCGTAAAAATAAACCTTATATTCCAAAAGAACGACTTCCAGCAAGATATAAGAAGGACTTTTTAGGCATGTTTGCTTTTATGGAAAATAAAACCTTAGTTTCCTACGTACCTAAAAAAAGCCCTTATCGACAGAACATAACGATGACAAAATAAGTGAAGAAAAAAACTGATTACAAAGCAGACATTATCTTACAATACTATACAACAAAGGGTGCAGCGGACACAACAGATAAATTAGCAAAGGAATTTACGACACAAAGAAAAAGTAATCGGTGGCATCAACGCCCACGGTGTTAGAAAAAGATGGTGTAACGCCCATCTTGGATAAAAAAGACGTTGCTTGCGCTAATATACTGCAGGTGGCTCTTGGAGTCACTTGCCCTCTTCTCATTGGATATTTCAGTGTATTTTTGGTTGCGTTAGTATAAAATATTCTGCAGCCTGATTTTTAAAGAATTGTTTGGCACAGTGTGATACCCAATTGTAAAATACAACAAAAAAATTATCCAGATTTCTGTTTGTGGTATGAAATTCTAAACTATGTGATAAAATATCAACTTATAGAATGTAAAAACACAGTTTTGCACCCTAACACCAAACCTTTATTTTAAACACTCAACGCCGTTTCAACAACTCTAAGTTGTCATCTTCAAGGAGTAAACCCAAACTAAATCGAAATTACAATTTCCTCTAATTTATACCTACCACTAAACTACGACTTAAGTGATTAGTACAAGGGGTAAATCCTAAGTACCTGAATTCTAAATAACAGATTTCAAAAATAAAGCAGATTTTATATAATGCAAATGTGTAAATTAGGATAATCCTTAATTACCTACCTACTTTTAAGCTACATTAAGTAATGACATTTTTAATACTTATTTTATGGATTTTTAGAAAGTAAACTATACAATGAACTGTATGGAATAGGACCCTTATCTGAATTCATTACTTTATTATTTTTATAAATCATAATGCTTTCGTAAGAGTCCAGTTCCCTATAATTATTTACTTGCTTAACTAATTTCAAAGAAGATAAATCTATAGAGTGGTTGTGTTCTAAAACATGATGTGCAACACTAGATTTATCCGCTCTTCCGTATTTCAAATGGGCAATATGCTCTTTAAAACGGGTACTGATAGATCTGCGTGTCTATCCATAATACTTTAAATCACAATCATTACATTTGATTTCATAAATACCGGACTTCTCGAAATCAGCAAGTTTATCTTTAGGATTGCCCAACAATTTCTGTAGTGTTGTAGTTGTTCTATACACCGCCTTCATACCAAGTTCCTTAAAAACTTTCTTAAAGCCCCTAGTATAACGACTGTACGGAACCGAGACAAACTTTTGTTCTTGTGACTCATTTCGAAAAGTTGACACTTCTTTCATTCGTAACCGAAGCCGTTTCTTCCTAATTAATTTATCTATAATATCTGTTGGATAACGATTACATGCAGCTATTTCCCTAATAGTTTTCTTTTCATTTTCAAACCTCTCTTTATTGAGAGGGAATGTCAACAACCGATGTACAAGGAAATTAATCCCCGCCATTTTATGTTGTTGACAGTGAAAAGACGTATTAGGTAAATATCTATATGTGCTAGTATCCTTCCTATATACATCAAACTCTAACTTATCACTATCATTTCTTAAAACTAATACATCTAAAAATGGTAGAGTACCCTTTTGTTCCTGTTCATATGTAAATTTAATAGAAGCAAACCTATTGTTAAGATACATAACAAAATCATTAACATTCAGCTCATTAGTATTAAATATAGCAAATATGTCATCCATGTACCGTATCCATATCCTGGGAAAATACTGGGAGTCATTTTTTGCTTCAATTTCGAACCTGCCCATGAACAAGTTGGCAAGAAACGGCGACAGGGGGTTTCCCATTGCAGTTCCTTCCTTCTGCTGATAAAAGCAACCTCCAAACTGAAAACAATTTTGGCTCATACATAATTTTGTGAGGGAAATTAATTCATTAATTTCTGTCTCACAAAAAGAGTTTTCACGTAGTAAGTCCTCCAGGTACTTCAGAGTTTGTGGAATGGGTACACTAGGAAATAAAGAACTAACATCAAACGATACCAAAATTTCTCCAGGTTGCAGCAAAACGTTTTGTATAGATTCAATAAACTCTAAAGAATTCTTTACGCTAAAGTTTTGCTGTGGACAAGGTAAATTTTCGAATCGGTTTGTTAACCACTTCGCTAACTTATAAGATGGGGCGTCAATCGCTGAAACAATCGGACGTACTGTTTTTCCCGGTTTGTGAATTTTTGGAAGACCATATAATTTCGGGATCGTTGGATTAGAAACATGTAGTCTTCGTTTCAGCTCAGGACTTACAATAGATTTGCATGCTTTAAGGACATTGTTTACTTCTGATGTCATCTTTGATAAAGGATTTCTAATTAATTTTGAATACGGACCGTTCGTAATTAGGTTATCAATTCTATCAAAATAATCAGATTTGTCGAGTATCACTACTTTGTTGCCTTTATCGGCTTTCAAGTAAAAAACGTCCCTGTTTCTCAATCGTTTAATAACTTTCTTTTGTGTGTTCTTTTTCGTGTGTTTATTAATAGATGATACATTTTTTGTTAAATGATTTCGAACCTGTTCACGGATTAAACCTTTAGAATTGTCTGGTAAGTATTGAATTGAACTTTCAACACTCACCACAACATCTTCTAGAGTTTTTTCATGTTCAGGAATGCCAAATTTTAAACCGTTATTTAATAATTCTAATTCTTCGTTACTAAAGGATTGAGATGAATGGTTTTCGACAATAGACGGAGTTGTCGGAGTTACTTTTGTCTTTGCTTGCTGTTTATTCATTGAACATAATTGTTTAAGTTTCTTCTTAAGTTTTCTCATTTTATTTTCATTCAACTTATAAAATATCATATAAACTGTATTTGATATTATAATATTAACTTTCTGCATTCAATTATATCCATTTAAATCTTCTGAGACCCAAATTCATAAATCGTCTTTGTTAATTTTAATATATTCTAACAATATCCTCGCATTAATATTATAACTTAATTTCTAAATCATTATTAAATTCATCTGCTGTTTGAAATGGTATGAATAAATATATATCAATATTTAAAATTAAGTTTTTCAAGTTCAATCATTGAGTAATTACCTATTCAAAATAATGCTTTAAAACTACTTTCTTCTCTATTATCAAACTTGATTATATATTGTAATTATTATAATTAGGGAATTAAATTATTCTAAAATTAAATCAAAACACAAAATAAATCATCAATTCATCTCGTAAATGATCGCTGTCAAATTTGGGCATCTGACGTGAAACTTCTTGCAAAAATCAGGTTATGCATATATAACTACTATTTATCATTTAATGGAAAAATAGTTTTTATACATACTCCTTATTTACATATTATTTTTTATTTCTTAATATTGTAGACATAAATTTATTAAGAACCATGTAATACTATTTCAACATGAAAAATTTTGATCCCCGCTGTTGTTAAGCAATGGGACGAGACACTTGGAGGCCTCTTGCGGACGTTTAGTTTACTAATGCGACATTCTTATCTTACCAACTTCAACTGAGCTTGTCGTATCACCTTTTTCTTATACCGTGTCAACTCCTATAAACTTTGGATGTCGAAAAATACAGATTGGAAAAAAAATCTTTTGGATAGGAGAGGAATGTTTTTGTTGGACCAAGAATTAATTAAGGAAAACATAATTCGTACATACCAAGATAACGAGTTGTTACATTCCAATATAAAACAATCCTTGTTAACCATTTTACGAGAATTAAACATAAGGAACTAACAATCTGTTCCCGTCATTGGCAGAAAGCAGCGATGTTTCTTATGCGACAGAATAAAAACAGGATATCTCGAAAGTTTTGTATTCGGTTTGTCAGAAGTGTGATAAATAAATCATTACCTATTTAAAATGTCACTATAAGGCTTGTTCTTTTTTCATAATTGTTTTTGTTATTAGTTCTAATCATTTTATGTTATTTTTTCAAAATTTATTTATTTATCAATGCTGGCAACTTTTTTATGTAAAAATATATTTTTTGATACGCAGAATGTGTTTTTTATTATTCCCTAATTATCTATACTATTATAAAATTGTAAGTTTGTCTGTTTGTTTGTTCGGGCATCACGTAAGAACTACTGAACTGATTTTGCTGAATCTTTTTTTGTTGCGAAGCCTATAGATTGACTTAAAATCTGGTAGACATTTTATCTCTCTAGATTGACAGAAACGGTAGATATAGCGAAAAAACTTCTACCATGTTGGATAATACAATTACTCAATTGGTTCCACCGCACGCACAAAATATTAGATACTGGCATCAGCTTAGCTTTTATTCAAAATTCGGAATGTGCAAATGTAACATGTTTCGATTTAACAAAAATCAACTGATATTACAAGCGTAATTTTACAGGGTGTTCTGTATATAGGAAACTTAGAGCGGAGTAGAATTACATGGATTTAAAAGATCTAAAAAAAGTTATATTTGGTGTCCTATAAGCAGCTGAATATATACAATGTGGTGGAAATAAGGGGGAGTGGAATTAGTTATACGGGGTGGTCCAAAAAAGTTATATTAAATGGGCCATAAACAGTTCCATATACCAAGTGGTTGAAAAATGGTAGAATATTTATACAGTGAATAAAAAATATTTAAAAAATGTGTTAGGTAAGCAGATAGGATCTTTGAATTATGTTCATAAGATACTACAGTTATGAAATGGGTTGAAGAAATGTTAGAAGCAGTTGTTTATACAGGGTGTTTGAAATATAAGATGGAGTGAAATTATAGTTTATGTTGTGGTTAAAAACTTGTTTTATATCAACAAATAGTTGCATATATAGGATTGTTGAAATATGTAGCGGAGTATAATTAAAGCTATACAGGTGGGTTTAAATTTTTTTATAAAGAAATGTTATGATCTACAAGCTTGAAATATAGGGTGGGATAGGATTCTAACGATATAGGGTGGTACAAAAATGTTATATTTGGTGGCAAATAAGTAGTTGCTTATAAAACGTTGTTGAAATATAGGGTGGTGTAAAGTTATAATTATACAGGGTGGGTAAAAAGGCTAGAAAAATCGTGTTATATAGCAGTTGCATATATGGAGTCCCTGAAGTATGGTGCGCAGTAAAATTATAGTTAGACAGTATCATTCAAACAAGCAGAAAAAGTTGTAAATGAAGGGTGGTTTAAATGAAGTGTGGAGAGAAATTATACTTTAATATATCTTGAAAAAAATATAAGGAGAAAATGTGAAATAGCGTAGTTCATAATAAGTTGCAAAGATATAATAGTTGAAACATAGGGTGACGAACTGTTATGATAATTATTTTAAAAATGTTATATTGGTTGACCAATAAGTAGTAGCGTATATAGGGTAGTTGTAATACATACAAGGTGCTTCAAAACATGTTGACCAAAATTGTTATTTTCGGTACCCCTTAAGCAGTTGCGGTTTTGGTGAAATATATTTGGCATTGATGGATTTATAGTTATACGGGGTGGTAGAAAAAATGTTATACTGGGTGGCCGATAAGTTACTGCAAATATAAGGTGGTTGAAATAGCGGGTGGAGTAGATTTAGAACAGGTTGGATAATTTTTTTTGTAGGATTCAACATGAGCTGTTGCATATATTCAATATCTGAAAATGGATCGAAGTAAAATTATAGTTCATAAAGTGAATAAATACGTGAATAAAACCAGCCGCGTTCTGACTTTGTCTGTTGACAGTTAAAGAGTTTTGCTGGTTCTGTTTCATTTGATGAATGTCACGGTGTAAGAAAAGGGTGATACGATCAAAGAGGTTTATACGTAGAGTGAATTAGGTATGGGCGTTATTGTAAGAGGCAGTGTAATAACAGTAGAAAGAGAAAGACAATATCAGGGAGCGCTTGGTCTCTACCCTACCAATAGTAGGCGTCGCCACTGACACTGACCAATCAGGAACGACATGCTTATTCTCTCTCTCTTTCTATTGATATTACATGAATTTCGCTACTTCACGTGCTCTACAGTATTAACCTCTTTGGATTAATGTGATATTAGCTGTTTTCGCGGTGTCGATTCAGGATACATCCGGAATGGATGCGGGACGAATCTCGGATCTGCTTGTGCGCAAGTGCAGTTACGAACACGTACTAGATTTCTCTTGACCACGAACAATTTTAGAACTGTAATAAAACGACACTGTAGTAGTGTACTTAATTCAAAAAGGCAAATTTTATATTTATATACAACTCAACTATTACTTTCAATAAAAGAGGTTATGAACACAAGACACAAGCTCTAGCTAACACAGATCAGACAATCCGACAAATATGAATACAAGTAGTCGAATCGTTAAATGGATTACAGATCATAGAAAGAGGAATGGATTCTAAATTGAACGTTTCTGTACTTTGGTATTAAGCTTCAAAGACGGAGAAATATAAAATTCTTTAAAAAATACTCAAAATGCACATGTTCGAACCTTCGTTCTTATTCACGTCAGCGGATTCATTTCACTCGTCCCGAATCGATCCAGGATGCATTCTTTGAGATCCGCGAACATCGAATTTCCCGTTTGGTATTCGAAATTCTGTTACCTCGAACGCCGTGAATGGGTGTGCGCAAGCGCTCAATCCTGGATTGATAACGGATCGTTACCGCGAAAACAGCTATTGGTAAAACCATACCTATACTTAATACTGATATACTGCTAGCAGAATCTATATAACCTTTTACTGTACTTCGGCTCTTATGCGCATGTTCGAAAATGTCGCAATTGGATCTTCTATTGTTGGTTATGTTTTCTCTGTTTGATTCTTGGCAACGCTTGCGCAAAACATAATACATTTTGAACTTCTGTGTATTTGTTCAATAAAGACAATATACCTATTCACTTCAAAATTAAAATATTTAAAAAATGGATACTTTACAAATAATTATTATGGAATACAAAATAGAGCTGAAATGATTCAAAGCAATTTCAGAAACGAACATGTGTTTATGTACTATGTTTATTACAGCACTAAAATTAATCTAATGTAGACAACCAATAATACACAAAGATATTTGAGACACTTGTGACGTAAGCAAATACGACGGAGTAGGCAACCGTATACCGTTACGGACCGTGACCCACTTCTACTTTCGGAAAAATGATGATTCTGTACTTTGTCTAGAAAATCACCAAAAACTACCAGCTACAATTTAAAACAATGTCAAAAATTTTCAATCTTACAAAAACAGTAATAAAAGTGAATCATATAAAATTACTTTCTTTATCGTTATGTTTGTGACGAGGTTACCAAAAAATAATTTCTCATAAATTGTATAACTTTAAACTATTTTTTTAGCTTAATATTCGACCTGGTCAGCGACTGGCGGCACCACATGGTGGATGCTTTGAAAAATATTGTTGGCCGTAAAATACTCATTTGAATTTTTGGGCTTAGTTGAGCTAGGGTTGTAACAATGCAATACTAAAACTACAAACAAACATTCTACTGTTATTATTTCAACATTATAACGGATATATACTTCTTAGTTTAATTATCAATATAAAGGTCAATCAACTTTTGCGGACCAGTGTGTTTTTAAACCAATCGTCGGGTGCACCCATCGCTTAACAGATACGATTAAATTAAATATTGCTGTGCTAATTGTTCTTTTCAGTCTCTTTGTACATGTCTTTCGTAATCTGTTTAACCATTTCTTTTTCTTTGGTTGGTTGTTTGGAATGAACTACAATCCCCATAAATTTTTGTTTCACTGTCAAAATTTTTTGACATACAAAAAAATTGTATCATTGCGATAATATACGAATATAACTACAGCTAAAACATGCAATGATTGATAACGATCCAGATTTGGAGTTGAAACGGCTCCAAACACAGCTAAGTAGGTATCCCACAATATATATACAAACGATTTATTTATATACAAGAATACTGGTCGGATCATATTGTTGATCTCTTTCCCTCAGAATATCTGTGAGGAAGAATTTCTGTAGACAACCAGCAATCTGTGCAATTTTTCGAAATTGCCTTAAATGCACTTTGTGAGATTGAGAAAATAAATCTAATATATAGATAAAATGAATAATAATAAGTAGCTATAAGAATTCATCGCAATATTATTTTTCAGACATCAAATAAATGATGTCCCTAAGAAGTATTTTATACAATAAGAAATGGGTACTTTAAGTTCTTTATGAAATCAGGAAAATGACTTCTTTATGAGGCCTTTTAAGAAGTCAATATGAATTCCTTAGGTGGCGCATTCGACATCTTGAAGACTTCTTAAAAAAATTATTTTGACATCCAAATCTTCAATATGAACTCTGTAAGAACTTATCATTTTGTTCGCTGACTGTTGCGACTTAATATCTCAGATGTATAAATGCTTAATTACCTACTAAGTACCTAATCTAAATTGACTCATGTGGGTATAAAAGGTCAGTTAATAGGTATTTCGTTATAAATTACGGTATAATTTACAATTATGTTAAACATTGCATATTTCATTTTCATGAACTCTCTATATTATAATGTATAAAAAACTCCCCTACTACTTTGTCTACTGACAAAAACATTCGCTTTTCACAAACAATCTTTAGCTACCTTTAACTACCTACCTGTCCTGTTTAAAAAATGACACTGAACAAAAGGTTACGAAAAGTTCGAATAGTAAACAACTGACGGGCTACAATTAAAATTATTGTCTGATCCTTTATTTCTATTTGTTTATTTAATTTACAGTTGTCAAGTAGGTATTCGTTTTTAATCTAATAGTTTTTATGTAAATTATGAATTACGACGAAGTAACTTGAAAAAACTAAAAAATGTACATCAGTAGTCACTCTTGGTATATAGGCAACACATAACCTTCTGAGATTTCTTTTTGTCCGAATTAATATCTTCGGGAAAATGTGTTAAGGTTGAAACCCGCCGGTCAACAATGGCCAAGGTCAAATTATTGTTTACTATTCAGTATGTATTATAGTGCTTTCTCACTACTGGGCATTCTGAACCAACTGACACAAAAACCTTGATGATTGTTGATATTTAATCTACAACAGCCAATTTGAGGGCATTTTATAAAACATTATTTACTTAAAGTGTAATGACATATATGTTGCTAAACTTTCTTTCACACTTCTAGGCATAATCTAAGTCCTCTTACTAAAGATGATATAACTTTAAGCGTGAAATTTCTTCCTGCATTATATTAAACTCTAATTGTATTGTCAACTGAATCAATTGATCCTAATAAAATTTAATTGTAATTATTTGATAAAACGTTTAAATATGTTGGAATGTTGTGTGAACGAAATACTATTTTGTGACAATAGTTAATTTGGTACCTATTATTAATATTATTAACCGCTTTTAAGTTGTAGGTACATCTCCAACTTTTCGACTTTGTTTAGACATAAAAAAATGTACAAAAACCAAAAACAGAAGATATCTGAAGACACTGACATGACCAGTTACCGACTTTGTATGATCGGAATTTTATGAATTTAATTAAGATACAATTGTAGTGCCAATTACAATGTAAATTACTATTACCATGTAAATGAAAAATAACTCGTAAAAAAAGTTAAATGGTATTGAAATTTGTGTTAATAATAATAATCTTTATTCATTGAACATATGTTTGATATAATCAACATCAAATTATGAAGTTGCCATGTTCACTTGTGGGTAGGAACAAACCATACCCACTCTGTTTTTCTAATAAATTTAAAATAGAACTAGAGTGTGAAAAATATTTGAAAAATTATTTAGGTTTCTAGTGTTAGTGGTGGTTTATTCTATTAGTTTGGCTATGTAGTTCATATCCTTGACAGGTACCTTCTGAATGGAAATTGTTGCATCTCTACTTTGTATTTATAGTTTTTTTTGGAAATAACACCACGCATGAGTAAAAGTTTGTATAATTCAAAACTTCCACACGTTTCAGGGTCTAAATCAGACCCCGTGTTCAACAAGTAAGACAAAATTTATGAAAATATACAATTTGAAATTGAAATCTTAGATTAAGACTAATTACTGCAATTTGATATACTCAAGGTAGCACAAAATCGCCAAAGATTATGTAAAAATAATAAGCTCCGTTCAAATTGGAAGAATTTGAAAGAAAAAAGAAAAAAGGTGCTCTCCTAGGTCCGACTTTGCCTTAAGGGTTCGAAACATCGGCACCAGCTTTTTTTTAATTATCGATATAATTGTTTCATGGATACACCTTGATATATCCAGTATACACCATGTATACACATATACATAATACGTGGTTGGCGGGAGGTAGCAGTTGCCAAGGCCGTAGCCAGAAAATTTTTTCGGGTTGGGTTGGACAATATTTTCGGGGGGGTTGGATAATTTTTTTGATTGGTGGTGGGCTGATTAGTACTGAAAAATCTGTATTTGTGTTCATATATTTCCAGGATATATACAAATGTATAAATATAACATTTATTATTATCAAAAACATGATTAATAGGTTAAAATTGATTCATGAAACCGAACATTTAAAAAATGGGGGGGTGAACCCTCGGACACCCCCCCGTTGGCAACGGCCTTGGCAGTTGCCACTCCAGATTTTCTAAGATGATAATTTTTGAATTTAATTTGAAAATTCGAGGAATAGTAAGTTCAACCCATGTTATAGAACAAATCAGGAAGTGACTAATGCTAAGTTCACAATAGCTTAATATTCCTTCTATGACTTCTATCATGGAATCCCTGCTACACCGTTGAAGTTGCTAAAATCACGGTGTTGTGTATACACAGTGTAGAAATGGTGTATGAAGTATACATGGTGTATGTAGAGTATATCCCATGAATATGACTTTTTAACTTGTGGATGTAATAAAAATCTAAATTTATATTTATCTACTCATCTCTAGCTTTACTTTCGATATCAATAGCTAATATATTGATTGACAAAATTTATTAAAATGTAAGAGCCTTTGTCGGAGCTATAATGTAAATTAAATAATAACTGAAAAGTCGTGTAGTTTTTTATTTCAGTATTATTTCCGTTCATACATTTTTGATATTTGAAAACAAGTAGGAGTCGGCTTTACCTAAATCTATAGACCTCTGAATGCTTGTTGATATCGAGAAGGAAATAGAATAAGCAGTCTAAATACCTATTCAAGATTAATTTTTTACAACCGCCATTGAATTCTACACGTTTTTTAAGCCACTCAATTTTACCGTTTTTACGATTGTCGATACAAAACAAAATAATTTAAAGTGGTAATCCAATAACCAAGTGACTACATATTGGATATACCTAAAGTATTAATTCAATTTGGTTTGAATTGTCAAGCAGTAAATACTCTAATGAATTTCTATTTAGATCTTTGTAAGAGCAAAACCAACTGTAACCTAAATTATAATACAACTGTCCCGTGTGTATATCCTGCAATTCTACAGATGGCAGCTTTTCATTCGTATCCAATAAACAACAGTTGTTCGAACGAGTGTTGACGGCCTTTTTTGTAATCATATGATTGAATTTGTTTTTAAGTCTACAAAATTTGTTTCCACGTTTGAGATCCTCAAGTGTTAATATACACCGTTTTCTTCACTTTAATTTCGTCATCTAAAATAATAAGTTTTCTTCATCAAAATGTTAAACTTTCATTAAATAATCAGTTACGTCTTGTCATTTTGCATATAGTTTAAAATGTAAATCCAATAAAGTGAGAATTTATTAGAAGGTATTTAAATATACATAGTTTGAAATGAGAAGCAGTATTCTACACAAAATTTCTTCTTAGACACCTGTTGTGGCAAAACATTCGGTATGTCAAATTGTACAGTAAATATAGAATATTAATTTGTAGGCAACACATATTACATTAGGTGTATTCATTGTAACTAGTTGCCAACAATTCGAAAAATTGCACGCAAATCGCTAAAGGCGCGTTGACATTATGCCAATTCACTAGTGCGAGTAGACTAGCGCCAGTGGACTGGCCTTTGTTAATCTGTTTACATATTGGTACCAATAGGGAATAGTTAGTATAAATGTGAAATGATTGTTTTTAAAGGTAAAACAATATCTTTAATGCTGCAGGATGAAATAAAATATTCTATGAAAAGAAAACGTCGTCCACAGAGATGGACCTCAAAAATTGGGTGTTTGCGAAAATGTTTTGTTGAGAGAAATGGAAATGTCAGAGCCACAAACTTATTATAACCATTTAAGGTGGAGCCCAGTAGGTAGGTCAACCAAATTAAAGGTGTTTTTGGTTTAGCTGACGCAAATTGCACTGCCCAAATCACAGATCAGGCAAAAATACCGAATTTCATAATTTTATGATAGATATAAGTACATTGTTAAGCCTGGCCCTAAGTTGAAACATAATTTTTAATGGTAATAATATCTTGCCTAGATTGGATTATGAAATATGGTTGAAAGATGACAAAATATGAGTTTCATTTATTTATTAGAAGTTGTACAAAAGGTGTAGGTATCTGGTTTTCAGTTCTTAGTAAACAAAATGTACAATTATGGGAGTCACAATGACACTGAACAAACTATAAACTAAACTGAACTAAAACTATAAACTTGATACCACTTTGAGCCAAAGAAATATCTAATTTGATGACTTTTGGGGATGTAATGCTCTGGAAGAAGGTAACTGACATTATATTTAACTCATTTCATGGCTCATGTAAACAGAAGCAACCAATTTTTTACAGAATAACATAAACCGTCTCTCTATTATAACAGCAGAAAATGTTAAAATATTCCATGTCTGTCAATTAAAGGAAATTTGCCGAACCAAGAACTTCCCAAAAACCAGTCCTGTTGGATTATGCCACTTTCCTTTATTGAATATACTCCATTTTGATTATGTAAAAAATTATCCCTGCAGTCTGCCTATTGTTCACTTAAAAGCTGTAAGCACCATATCAAACTCTTTCAATATTGTCTAAAACATCCATTTTCTCATTGACCCAAATACTCATGCCATCCAGACTAAGGTAGCATTTGAATTACATTAAATCACTAATAAAGTTCTTTCTCATCATCATTTCAATGCTTAAGAGAATGCATTGAGGGTTTGCCATCAGCTGAATCACAACTTCATTATTATTGAAACATCAATAAAAACTCTCATGTAACCTGAGTCTACCCTATCCAGAAGTCTCAATATTAGAAGCAGCCAAATACCATCTCATATCAAGTACTTCTAATCTTCCAAATCCAATTACAAATTCATTAAATAGGATATTAAAATTGAAATGGCTTTTTAATATAACTTCACTGCTGGAATTTTTGTTCTTGTATTCAGACTGTACTTTCCTGTTTCAGCTTAAAGTAAATTACTCTTTTTCATGCCCCTCAACACCATTTGCACGGTGCACAGGATGGTTAGAAACAAAGCAGGTTCATCGCCTGTAACTTAACCGCTGTTAATATTCTTCATTTGTTTTAACGTTCAGATACGGCTTATGTAAGAGAGCTGTCTTGTTTTCTACTTCTACTATTCGTTGGTTGTTTGTTATTTGTTACATTCCTTATATGTATTACTTATCAATTCTTTTCTCTCAAATAATTTATTTATCTGTCAAGGGAAGTCGGAAATCCAGTGATCGAGCACCAAGGATGGTAAATAAAGGATTGCTAGATCAATGTTAAAAAATTTCGAATAATGTATGATGTATCACCGTGTCTTGGCGTCGCGCACGAGTTGTCACACATTGTCGACAGTTGAAGAGTTTTTTTGTAACATGTGCTTTCGGAAAAATGTACCCTTTATGTACCCATAGTTTAGCGCACGTACTTCTGAAAGTAGCATGCAATACACAAATATCGTGCCAAGAGTAAAAAGAGATGACAATAGAGAGAAGTATAAGCTCTATGACCCATGGAAGTAATACTTAAGATACAGGGCATGAGGTGTGGCTGCCTCTAGAGTGGAGTTGTAAAGCTACATGAGAAATGGAATCAAGTGGACGTATCTGTCTCAATGTAGTGCTGCAAGCAATCGAAATATGCCCATATACTTAATACTAAATAAATACATCACCCCGCTCCCCGGTGGTAAAAATAATGCAATAAATTAAAAAATCACACTCTCAATTGTTTTGATTTGCTTAACATCACTATATAGAGATATGGATTTGCGCGTTTATAAATCAATTTACAAGAAACGTGAAGTACTTACTAATGGAAAACAACTAAAAAATGTTTAGTTGATTTATAATAATGAATGCGGCTAATTTCCAAAATATTTACTGTGCAAATTAATTTTTAATACATTACCTAATGTGCTTGATTTTTTTATATTTCATTTAATTTTCGAATTTGCTTCCTCCAAAATAACCAACCAAATTTTTGCTTTATTTTTCCTCTTAACTCTAAGTTAAGCCAATAATCAGGTTTTTTTTTTCAAAATTTTAGACTCAGGAGTTTGAGAAATGAAGAGGGGTATATATCTATTGAATTTTGTATATTTTCGTTAATGTCTATAGAAATAGTTTTTTTAAGAATAAAAAAATATTTGTATTTCTCATGACACAAGTTCTGTCACTTGAAAAAAATAATGGCTCAATCAACAAAACGAAAATTGCTTTGGATGAAGCGAATTTTGATATTCGTTAGTTACTGGTTGGTTGAATTACTTTTTAGCAAACGGAATTTGCCAAAACAATAATATCAGATCATTAAATTTGAATAAGAGAAAATAAATTAACTGTTCAACATTTCTATCTGTTGAGGAAAGCGCAACTGTAGAAGGTTCTCGGCTAGAAACCATATATGGTTTAATAGGTTTTACTTGACCTACGAATTCTTTCGTTTGATTTTTAATCTAGGAATGCCAGTGTAACGGCTTTACACAAAGTACGGCTCCCAATTTGGTGCCTCTGTGTGCTAGTTTTCTCTGAAACTCCTAGATATCACTCTGCATTTCGGGTTAAAAAAATAGTAGCACTTTGATTACTTATATCTAAATTAAAACAAAAGCCGCTAAATTAAACAATAATATTTAAGTAAATCTGTGATTTGTAAATGTTATTTGTATTATATGTAATTTAGCATGATTTTAAGTGATACACTTTACACAAACATATTTATTTTATGATTATTTTCAGCATTGTCCTTAAACTTCCTGCTACATTGATACAGGAATTCGAGGACGTGTAATGTATTAGACATTGATAATAATATATATGTCAATATATAGCTATTAGGATTAAAATGTTGTAATATATGTTAATATATGTAAAAAGTACTTCAATATATTGCTATATATTGATTTACTGCAGCTATATATCAATTAGATACCTATATATTGGCATATATAGGTATATATTAAACGTCCTCAAAATGCCGTGTTAATATATATATATATATATATATATATATATATATATATATATATATATATATATATATATATATTCATATATTGAAATGGAAATAAAGATAGATAGAAAATCAAAAATCACACATGTAGGAGTCAAATTAATAGAGTTCATTGTAATATAAAATACCCATATTGATATGTAATAGAGAATTTGTAACCTTGGTTCTAAATGTAAAAAGCACAATGAAAACATCAAGTTAAGGTTCAGTAACAGTATAGATGAATAATGAATCCAGACCGTGAACTGGTGATCTATAATGCCAAATGCAATAAATATAACACTTTAAATATATCTTTTGACATCTAACAGATTTGACAGTTATCTAGCAAAATTTATTAAAAAGCGAATAGGGATTTAAATAGGTATATAGCAATATTCTATTGATTTTATATATCACAATGAAAACCTTTAACAAACAGAAAATTTAAAATTTTACTTTGATTTTTATACACAAACATGGGAAGTGACATTTCATAATTTTTAATAGTCCATAATTTCAACAACTTCATATTTTCGGCACAATATGGGTAACAAATCATAACTTTAGGTTCTTATTAAAACATTTTAGGGTAAATAACTTTTTAAAACACAAAATTTGGAGCGAAATTGTGAAATAACCTGCTAACGAATCTAGTTGAAATTCATACAGTAAGACAAAGACCGAACAGGCAATCGAATCATGGTATTGTTGGTTGTCAACAAAGAAAAATTTTATAAAATTTGGAAACAGGTTATTGTGGGAATTGCGGGTGGCTAATCGAGCAGAGGACAGTAAATAAAGAAAATTGCAGATTATATGAAAATGAATAGGTATTTTAAAAAATTGAGCATATGGGGAATGAAATATAGGCAAGAGGATCAAAATATAGAAGAATGGGAGTTGGAAAAGTTAGAAAAATTGGTTCTATGTCAAAATAAAAAAACTATAAAAGCGAGAAAGGACCTGACAAGAGGATGATTCAAAATTTAGCATTACAGCAGTAAACTCTGTTAGTGGTTATTAAGTGACATTTAAGTTGTCAAAATTTGTCAAATCAAGAAAGTTTCAAAATTTGAGATTGCAAAGTAAACTAAAAGCAATATCCGAAGAAGTATGGAAGCTAGAGTGCACAAATTAATGGTAGTGCATTGATACTAAACAAAAAGTAAGCAAGAAGCAGTTGAGCCAAATATTAGTGGTGGAGCAGTATTTATTTAATTTGGTAGCAAATACAGAAAGAAAGCTGATATAGTAAGGTGCAGACAGATACCTGGGAGCAGAGGTTAGCAGATATTGGAGCGAGAGTTGAATGAAAGCAGAGGTTTGAGGTATCATCCAGATACATGAAAAGGAATGACAGCAGCCAGTCTACTTCAGAAACACATTTAAGAGGATTGAGTGGTATCACTTTAAATCAATCAAAAGTGAACAAGGTATTACAACTTTGCAGTTCTATTAAACATTTTTATTTGGCATTCAAGTATAATATAGAAGTTCATTTTTTTTTATTTACTGGGAAATATTCATTTTTAGTAGCCGGTTTTGTTTTAAATTCAATTTTCGAATTTTATATGTTTGTTTGAAAGAAAAAAAGAAGCATTTTTAATATAATAGCCGGAGCAGTTGAAGAAAAGTTGTGTGGAATTTTTATAAAGGAAAGGTGTAAAATTTGTAACTAAAAATATTTATTAGGCTAGGTTCTAGGCAAGAACCGCCTCTGAATTTATTATATACTCGACGTTTCGACTTCTGCATGAGTATAAATACCGAAATAAACAAGTGGGAAAAAATCTTTAAATGTTTTTGCGAAAGATATTTGCGACTATAAGTGGTTTCGTTGTATACTGACCATTAGATTTCGATAATGGTCTATTCTTGACAAGAAAGAATTGAAATAATATTTATTTATGTGGAAGAACAACTGTCCATGTTTTTCATCAGAGAGATGCCGATAAAAATATTTCAACAAATTTAAAATTTTCGTCGTGGAAAAAACTTTACGACGAAATAAATTCTTTCCCTATAAAGTACAACTTTTGCATTTGCTTGCTGAGGATGATTATGACAGAAGGTTAGAATTCTGCAAATTAATGACTCAAACGGTAAATGAAGACCCTGATTTTCTTAAAAATATTTGTTTTTCTGATGCAGCAGGATTTTTTTAAAATGGATTTGTCAATAAACATAATTGTAGTTACTGTGACAATAACAATCCAAAAGTTGTTCGGGAAGAGCACAACCAACATCCACTGAAAACCAACATATCGCCGGAATTCTCGGAACTAAAATTATAGACCCTTTATTCGGGGAAGAACATTTAACTGGAGAATTTTATTTAGACTTGATGAATGTGATAAATCCCTTTATAACCTAATCTTTAGAAAACCAAATTGATCAAAACGGAATTTTGTTGCCAGACAAAGAAAACCTATTTTTTCAACAGGACGGAGCACCTCCTCATTATGCCTTGCCTGTACGAATTTTGCTTAATGTGACATTATATTATAGAAAGGCCAGTAAGATCACCCGACCTAACGCCCCTTGACTTTTTTTATGGGGCACCTAAAAACTGTGGTGTACAAAATTCAACCTCGCGATATTCCTGAACTTAGACGTAGAATAGTGGAGAAGTGTGAGCGGATTACACCAGAGATGCTTCATAAAGTGGGGAAGAAATTCGAGCTGCGACTTTACCATTATATTACCAACAATAGCGGACAATTTAAGTACACTGTAATTCTAACCCTATTACAATATTAATAATGTTACAAGAATTTATCTGACAGCTGGTGCAACCGGCCATCAACAAATTCGTGGAAGGGCCATTATTCCCAGACTTCTGGGAATCCGAAATGTTTTCTCTCTCAACAGGCCGACCGCTGCCGTTACTGGGAATTCCCTAAAAGCTTCCAGAACATGAAAGAGTTTCCCGATGGTTCGTGGACTTACCAGACAATTCGAAGAGAAATATATAAATGTGAACAGCTGGCGATAGGAGGCATTCAGTTTTGGACGGTCGTATTGTATACTTAAGTAGATATAAAATGTAAATAGTAGTTTCTGTGAATATAAACTGTGTTAAATTAGTGGAAATAAATTAGAGTGAGTTGGACTGTGTTTTTAAATAAATCCAAGAACTGAACTAAACCCGAGTGTGAAAATAAAAACAATACAATAGTGACAGGTGTAGGTGTAGGTGGAACTTTTGAAGTGAAAAATAAATAGACTGGCAATGTTTAAAAACGTGAATTTAGACCAATTGAAAGTGACGGACTTAAAAAAAGAACTTGAAGAAAGGGATTTAGAAATTAGTGGGAAGAAAAATTAATTAGTACAACGGCTACAAGATGCTCTAATAAATGAAGGTAACGATCCCGATACTTATCTGTTTGAAGTTTCTGGTAATGTCTATGCTATTAAAAAAATTGGAAGAAAATTTAAAAGAAACCTTAGAAGACAAATTGCTAGAAAATTCTAAAAACTTGAAAGAGGCGTTAGAAGATAAATTAGCAGAAAATTCCAAATCCCTAGAAAAAAATTTGAAAAGCATGGTACAGAAAAACTCAGGAATGCTGGAAGAGAAAATATTCGAGAATGAGGCTCGGATGGAAGAGCTAAGGCAAACAATGATCGAAGAGTCACTCAAAAGTGAAACGCTGATAGAAGAGCTAAAGCAGACAATGTTCGAAGAGTCAGACTAAAATGAAACGCGGATAGAAGAGCTAAAGCATATAATGGAGGGTGAGATCAGCAAAATAAAAGAACAGGTAGTCACTATACAAAGGGGAGAAACTCAATCAAAAACCGTAAGCAGAAAAAACAGTCCAGAAGTAGTGGATTCAAAAATTGGCCACGAAGGAGCAAGACACAAAATGAAACCTCCACAATTTGATGGGAAATCGTCATGGACTAATTATAGGCGCCAATTCGAGGCTGCAGCAAAGTTAAACGGATGGTCGGCAGAGGAGAAGGCAATAGCATTAACCCTAGCCTTAAGAGGGCATGCTACAGATATTTTGCAAACCTTGAATGCCTCTGAACAAGAAGACTACGAACAACTGGTCAAATATTTGGAACTGAGGTCTGAAAAAACGCATTTGGAGCACGTTTATCACTCCCAACTGAAAAATCGCTACCAGAAATCGAATGAATTCCTTCAAGAGTTTGAAGCTGATATTGCCCATCTGGTTCACTTTGCCTATCCAGCCACACCGGAAAATGTGATAGAACGGTTAGCAGTGCAAGCATTTTTGGATGGACTTCGGGACCACGAAGCCAGACAAGCATTGACTCTAGCTCGACCGACTCAATTAGTGGATGCACTGGCTCGAGCTCTGGAATTCGAGGCAGCGAAAAATACTTGTAGAGGTCAGGACAGAGTCCGAATCATTGAAGGAGAGTCCGAAGATGGCGGAAACGATGAAGCCTCTGTAAGAAAGTTAATAGAAGAAGTCCTTACCGAAAAAATACTAGTTAGATGTCGGAAGTGTCGTAAGGTAGGACATGTCCAGAGTCGTTGCAAGGAGAGCAACGGCGTATAGACATCCTCGTCGGGGAAACTAAAGAAAGTCAATATAAAGGAACCATCGTCGACCTGTAAACAACAACTCCCAACTACCAACGCATATGTCGCTTCGCTACGCAACCACATTAACAGTGTCTTTGTAGATGGCCTTGTTAATAGGAAGCAATTTAGAATGCTGCTGGATACTGGTTCGACGAAAACAGTAATAAGGCCCAACATTGTTATAGAGACAATGATAAAACCAACAAAATGGCAACTGCGAACAGCCACAGGAGAAGCTGCGAAAGTCCATGGTGAAATGGAGGTTGAAATGACCTTGGAAAACACAACCTTCCTACATCGGGCATTAGTGGCAGACATCGAAGACGAAGTAATCATTGGAATGGATGTCATGAGCTCCAAGGGATTCCAGTTAAACTTCAAAGATGGAATTCTGCGAGTGAATGAGGAAGAATTGGTGCTGCATGGAAAAGATGACATAAGGTTGCGAGCCATCTTAGCAGAGGATGTCAATGTTCCGGAAAGAGCTAAAATCATTATAGATGCTTGCTTAGATGGGAAAACTAAATCTGGAACAGTAATGATGTTTGATCCCGATCTTAACGACGGAAATGTAGGCAGAGGAGTCGCACTAGGGAAGACTCTGTTTCGGATCAAGGAGATTGTGCAAGTGAGTAATGAACCTGAATCATTACTCGGTTGTGCTAAAGAAAGGAACAACTTTGGGCCATTCTTCAACAGTTTCCTATGTAGTCAGAAGCACACAGCATGCAGAAATACCATCAGGTAAACTGTCTGAGGAACTGGAAAGACTCATCACCGATTCATCTAAGAATTTGAAACCAAACCAGAAAGTAAAATTGAGGGACATCGTGAAAAACTACCAGGATATCTTCGATGTAGGGAATGGCAAAAGAGGACGAACCGATCTGGTAAAATTAATACTGGGAACTCTCAACCTATTCGACAGTCGGCGAGAAGACTACCCCTTGCTAAAAGAGAAGAAGCCGACATGATCCGCGAGATGGAGGAAGAAGGTGTTATTGAACCATGAGCTTCTCCAGTTGTCTTGGTTAAAAAGAAAGATGGTTCGACTCGGTTATTGGCAGGTGGAACTTGCTAAAGAAGACCGAGAAAAGACTGCTTTTACCATCGGATCAGGACTTTATCAATTCACGGTGATGCCGTTTGGACTGTGTAATGCTCCAGCAACGTTTGAAAGATTGATGGAAACAGTGTTAAAAGGTCTTTCATGGAAAACGTGCCTGGTGTATCTTTACGACATTATCGTGGTTGGAAAATCTTTTGAAGACTACGTGAGGAACCTGCAGGAGGTATTTCGGCGACTTCGAAGTTCCGGACTAAAGTTAAGCCCGAAGAAGTGTCAGCTGTTCCAAGAGGAGGTGCAATATCTTGGACATGTAGTTTCCGTACAGCGAGTAGCTGTTGACAAACAGAAAATCAAAGCTGTCCAGGAATGGCCGATACCTAAAGATATCCACGAGTTAAGAAGTTTCCTGGGGTTATGCACGTACTATCGTCGGTACGTCGCCGGATTTGCCAACATCGCCAAGCCACTTACTAGACTCACAGAGGGGAAGGTGCAGTACCAGTGGGAAGAGGAATGCCAACGATCATTCGAGACACTGAAAAGAGCACTGACATTGTCAGAAGAAAGTCATCGGCTATTTCAGCAAGACCTTGAGCAAGCCTAACCGGAATTTCTGCGTTACTCGCAGGGAACTCTTGGCTGTGGTAAAGGGGGTAGAACATTTCTACAAGTACCTCTTTGGTAAAAGATTCCTCCTGAAGACTGATCATGCAGCACTGAAGTGGCTCCTGCAGTTTAAAAACCCCGAAGGACAAGTGGCCAGGTGGATTGAGCGGTTGTAAGAATTCGACTTCCAGACTGAACATCTAGCTGGAACAAGCCATAAGAATGCTGATGCCCTATCGAGGAGACCATACCCTGATGATTGCAAACATTGTCAGCGAGCAGAAGAAAAAGGGGCTGTTCTCTGTAGAACTACCGTCATCGATGACCATTGGCAATCTGCGGAGATCCAAAAAGACCAGAAATTAGATCCATATTTGAAAGAAGTTATCCGGTGGAAGAAAGAAGATCGTAACCCTACGTGGCAGGAGATTTCCCGATACTCACCAACCATAAAGTCGTACTGGGCTCAGTGGAACTCCCTCATCCTGGAAAATGGACTTCTCAAGCGCGTTCTGGAAACTCCAGAGGAGGGAAACGACAGAAAACAAATTGTAGTTCCCAGAAATAGGAGACCAGAGGTTTTACGAGAACTACATGATGGTACAACTGGAGAACATCTGGGAGTAACGAAAACCCTGGGGCAGTTGAGAGAACGCTTCTATTGGTATGGAATGGTAGAACGGATAAATAGAACCATTAACCGCCATTTGTCAAAGGTAGTCTCTGACCATCAAAGAGACTGGAACCAGTATCTGCACTTATTTCTAATGTCATATCATTCGTCTGTGCACGAGTCCACGGGTCAGACCCCGGCCAGTATTATCATGGGACGAGAATTAAGACTACCATGCGATTTGAAGTTTGGATGTCCCTCAGGAGAAGAGACCGCAGGTGAAGACTATGTCAGCCAGCTACCTCAAAAGATGAACGACATCCATGAACGAGTCCGGTTAAACATGGAGAATGCCAGTGCCCGAATGAAGGAAGCCTACGACATCAAAGCCGAGGGCGGAGAATTCCAAGTTGATGATCTTGTTTGGTTGTATAACCCGCAACGTCGTCGTGGATATTCGCCCAAGCTACAGAGATCTTAGGAGGGGCCGTACCAAATTGTGAAGAAAATCAACGATGTTGTCTGCAGAATAAAGAAGCTACCTCGGGGAAAACCGACAGCGAAGTTGACCAAGCCCAAGTCCGCAGCATCCAACCATCCGATGACGAGATGACCTTCGAGCAGTTTATGGCACTGTACTCTGATGGGCAGAAAGTGCAGCACGACGTAACGAGAGAGGCACCCCGAGACCTGTTTGAGGTGTCCATACAATATGCCCTAGCTCATTGTGTGGCTCGAGATCTTTGGATGTCCAGAGGAATAGCCAAGGTGTTTGCCAAAAAGTACGGCTAGTTACAGAAGCCAGCGGTAGGGAAGGTCCTTCATCTCGAAGATAAACACAACTAGAGACATCTTTTATTTGGTAACGAAAGCATTCTCGCAGGACAAGCCAACAAGCGATTGAGTTGGATTGTGTTTTTAAATAAATCCAAGAACTGAACTGAACCGGAGTGTGAAAATAATAACATTACAATAATGTATATACAATGTAAATAATAATTATTTTAATTTGAAAATTTACAATGGCATTACATTGTAAAAAATAATTTGATTAAAAATCATGAGTTAAAAAACTAAAACCCGACTACTGAAATCAACAAAAAACACAACAAAACTAAACACTAAAAAGATAGAAACAACTGATTGTTAGCTTTTAACAAGAATTATAATGTATTTATGTACATATTTCTGCTAGACGACCATGGGAATTATAATCATGCAACATTACGAATAGTAAAGATTAATTAGGTATCTAGAGTGCTAGACAGTTCTCCAATTAAAGCATATAAACTGTAATATCCATCTTTTGTATATAACTTAGTTGCCTAAGTAACAGGCATCTAGTGCTATGTCAGCTAAACTATATATATATATATATATATATATATATATATATATATATATATATATATATATATATATATATATATATATATATATATATATTAGGTGGTTTCTGGGAATTTATCCGCGTAGTTGACAACTGATCCCTGCCGGGATCGATGGTAAAATGACGACGTTTCGGCAGAGTCACATCTGCCCTCTTCAGGTCGGTTCGCATAATTCTCGTAGCCTTCTGCTTTCGCTTCTAGTTACTCGAATACAGTACTTCGAGAACATTTATATTACATAATAATGGTTATTCATGGGGCTCTCGCAAGTTTGCAACTTTCATTGCTTCGTAAATTTGGTTTGTCAACTAAAATAAGAATTGATAAATGTATTTCTAATAATATTTTATTAATTTTAATTTTATACTTTCAATTTAAAGATTATTTTAATTTTTATCATTTAAATTTCATATCATTTGAATAAGACGACAAAAAATGTGAATTAATGCACTGAAATACTTAGATCTGGCAGCCCTGAACTCATGACTAACTTTGATGTGGCGCCTTGATTTGAATTTTGACATTTCAGAATATTTTTTGGTGTAATATTATTATACCACGATGGTAAAGATAAGTTGTAAATTCAATGTTTAAAGTTCAAGATTTTAGCTTCATTCAGTGCGAAAAAATTTTAACAAATGTGAGTATTACTTATTTATCATTAATTAACAGCAGGTGCTTTTATCTCTTTATATTTTCTATACAAAACAGAAATAGTCATTGCTTACTATGTATTTCATATAAGTTAATGAAATTATATTGAATCTTATGATTTTGGTTGAAGGCTTATTAATATGTTCTTATGTTTTGGAGTTATTTGGAATGTAACAGTAGGTATAACACCTTCGAACTAACTTTTGAGTTGCTGATTATATTTTCTGCTTACGAGCTGAAATCGTTAACTGTGAAATGCCAGAATTTTTATTTATTTTTATTTCATACTTTAAGATTAAATATTACATTTTATATTAATTTATTATTTAATATAATGTTAATATTTTTAAAGGGATTTATTTTTTATGTTGAAAATTAGGTATAACTACATATTTGAATATATTTAAACACCAAATCTTTCAATTATTTTACTTTACTGTTTTGTGTTCATTCATTTTATCTATTAAACAATTTAGTTATTATTACATGGTTCCATTCCTGCAAAATCCTGGTTTTATTAGAAGACTTTTACCTAAAATAAACCTGTCATTGACATTTTAACGATCTGTATTTAAAATTTAAGAAATTCTATGCATTTACAGATTTGTTATGGTAAGTTAGGTACATACGTCTATTCCACAGAGAAATATATATTGAACATATTTTTTCTTCGAAAATGGTCAAACTATTGAGTAATTATATATGGAAGTACGTTATTTGCTGTTAAATCTTGTGAAGACTATCTTTGATAGTTCAGCATCAAGCGTTGTTTATTGTTCAGTAGTAAAATAACCAATGTAGTAAGTAGATCAGTATTGATTTTTCGGACAAGTAGCAGTAACTTTCGTTTTAATTATTCTGTAAGTTTTTATTGTGAATTTAATTATTTTATTACTACATTATTCTCACAATCTTCCGAAGGTGTGGTGTAACAAATTGGCAATCAGTGGAAAACAGAAAATATATATTAAAGATTTTATAAGGTTGTTGAACATTATGGATGTAACGAATATTCGATATTCGCGAATACGAATGCGAATACGAATATTAGATCAAAAATTACTTATTTTGGTTTAATCAAAAATTATAACCTAAATTGTATTTCGTAGTCATTATAGAAAGCCACTCGTCTATTTTTAATATATAAATTGAAATAGCTGTGGGATCTTTGTTGTCTCACAGATATATAAGCAGAAAATTTTCTATACTAACACCAAACCCTTACAATCAACGCTCTTTCAACAGATAAGCTGTTATCATATTGGAGTTTACCAAAACAGTTTTTTTAATTTATGAGAGAAGTTATAAGAAGTTATTATAATTAAACAGAAAAATTATATAATTAAATTTATGGAGTCAAATAAAAACTAAAATTATATGGATTGACAAAAATAAAAGGATTTTTATTGTCATGGTATAACTTATCTTATTTATGGACTCATTTACATATTTTTAAAATCAAAATTTCAAAAACAAAGTGACGAACGAGTCTAACCTTTGTATAGGTTTAAAAGTAAGATTCTGCCAGCTTGTATATTTCTGAGTAAAATTAGATTGAAAGCATGAGAATTGATAAAAAAATAACTGACTTATGACGAGGTATGTTTTAACATCCTGATAGCTAATTTCTCTTATTTTGCAAAATTAACTAGGCCTAAACACAAATTTCGCTTCGTTGGCTATCGCTACTAATTTGAATTGACAACTTCGAAAATGGTACTAGCTAATGACGATAAAATTTGCATCAATACTTTAAATTAGAGAATGATACATGGCGAGTTCTGCCATAATTTGTTGCTAGGCGAGATAATAAAAAAACATAACTTACTATTTTGTTAAGAAATTTCACCTAACACAATTGCCAGGCGGGCGCAAAGTAGGCAGGTGTCCAAGGAATGTAAGAACGCAAGTACGACAGTTATGGTGCTTTTATTTCAATTTATCTAACTAATGGGGTTTTATAGGCTGTTTCCCATGTAAACACATACAAAGCATTCATTGTGTCCTTACTGGAAATTAAATTAGGGCTTTTGTAGCGATTTTATCTTGTCCGATCGCTCAATGGTTTGTTTTCTCCCCCAGCTTCAGTGTGTGCCTGTCACTTTCACGCAACCGATGGCCCGAACCGCACAGAGCTCGCTTACAGCAGCAGCTAGTCTGAGCGTTCCGCAAACACGATAGGTTGTATATTTTCCTACCAACCAAAAAACAAAAAAGAAACATGAAACACCATAAACCGTTTTAGACAAAGGGGCAAGTTCACTAACTATATAATGATGTCTGTGGATTTAGCAGCGCTACCCAACGAAGCAAAATTTGTTATCCGGAGATTTAAAACATACGCACCTTTATAGTGTTTTTATTTTTTGAGAGATTCTTGAACGTGACCTCCTGCTGTATCTGCAAATATTCAAGCTTTACACTTATTTTTAAAACTAGAAGTGTGACCCAAGAAAGTACCAGCATATTTTAAAGTTTGTCAAAGCTTAAATATGTCTGCAATTTTGTTTTTAAAACTGATTTAAAAAATGAAGTCAGCACTCTGACACCATCAATTGTCGAGAACGTTTATCAGTTGCGCTCCCCTCAGCTGATTGAATCTCCAGAAGATTGTATCATAATTTCTTTGACAGGTTTTCCTTAACCTAAGAATTCTTTGTCCTAGAAATCACAAGGAAACGGCGTTATATGCAGTATGACTCCTGATTTTGAATCTCAGTGAGCTAGTTTTCCCTGAAATTTCCAAATGTCGAAATTCATTTAGCCATAAAACCCTATATCATGTTATGAAACTGACATAACTTGCTTAATTTAATTTAATTTAGGGGTCACGCATTTTTCAAAATTATTTGATTAAATTGTTATATATTTTTTTTTATTTCAATAGATTTGTCAATATGACATGAACGATTTGGAGGGGGGGGGACTTCATGACGTCTTTTTCTCCGGTTTCTCTTCCACTTTATTTCTGATAGACATATACTTTTGATAAACAAACCTCAATAATGTTTACAATTTGATGAAATAGGGACGAATTTCGACCACTGGGCGACCACTAGTTGAAAGAAAATACCAAACGTTTCAAAGTCGATTCTGACTTCGTTGTCAATGGCTTTAAAATATGTATATATAACAAAGTCGTTCCTAGGGACGCCACTGATAAATTCTAAATACAACTCTTTCAAATTCTTCCCACTTGAAAGCTGTTTAACTTAATACATGATCTTTAGAATTTTTTGTGCTACCTGTATATTTAAAAACAACAAAAAATTTTTCTTATGTCAACTTAAATGTCATAAATCTAACTTTCAATTTGCAATTTACATTTTCAATACAGATTTAAAAGCCATTGACAACGAAGTCAGAATCGACTTTGAAACGTTTAGTATTTTCTTTCAATATATAGCTTTTTATTTCGATCGTGGTGTTATTTCCCAAGAAAACATAAAAATAATTTAGTCAATAACGTTCCATAAAAATGCAATACAATTTGTTTTAACAATCCCTAAAACTTTTTTTTTGTTTAGCAGTATCTTATTTCAGCGCGCAGTCTGAGGGCTTGAATCCTTCACCGTAACTGTTCCGTGTTAAAATATTCAAGTCGATTGAACTGTTTTGAAGTAATCAGTAAAAATTGAATTGTATTCCCTTAATAACTATTTTTTCTGATTGTCCGGTAAACGATAACTTTTCCTTATGCAGTTTAAATTATTAAAATTGCTTAAGCCGTTTTTGTGTAATCTCTAATCATCCATATAAAAAAATGGCGACGAATTGATAAGCTCCTCCTTTTTTGGTGGGTTAATAATACAAAATTCACAATTCTTGTTTGCAAATTGGTCAAGCATATTATCGCATCACGTAAATAAAATACTAAGCAAAACTTTTCATTTTACCCGCCGACTTTGTTATAATTCTTCAAAATGTTGAGCTAATTTTTTAAAACCTGAGAATTTTTTAAATATTTTAAAGATAATCTATATCAATGAGAGAAGTTTGTTTCGCCATCTAACATGGGGTAGCTATACTATAATAAAATTATTAAAATTGTACCCATATCCTTAAGCCGTAGCAGATTAGCAGAATTGTGTAATCGTTTCACTGTACCTCGGGTCTTATCACAAATTATTCTATAGATTTTTCATCATCCATATACCAAGGTCAAAAATGCGCGGCCCGGCCGTATGGCGAGCCTTCAGTTTGTAGAAATCTGAAATGAGAAATTCATCTCCTATAATAGTCGAGGACGTTCAAACTAGGTGTCTTCTTTGTGGTTCAAACCAGGGGGTGGTAACTCAGATAGGTAATGTTGGTCCAGCTGTCCTACCGGTGTTTGATCGTAGCCCTCTTAACAAATTCTTCAAGTACTATTTTTGACAGTTAGCCCAAGTGACAGGAGACAGACACAATGTGATCTTTTTTGGTGGGTTAAATCTTTATTGTATACATAGAAAAAAATTCATTTTTCTATGTTGTATGAATTCTTGTTTGCTTATGAGATTTATGTCCAGGGGGTGGGAACTGAAATACACAAATTGTACCACAGTCAAGTCATCTAGACTTCTTCCCGAATTATACGGTTGCTCGTATCACATCCAGATGGCGAAACGACTTAATTATCAATTGTTTGAAGTTGTTGTCGGCCATAAGTCCATTTTGTTGTGATTGTCGAAGCAAGAACATATGAAAATCGTGCATCAAACTTTTCTTGTTATTTTACCCATTTCTTTTCAGATTTCTGTGTAATTAAAATAGTGTTGATAAAGAGGAATATCCTATCTGGCGAGTATTTCTATATATTTATTTATTTATTCACTAAAAATTAACTTTGTAATCTAATTATATATATATATATATATATATATATATATATATATATCATTCATATCTTTCTTTATAATTCTTCAATTTTTCGGAATGTTGAGCATTTAATAATAATTTTTATGAAACTAAAAGGTAATGAATTGTGGTATTTAGAAGGTAAATTATTAATTATATATTTTTAGACATTATATTACAACCACCCCCAAGTACCAGGAAATACCTGAGAACTCTGTATTGAAAATGCCCGGCATACTGTTATTTTAAATATGAGAAGCACTGCATTGGACCCAATTTAAGAGGTGCATTACCAACATTAAAGATGTTCATATTTCTCATATATATGTACTTGTATTTCATATATTATTGCATTTTAGGTTATGAGAGAACTGTTGGAGATCATTTGCATGGTTTTCACCAGAAAAAGATCCTGTGACCCCACCAAAAACAAGAAGTAAAGAATGAGAGAAGTTGAACTGTCTGTGAAAATTCAGAAAAAGTTTATGGTGGGAGGAAGAGGCTTTTCCTTTGGAAGATCTAACCAGTGCAGATTGTCAAATAATAGAAGGATTTAAAGGTAAGCATTTGAATATGGCTTTCGAATTCTTCATAATTTCTTGATATACTTTAGCAGGGGTGAGAAAGAGGGGTTGAACAATCAGAACAGAAGAATTTATACGAATGGAAGAGAACAGCAAGGAGAGCCACTATCTGAACAACAAACAGCGGTTAATAAAACAGTGTCGGCTAATGTAAATATTACAAGTACCCATATCCTAAGTAATCTTATAATACTGCTAGTTTCTAAGCAACAAGAAAAAGAGAAATATTGTATATTAATGTTTGATGAAATTTCTTTAAGTGGTCTCAATTATAATTATTCAAAAGATTGTATAGAAGGAATTGTAGATTTTGGTAGTGGTGATGCGCATAACAGAATCTATATGTCTATATCAACGTTTCACTGTAGCCACAGTATGTGACCAAGGTGCAACAAACCGCGCGGCAGTAAATTACCTACTTAGAGATACCTCGGTTATTTGGTTGATGGAAAAGTCTTATCACAAATTATTCACTATAGATAAGTTTTTTCACTGAACATGTTCTCATAGAATTAAAAAAATGAAAGTTAAAATTGCACGCAAGTATTTAGTAGAACTGTAGCTTCAGCAATGAAAGTTAGGGCAGTAATGAGCAAAGAGGTTGTCATATCCTTTAATGCGCGCGTTAATGGTAGTTTATTGAAGCCCAATTGAGGGGTGTAGGCATGTTGCGCAACATTATATTCCAATTCTAAAGTCAATGTTCTTTGCAGTTCCGAATTCATCTCATAAAACGATTACACCCTCTTTACAAAATTTTACTTTCACACTTCCAGTTTTATAAAAATATGGAAAATTTTACAAGATAAAATTCAAGCCTTCAGTTTTAATCAGGACCCAATAGAAATTTCTTTTCCCTTATTAGAAGCCATGGTCACAGAAACACTAATCCTACAAATTCATCTCCTATAATAGTCATGTGGTGCACGAGGACAAATAGAAGAATATGATACAATACCACCTGTTCAAACTAGGTGTCTTCTAAAGTTGATTGCTTTGGAGATATTGCCCAAAATGTGGTTCAAACCAGGGGGTGGTAACTCAGATAGGTAATGTTGGTCAGTGAATAGAATTTTATCAGCTGTCGGTGAACTGTTTTACATTTTAATTGTTGAAATTCACAATACTTTTTGAAGTATTATGTTTTAAATTATGTTTAGGTGATGTTAATAATAATCGGTGTTTGATCGTAGCCCTCTTAACAAATTCTTCAATTTTCAAAGCATGTACTATTGTTAACATTTATTAATATGGGTATTGTATAGTCCCTACTTTTTTCCTCTAAAGTAAACAAAAAGGTAGCAATCCAAAATATACAGTGTACATATTTGTTTTTTCAACTTTTTTTAATAAGTACTATTTCCTTAGTATTTTTGGGAGTTTTATGTTATTTCATTATAAATATATTTATATATTTATCTTCAAGCCCAAGTGACAGGAGACAGCACATTGTTTTCAAACTTGGTTGAATGTACACAGGTTGTTCAATGTGATCTTTTTTATCGGCTAAAACAGAATATTGATAGATTTAAGAATGTATGAAATTATAATTTTAACTCCCCCTGTGGGTAAGTTAATTATAATTTTTAAGTTCTTAAATGTATCAATAGTATTATCTGTTTTAGAATAGATTTGAAAAAAAGCCAAAAACATGGCCGAAACGTAATACAGTTGTACTTGATTTTGTAAATAAAAACAAAAAAAATATATTGGGATTTTTATTTCGCTGATGACATCTATAGTATATTCATTAGGGCTACACCCGATAGAATGCTATCGGCAATAAGATGTTTTTGGCTAAATCCGCCGGCACAATTGCTGTATGAGATTTATGTCTGTGAAAGCTAAAGCCATCAGCCATCAATCGCTCTCTATTTTTTCTAATTTGTGCTGGTATTGTATATAATTCCGTTCTTGGTGTATTTATACATTGTTTTAAGGTACGGTATAATTTTTAACAATAAATATAATTTAGTGATTGTTGAATAAATCAACATTTTGATGTATTTGGTACTTTTTCCTCATATACTGACTTGTATTTCATTTATGGTTTCATTTAAGGTTATGACAGAACTGCAGGAGACAGTTTTATAGACTTTGCTGAAGAAAAACAAGCTACATATTATGTGAGTGAACAGGCATGTAGCAGTACCAGGACATTTGAGGATGATCATTTGTATTCCACTAAGATGCAACCTGCAGTAGAGTCACAGAGTCAAGTACACAAGAGTAAGTATTTTTTAGTGGTTCTCGAATAAATCATAACATTTTGATGTATTTGACAGCATACCAAAAAAGATTGGTGGTAAGAACATCTTCAAATCCAAGTAGCCAGAACCTTAGAAAACAACTGTATAAGTGGAACAGAATAGCCAGAAGAGCTAGCAAACTGAACACCAAACATTGTTTACAGCTACTGCATCAGAAGCAATGTGACTTAAGGTATTTGAAAAATGTTAATAGTACAACCATAAATTTCTTTTTGAGTTAAATGAGGAATCAAAAGTTAAAACCAAAGGGAAGACGCTTTTCATTAGATGATAAAATATTTGCATTTTCACTGTATAAACAAAGTGCCAAAAGCTATAGATTTCTTTCAAAAGTTTTTAGTTTACCATCTCCTAAGAATCTCAGTAATCTTGTTAATATTGTTCCCTTCAAATGTGGCTATAATGAACATATCTTTAAAAATTTAAATAAAATTGTTGAAAAATTAACATAAAAAGAGAAATATTGTATATTAATGTTTGATGAACACTTTGCAGACCATGCATTAGTTTTTACATTGCAAGGCATTTATAGGAAATGGAAGCAACCAATTTGTTATTTTTTTTTGTGAAAATAGTACCCCTACAGTCGATTTAGTAAGAATATTTGTACAGTTTTTGTTATGAATTATTTTAATGTATAAATAAATAGTGTCATTTTTAACTGTATTTGTTAATTTATCTTTTGTAAATAAATAAATATAATTTCAATATTAGTTTCATTTATTTTGATGGTACATTGTCTTCTAAATGTTATATTTATTATATTCTTGATTATTTTTATGTGTTCTTGGGAAATAACACCACAATCGAAACAAAAATTTGTATATTCAAGGAAAATTTGGTTTTTCCTTGAATATACAGATTTTTGTTTCGATTGTGGTGTTATTTCCCAAGAACACAAAAATAAATCGATGGTACAGCCCCCTATTGGTGACATTTGGGACCAGAAACTGCAGATTCCTTTAGTATGGTGATGATCTGTCAAATTCAACAAACGTCAAATTTAGTACTTGAATAATTTGTTAAGATGCTTTTGATGCTAAACCTAACCTGTCATGGGACAAAATGCGACACATATTTTAACATTGAGTTGCCCATCTATCTTTATTGTATGATCTGTGGTTCAAACAAAGCAATTCGTATTTTCCCGCCATATTGTATGATCTGTACCCGCCATCATTGTGTGAATTAGGGATGTTCATGAGCCAAAAATATTGATATTTTTTTCGATATAATATATCGGAATGTATCGATATTTTCTGCTATATCGATGAAATATATAATTTGTATTTAACTAGTATGTAATAAAGAAAAGGAAGAGTTGCAGTTTATCATGTGTAAATAAGGAACACCGGGTTTAAGAAATGAATCAACTTTATTTACATATCCCACTAATTTTTAAAAATCATGCAGGGTTGCCAGATTCCTTGAAGAGAAAATTCCTAAAAAATCAATAACTTTTACGTATTCGATATATGGAAAAATATCATTCAAGTGATCAGCCATTGATATAAAAAATTGATATTAAAATTAATTACCTACAAAGTAAAATGATAGCTAATAAATAAGTTCGTGAACCTACCAATTTGATCTTAAAAATAAAATATTTAAAACAGAGTTATTAAAAATTTTCTGAATACCTTTATGGGGGCAGTGAGTTTCATTTTTAGATTTCACGACTATCTAAGTACGCAAACAGCAACTCTCAATACATTGTAATATCCAATTTTTCTACTAAAAGTGGGTTGATGTTGCAATCTTCTGATAACTATTGAATACTGTTGTCAACATTTTATACTTTAGGTGGTTTTTATTTTTACGGCTTAAATTTAATAAAATTTAAATATCAAAATAATAAAATTATACAGATATGGTGAGATTGACTTTAAATCATCAGATCTGGCAACACAGCACACAGCAACACAAATACTAAACATCTATTCTCCCGTTGCTATAGTAAACCGGACATTACTGCAAAAAATGGCAGAACCAATCAGCATTTAGCCTGTATCTTGGCAATATTCTTTTTATACGCACTCTAGGTATGTCCTACAAGTACTGCTCTCATACAAGAGGCCTTTTCATATTCGAAAATTATATGTGCGTGTCGTCAACTTCTGTCATTTTTTCGGACGGTTTTCTCATCATTGGCATGTAAATAAAAATTTTCCAAATTTTGAAATTGACTTTTTTTAAAGGTTAGCTACAAATAATTTGTACTTTTTGTACTTATCAATATATTGATTTATTTTGAAGGATTATTTTAAACCTAAAATGTTTTTTTAACCTGTCAACTAATTCTGCCTTATTTCCACCTTGTGAACGACCATAGCACTTTAACCATCGTCCTAATTGAATACAAGTATGTATCTACTGTAGAATGCACTAATGAAGCACCATCAATTAATTTCTCACTCAATTTCATAGTTAATAAGGGCAATGAAGTCTGTTCGGTATTCAAATTTGAAAAAAGTCCGAAACATTCGAATTACCGCCTTGTCAACATAGCGAACGCGCACGCGTGTTAGAAAGTTTGTAACAGTCTATATGAAGTACTAAATAGAGAATAATTGAAAATTGTCATGGTGAAATGCTTTTCATTTTGTACGATATTCATATATCGGATAAAATATATCGATATTATATATCGATATCATTTGATTCGATAATATCGGATTGATTCGATATATCGACAGTATATATCGATATATTATGATATATCGATACATATCGAGCATCCCTACACTAGACTAGGGATGTTCATGAGCCAAAAATGTCGATATTTTTTTCGATATAATATATCGCAATGCTGTATCGATATTTTCCGATATATCGACGAAATATATCGATATTTTCGACATATCGTATGTAATTTGTATTTAACTAGTATGTAATAAAGAAAAGGTAGAGTTGCAGTTTCTCATGTGTAAATAAAGAACAGTGGGTTTAAGAAATGAATCAACTTTATTTACATATCCCACTATTTTTTAAAAATCATGCAGGGTTGACAGATTGCTTGAAGAGAAAATTCCTTAAAAAAAACAATAACTTTTACGCATTCGATATATCGAAAAATATTATTCAAGAGATCAGCCATTGATATAAAAAATTGATATTAAAATTAATTACCTACAAAGTAAAATGATAGCTAATAAACAAGTTCGTTAACCTACCAATTTAATCTTAAAAATAAAATATTGATAATAGAGTTATTAAAAGTTTTCTGAATACCTTTATGGGGGCAGTGAGTTTGATTTTTAGATTCCACGACTATCTAAGTACGCAAACAGAAACTCTCTCAATACTTTGTAATATCCAATTTGTCTACTAAAAGTGGGTTGATGTTGCAATCTTCTGATAACTATTGAATACTGTTGTCAACATTTTATACTTTAGGTGGTTTTTATTTTTACGGCTTAAATTTAATAAAATTTAACTAAGAATATCAAAATTATAAAATTACACAAATATCGTGAGATTGAGTTTAAATCATCAGATCTGGCAACACAGCACACAGCAACACAAATACTAAACATCTATTCTCCTGTTGCTATAGTAAACCGGACATTACTGCAAAAATGGCAGAACCAATCAGCATTTAGCCTGTACCTAGGCAATATTCTTCTTATCGCACTCTGGGTATGTCCTACAAGTGCTGCCCTCATACAAGAGGCCTTTTCATATTCGAAAATTATTTGTGTATGTACGTCAACTTCTGTCATTTTTTTCGGACGGTTTTCTCATCATTGGCATGTAAATAAAAATTTTCCAAATTTTAAAATTGACTTTTTTTAAAGGTTAGCTACAAATAATTTGTATTTTTTGTAATTATCAGTATATTAATTTATTTTGAAGGATTATTTTAAACCTAATATTTTTTTTAACCTGTCAACTAATTCTGCCTTATTTCCACCTTGTGAACGACCATAGCACTTTAACCATCGTCCTAATTGAATACAAATATGTATCTACTGTAGAATGCACTAATAAAGCACCATCAATTAATTTTTCACTGAATTTCATAGTTAATAAGGGTAATGAAGTCTGTTCGGTATTCAAATTTGAAAAAAGTCCGAAACATTCGAATTACCGCCTTGTCAACATAGCGAACGCGCACTCGCGTTACAAAGTTTGTAACGGTCTATATGAAGTACTAAATAGAGAATAATTGAAAATTGTCATTGTGAAATGCTTTTAATTTTGTACGATATTCATATATCGGATAAAATATATCGATATTATATATCGATATCATTTGATTCGATAATATCGGATTGATTCGATATATCAACAGCATATATCGATATATTATGATATATCGATACATATCGAGCATCCCTAGGTGAATTTCTTTGCCTTTGTGTGTGGTAAAAAGTGCTTACGAGTGAACAATTTTTAGATTTTCAGAAAATTCTGCGAGTTTCTGGAAATGACTACGCAAAATAGAAATTTGTTGATCTAATAGTTTACTTAGATCTGTCAATCCTCTTCCTCCTTCATACCGTGGCAAAGTTGTACGTTCGACAGAGCTCTTTGGATGGTGATTTTGAGCTTTTGTTAGTAAAACTCGAACTTTTCGTTGTAATTGTTCAATGTCAGTCTTGCACCAATTAACTATACCGAAAGAGTAACTGAGCATTGAACACGCATAGGTGTTAATAGCCTGAAACAGATTTTTACTGTTTAGTTTGGTTTTCAACAGTCGTCTTACCCTTCTATAAAACTCTGCTATTAGGTCCTTTTTCATAGTCATGTGATCAATACGTTGAGCCTGCTTTATTCCAAGGTATTTATAAGTATGACCTTCCCCATAGATTCAATTGAGGTGCCATCTCCCATTTCGAAGTGCCCCTGCTGTATTTTGCCTTTAACTATATTAATAATTCGGCATTTGTCTAGGCCAAATTTCATATGGATGTCACTAGAGAACCCTTCTACTATTTTAAGCATGTCATGCAGCTGTTGTTTTGTAGCTGCCATCAACTTTAAGTCGTCCATGTATAACAAATGGTTTATCTTCAATGCTTGTACGTTGTTGTGTTTGAGACTGAACCCAAAATTAGTCGAGTTCAGTTTGTTCGAGAGAGGGTTCATGGCAAGGCAGAACCACAGCGGGCTAAGAGAGTCTCCCTGGAATATACCCCTTCTGATTGGAATAGGATCTGTTTGTATCGAACAGTTGGCTTCATTCAGTGAGATTTTGGTTTGCCAGGTGGCCATGGCATGTTCTAAAAAGTTAATAATACAATTATTCACTTTATAGAGTTTCAGCACCTTAATGAGCCAATCATGTGGAACTGAATCAAAGGCCTTTTTGTAGTCCACATATGCCATGTAGAGATTACGTCGTTTGGCGTGGGCTTGATTGCAGACAACGGAATCAATTATCAGTTGTTCTTTGCAACCCATCGAATTTTTCCCGCATCCCTTTTGTTGTTGAGTAATTATGTTGTTCAGTTCACAATGTTTGAAAATGCGATGATTAATGCATGATGTTATGAGTTTGTATAAGGTTGGAAGGCAAGTGATTGGTCGGTACTTTGCTGGGTCCTGTGCACCTAGGTCGTCCTTTGGTAAGAGGTATGTAGCACCATGCGTTAGGAAACTAGGCATCTTGTGTGGGTGGGCAATTACGTCATTTATAAGGGCTGTTAGTGTTTCGTGGGTTGCGTACAGTTTCTTTATCCAGTAATTTTGTACACCATCTGGTCCTGGTGCTTTCCAGTTATGGAGGTTCTTCATTATGTTGGATGTATCTTCCGTTGTAAATGGTTGGTGTTGCATGGCCTCGCAGTTCTGAGATGCAGCCTCCTCCTCATTAATCCAGCTGGCTCCGGAGTTATAGGAGGTTGTTGTGGAAAGCTGTGTTTTCCAGAATTCCTCGATGTCTGTTTTACTGGGGTAACTAGGGGCTTCATTATTATTCTTGTTGTTAAGTTTTCTATAAAACCCTTTTTCTGATTGTCGGAAGAGTGTGTTGTCTAGTTTCCGTTGGTTACTGGTTTTGTACCTTCTCAATCGACTTGTGTAGACGGAGAGCTTTTGTCGTAGACTGTCCAGACACTGCTGAGATGTGATGTTTTCTCCATCCCACTGGGAGTGTATTCGGTTATTGTCCATGATAGTCTTGACAAGCCTTTCTATTCTGTTGTTCCTGACTCCTCGTTGGTACTCGGTCAGTCTTCCAACGTCTTTCCGAAGAGAATTGATTTTCCCTTCAAGTCTTCTTTGCCAAGGTGGTATTCGAGGGGTTTGTCTAAATTGGGGAGGGTCTTGCTTTGGTCTTACTGCGACCCCAATTATTCTGCAGATGGCAGTTGCCGCACAGTAGATGATTGTGTGTAGCGACTCTAACGTATTAGCACCTAAAACATAGGTTGGCAAGATAAATTTGTTCATAGCCTGCAAGACGATACCCAGTTTCTTAGATGATCTTAGTTTGGGAAGAGCTGGTCTAGTCAGTGGATCTGTTCCATTATACTCTCTAAGAGCTCCTTCCATTCCTGCTTGGATCTTCTCAAGCAGGTCAGCGTTGGTTGGCTGTTCTTGCTGTAGTTCTTGAGTCTCGTCCGCTCTTTGTGCCAAAGGTGTTTCCGGCTCCACTTCGCTCTTTATTGTGTCCAGTTGTTCAGGCGAAATAAGGCCATTTCTCAAGATGACACGATATTGATCTGCGACTCTCTGTTCAGTAACTTGAAGCTCTGGGTACTCACGACAGAACTCTTGATAGAGTATTTGGCGATATCCAGTCTTGTCCTGGCCAAGGTTCGTGATTCTGTAAAACGTGCGCATTATAAATTCATTCATGGCGCCAGTCCATTTCATGCGCAGTCTTTTCAGTCCCGCTTGAGTGAGCGCTGGCTGTTGATCCTGCGCAACACTTTCTGCGGGTGGAGTTCTCGTTCTCGTTTGACTCCGTTGGTGATGGTCACGTTGTTGTTGTGACTGTGTTGGTGAGTGTTCTTGTGGTTCTTCTGGTTCTTGGGCTGTAGCTCTTTGGACGGCAGGGGCCCGCCTCCTCAGCACCCTTCCACCGACGTCCCGCATGCTGTCATGTCCAGCGCCGGCTCCAGACATGCCCTGGCGATCCCCAGGCAGCGGCTCTTTTCCGAGGCATCTATTTCTTAGCTCCATTTTCATAGGTGTTGTCACCAATTGACCTTGGTGACCCAGGTAACTCGGACCCGTGGGGTTGTCACTTCCCAGATGAAATGATTTAAACCAGACCATCCCGTGCGGGTTGTGGAGAAGGAAGGAAAGCTAGGTAGTAGGTCAGCGGACAGCTGCCCCTTTAGTCGCCTCATACGACAGGCGGTGGATACCGTGGTGCTATTCTAACCCGGCCACCACACTCCGACTTGACCATACAATGTATGGCACACTCCCTCTAAGGCACTCTATGAGTGCCTTTAGGGGGAAATTCACTAAACCCCAGATTCCTAGATATATAGCTCTGTAGCCCTTATTATTATTATTATTATTATTATTATTATTATTATTATTATTATTATTATTATCCCAAGATACACACAGGGCTGAAGCGAGACGCTGTTTCTACTCTTTATCTGTCAGGTAACATTGTAGTTAGTGTAACTCGCCAAAAACATCTGACACCAAAAGCAAAAGCACGGTATTTTTATAAGAAAATTGTTCATTGGACAGCTGCAATGTCGAGAATCCAAATAAAATTAAATCCTACAAGTCAAGACTCCAACATGCTGAACAGGTAGCTGGATCTACTAACTTACAATAATTATTAAATAGGGTCAACAAACCAACATACAATTTTATTCTGTGCCAGATCAGAAACCAAATAAAGGAGCCATATGGAAGGCGATATACATTAGATGAAAAAAGTATTAGCATTATCTTTGTATAAGGCAAGTGGTCATGGATACCGATTGTCAAAAATATTTAGTTTGACCTCAAAAAACACCACCTGGAAACTACTGAATAGAATTTCTATCAAAGTAAATGAAAGTTCGAATGAGCAGCTATACTGTAGGCAGTTTAATGGAAGAGATTTCAAAATGGGTAAGTTTTTAATATTCTGTTCTCCTATTTTGTCAAAATTAAGATGTATCTTCTCTTTTCAGAAATTGAGGACAAACATAGTCTGCCGAAAGAAGCAGCAGATACAGTAAAATTGATTTCATTTTTAAATAGCAAGTTGGACAGCTGCAATTCTCATACAAAAGTTCACCTATCAACAAGCCAATGAAAGGAGCATTATCTTCAACTTCAGAACATAAAGAGTTTTGGAAGGAGCAAAGGTGTTAAAAAGTATGAAATTCTTAAATCAAAAGAAGCAATTTGTTGGGCTTCCTTCTATAAAGAATGTTATAATTACTTTGAAAGGTTTTATTTATTATTTATTTAGAAAAAGATTTTAAATACAAACAAAAAAATATTTTTTTGATTTGTTGGGAATAACAACACAATTGCTCAGAAGCCTGTATATTTCAAATATACCAAGCATTTCAGGGCTTAAATCAGACCCCATTTTTAATGGCAATAAAAATTAACACAACTGAATAAGAAAATTAAAAAAAAAATCTTATTCAGTGGTGTTAAATTTTATTGTCATTGAAAAATGGGTCTGATTTAGACCCTGGACAATTTGAAATATGCAGACTTTCCAGCAATTGTATTATTCCCATAAAAACAGAAAAAATCAAACTAGAGGGTAAACAACTATCTTTCAGATAACAATATACTTAACTAGTTGCTCTCAGGGTATAAATGTTTCCTTCATCATTGACATTATTTGCTATAAAAGAACTACTTTCTATTTCCTTAACTACAATACCATAACGAAATTCATGTTAGGAATTGTATTAAATATTGCAGAAAAAATGTATAAATATATGAAATAATATAGCCCAGTAATTTATCAGTAATCTGTATTTCATCATATTTCTGTCATATTATCAAATTTTAATACATGTCCAGACTTGGTGAGTAGTTCCAGTAATGTGTTTTGTCGTGGTACAATGAGAAATATTGACACAATCTATTAACCATGAACACCTTTCTCAAAATAGCTTGTAGTTGCTTTTGTTTGGTTTGGATATGGACCCTGTTACAATTGACTCCTAGCTTTATTACTTTTACTAATAATGTGATTCACTTATCAGTATCAGTTCGCATCGCTCTCTCTATCACATACTGTACTTGCTGTAAATAGACTGTTTTTATTTAAAAAAATTATTCACAGTACAAATAATTATTAATATACTGTTTGATATATTTTTTTGGTACATAGGCACAATCAATTTAAACAACTCAAATTACATTGTTCACATATTGACCTAACCTCCTTATATTCAACTATATTGGTAAAATTTAACAAAGTTTCCCTACATTCTCTTTTTCTGCATTACCATAAATCTTTTAATTAATATAAGTTGTTTACCTACTTCACTGCGAACACATATTGTAATCTGAAATACATAAATCTTTATTGCATGTACATTATTTAAAAACTTGAATATGCAGCAATTTTATAAGCAGAATTCAATAATTCATATAATAGTAATTCTTATATTGATTATAATCATCTAAAACTGGAGAATTTTAAGGTTTTTATTTAAGCTTACTTTAATGTTTTCAATAATTGCATCTAGTCTAGATATTTTAAGCATTTATTTTTTTAATTGTTTTAATGTATCTATAACTTACATTTTGTATATTTTGAATATAAAATCTAGAATTAAATTTAAACCATTCCTATGCATTAATTAGCGTAAATAAGTTATGCTGCATCAGATCAATAATTTGGCATAAGAGGAAAAAACTGTAATTGATTCCAATTTTTCATATACATTATTGTATTTTCTGATTGATAGATAATAAAATAAATATTTATTTGCGTATTGTGTTTACATTATACCTAACCTATTAAATAAAATTATAAATATCAAACAAGTTTCCTGTATTACCGGCCGTTTGGTGTTTGGCCCAGGCATTGGAGGGCGCTCAAAACTCTGTTACGATGTATAACATGGGAGTTGACGCGCGAAGAGTGGATCCTTTGTGGGTCTTATGCACATGTTCGAAAATGCCCCTATTGGCTCTTCTGTTGTTGGTTATGTTTTCTCTCTGTTAGATTCTTGGCAACGCTTACGCAAAACTGTATAGGTACAGCAACACCCATATACTTACCGTATAATCTGCTGTCTCTCTTAGTCGGTGACCAGTGTTGTTCCCGTCATTACCATAGTAATAGATCTATTACTTTTGACATAATTCTGTTACTCTATTACACTACCCTTATATTCTATTACTTTCAAGCCCTTTCATTAATTTCCTTTAAATCATATATTAAAAATGATTTCACATATAAAAATCAACCTGAGTTTCACAATACTTACGCTTTTTTAAAATATGAAGATCGACAAACAACCTTAGATCATTTACCATCTAGATATAGCCTGTCAAGCATAAAATAGTTCCAACGCTAGAAAGAGAGGGCAATAGAGACAGTAAGAGACTATTGCACTTAGTGGGTGAAAGCAGCCAATGAACAACATGCTGAACGTATTTCATTGGAAGCAGCTCCCAACCAAGTGAAATAGCCTCTTGCCCTCTCTATTGCCCTCTCTCTCCTTAGTCTTACCACGACATTTGTGCACTGCAGGCTATCTCTAGAAAGTACATGCTCTAAGCAACCAACGAGCAATCTATGTACAACAGAAGCAGTGCTGCACACTAGCGAGAGTACAGAAATCGGTAGCTTTTAAGGATAAATTTCGGTAGATTTCGGTAGCCATCGGAAAGTTAGTATAATTACATGTTGGTTTAACTGTGTTATACAGAAAATCAAGATACATATTTGCTAGGAAAATAAATAGTATGAAAGAATTTATTGACAAAATAGGTATTTAATTGACAGTTTGGTGGTTACTCTAAAAAATCGTAAAATTTCATATGAAATCTACCGAATTTCATATTTCGAAAATCGGTAGAACAATTTGAAAATTGTCAAAAACCGGTAGACTACCGAAAAATCGGTAGAAACGGCAGCACTGAACAGAAGCAACTGAGAAACATCAAAAAACACTATTTCTACATCGAAACATCTAGAAAGTTTTAGAGCTTTGTCGTCAAAATTGAGGTTATCTCTTGTTTGTATTGTCATCTCAAAGTAAAAATCCAGGCATCATGCTCTGAAATTATTTAAATCCCTTTGGTTAATGTCACACAAAATAAATTTGTCATAAGTCGCTCCAAAGCAGATTATTTCTGCAGGCTAGTAATGTCTGGTATTAAAAGCAAGGGTGTCGAAGTTACAGTGTAAACAGTCTTTTCTGATAAAATTAGGTTATTCTGTATGAAATTCTACATAAGTTGGTAAATAATCTCTAAAATGTAAACTAAAATCAAAGAATAGGGTTATTATTATTTCCATTTCCTACATTTTTTATATACAGAACTAACAAAGTTGCCTATTACTTGGCTCAAAAGCCGGGGAAAACCTCTACTGTTACCGCGCCATCTATACGTAATGGAGAGAAATAGGAGCTATTACAGTCATCTGTAAATCTATTACTATTTACCCGATATTTCTAGTACAAATATTTTTAGATCGAGAACAACACGGTGACCCTTCGGCTTACAGGCGATAGCAGTATATCAGATGCGTATTACATTAACAGGCGTCTTATTTGATTGATTTTATTATTCCCACATATTGGGACGTTATAACTATATGAAATAATGAAACAAGTATTAAACTGTTATTATAATAATTATCTAGATCAGTCATCTTCCAATGAACACCAATCTGGATGGCTAAAATTATAATAAAAAATATTTTTATTTTTTTTTTAATTTTCGAGAGCCACAATTAATTTATGATAAAAATGACAATCGTACAATAAAGACGAATCTATAGACATGCCATTTGTTAAAATTGGTTCACTAGGAGAGACACAACGGCGGAACATCTATACATACATACATAGAGTGTTAAACTAATGACTCTTCCTGTGCTTCGCCCTAGTCGGGTAACAAAAGACCTTTAAAAAGAGGTATGATACGATGGCCCTTTGTATTTAAACTTGTAGAAGTGATATTCACCCCCGCGTAAACCCCCGCTGTAGGGTCGCCGATAGGCGTGAAATGTGTCCTCCCGTAAATATAAATTAATGTGAATTTTGTCATTTCCTTTTAAATATATTTTAAAAGAAAGCCATATATATATATATATATATATATATATATATATATATATATATATATATACAGGGTGTAAACGGTTTGAGTGCAAAGATTTTGAGGATCAATACTTCAGGTCAAAACAAATCAAAAAGCTTTCAAAAATAAACAGTTTTCAATGAAAAAGTTAGAATAATTACTATAGTTTTCCGGCTTCAAAAAATAAAAACTCAATGTATACACCTTTAATAACTCTATTAACAAAGTTATTCTGTTATAAACGTTTCTGATCAGAGCAACATAGCATATACTAGTTACAGTGTGAAAATGACAGACATAGCGTAAGTTATTTGATTTTCATTTTAATATAAAGAAAAATAAATAAAATCTGTTGTGAATTCTGAGTTCAAGTGTATTATTTTGTGACAAAAGTGTAGGTAAAGAAATGATGGGGAAAGCAAATGTAAATTTTGCTAAATAATCGCCAGAGTAAACATTACAGGTCAAATAGTCTAAGGTAAGTAATATTAATTTCTTAGTATACACCTTTAATACTTTGTACTCATAATGTAACTTTGTATCCTCCCTTCTTCAAATGATTCAAATACATAGATATTAAAAGGGTATTTTTGAAAATTATTTCATAAAATTTTATGTACCTAAATATCTAACTCTATAACAGGTGTTATTTCTGTTTACAAGCAAATTAGCGCGACGTTGCCACATTGACAATAATTTACTTAACCAAATTTTCTTGCTTATTAGGCCTTTAGACCGTACTATCTGCACCTAAAATATATGCAGTCTATTTACACCCTGTATATATATATATATATATATATATATTCATTTCAAAACTATCCACTTTAAAATAACTTTTAAAGTAGATCAAAATGTTTATATATATATATATATATATATATATATATATATATATGTTTTAGGTGGTTTCCGGGAATTCATCCGCGTAGTTGATAACTGATCCCTGCTGGGATCGATGGTAAAATGACGACGTTTCGGCAGAGTTACATCTGCCCTCTTCAGGTCGGTTCGCATAATTCTCGTAGCCTTCTGCTTTCACTTCTAGTTACTCGAATATGTAAATAAAATAGAGTTTCAGAGTCTAGATCGAACTCGGGGCCTCAACATGCCTACTCCCCAAGAGTCAGTTACCTAGTGACTCTTGGGGAGTAGGCAGGTTGAGGCCCCGAGTTCGCTCTAGAGTCTGAAGACTCTCTTTTTGTCTCTTGATAATGGCTCCAAAGCAGGAGTCGAAACGTCGAGTATTTAATAAATTCAGACGCGGTTCTCACCCGGACCCTAGCTTAGTTCATAATAATGACCCCGGAAGCCTCTCAGAACATTTATATGTATATATTCTTATGTGACGCAAACGTCTAGACTATTAAAGGATACAGTTGTCTCACATAAAAGCGACATTAAAAAATTGTTCCTTGGCCACTCATTAGTTCGAATTCTGAAAACTCCTGCATTAAGTGCTCGGTGCTTGCAAGCAGCTACTGGTGTAAGTAAATCGAGTATATCACGTACAAAAAAAATTGTATCCGAAACACTTTACAAAATTTATTGCCCAAAGACTTACCACGTAGACTACAGCCCCGTGAACACATTTACATAAAGTTTACGTCAGAATGACGTCATGTTGTGTCACGATTTACGTAATATAGAAGTCATATTTGAGACATATATGAGTCATAATTTCACACTTCTTGACGTAAGAGTCTTACGTAATATATATCACGTAAATATGACATCGATAATTGTGACTCATTTGATGTCAAGATGACATAACAATGACATAGAGATGTAAAATTTCTTACATATGTAACATAATAATTACGTCCATAACTATGATTAATTTGATGTCAAGATGACATAACAATTATATATATATATATATATATATATATATATATATATATATATATATATATATATATATATATCTAAATTAGTTGAGTGTATATTTTCTTGATTTTAAGTCGTTACAAATGATTGTGTTTATTTCATATGTTTTTGGCCTTTTTCAAACATTTTACATTTTTTTACTTGACACAAAACTAAAAACTAACATTGTGGGTCCTTTCAGAGACAACGAATGATACTGTATGTACTGAAGTATCTATCGTTGTCTCAGAAAGGTCACAGAATGTTAGTTTTTAGTTTTGTGTCAAGTAAAGAAATGTAAAATGTTTAGCAGAAAAAATTGTGACTTCACTAGTACTAAAGCTGTAGTTTTAGAGTAGAGTTGAAAAAGGCCAAAAACATGGCCGAAAGTCATCATTAAAACATATGAAATGCACACAATCTTATCATTTGTAAAGACCTAAAATCAAGAAAATATACACTCAACTAATATACATAATATAAATAAGGTCGAAGAAAACAGCATACAATACTATATATATATATATATATATATATATATATATATATATATATATATTTATATTTATATACACCTATATGGCAGTTTTGGTTTTCATCCCTAGTTGACAAATGATTTCTCCTGGTAGTGTCGCTAAAATGACGTTTTGGTTGCATATGCTCTCTTCAGGTTGGTTCACACAAGAGATTATCGTGTCCTATTTATCAATTTGAGCTGATTTGTCGGTATTAGTAATCATTCTTTTTTGTTACGTTTTCTGAGAAGGGATTGCAAAATGGGGGACTGTCTTCAGAATTCATTTTTTTGAATTCTATATATATGTATATAACAAAGTTGACATTTAGCCTAAACTTTTTATAAATTTTTTAAGACTTTTTGGTGCTAAATTGTTTAACAATAAGGTAATAATTTCTAAACTTCAGCTTGGTATATTATCCTGTCTACATCTATAAATAAATAGGCAACGACAAAACGATTAGGTACTATTTTCTCCCCTGTATCTCAACCGGTTTTCGTAATTTTTGTTTTGTTTAGTAGCTGCTGACGACCTTCAGTGCAGAATGCTAATATTAATTTATAATATTGGTTCATGCATTAAATAAAATATAATAAAAATTCATTATTTACGTCCTTACTGTCAACGCCAAACAACTGACCGCCAGTGTTGTTCTCGGTCTAAAAATTTTTCTACTAGAAATGTCGGGTAAATAGTAATAGATTTACAGATAACTGTAATAGCTCCTATTTCTCCCCATTACGTATAGATGAAGCCGTAACAGTAGAGATTTTTCCGGGCTTTTGAGGCAAGTAATAGGCAAGATTACATTAAACATGTAGTAAATAATAATAACCTAATAATAATAAACCTATTTTTTGTTTTTAGTTTACATTTTAGAGATTATTTACCAATTTATGTAGAATTTCATAGAGAATAACCTAATTTTATCAGAAAAGACTGTTACACTGTAACTTCGACCTTAATACCAGACATTGGGTGCATTCAGGGAATTATAGCGATGCAGCGCTTTGTTAAAGCAGTGTACTAAAGAGTGTCTGCTTTACCCACAGCGCTGCAGCGCTTTAATAAAGCAGTAAAGCATATAAATTCTCCGATTTACCGCTTTATAACTAAATCAGCTGTCAAATTCTGTGTTAATGTTACGCAAAAGTGTCGCCAACAAGTAAACATAACTAGTGAAAATAACTAGAAACAAAAGTTTTCATTCAGCGAAAGCAAAGCGCTGTGGCGCTTCAGCGCTTTAATTATAATTTCCTGAATGCACCCATTACTAGCCTGCAGAAATAATTTACTTTGGAGGGACTTATGACATATTTATTTTGTGTGGCATTAACCAAAGAGATTTGAATAATTTCAGAGCATGATGCCTGGATTTTTACTTTGAGATGACAATACAAACAAGAGATAACCTCAATTTTGACGACGAAGCCCTAAAACTTTCTAGTTGTTTCGATATAGAAATAGTGTTGTTTGATGTTTCTCAGTTGCTTCTGTTGTGCATAGATTTCTCGTTATTTGTCGATCTTCAAATTTAAAAAGAACCAAAGCAGTATTGTTAAACTGCAGGTTGATTTTTATATTTGATATCATTTTTAATATATGATTTAAAGGAAATTAACGAAAGGGCTTGAAAGAAATAGAATATAGGGGTAGTGTAATATAGTAACAGAATTATGTCAAAAGTAATAGATCTATTACTATGGTAATGATGGGAACAACACTGGCCGCCGCCGCCAGACTGTCAAAACTCAAAACACATGTACTTCTGGAATTGGCATGCAAGTTTGTTTAGTGGTAAAATGGTCAATGTAGTACATCAGTATTGATTTTTCGGACGCGTTGCAGTAACTTATATTAAATATTCTGTTTTTAATCTGAATTTAAATATTTGATTAATATATTATTATCACAACCTTCCCGAAGGTGTTGTGTAAAAAATTGTCAGACAGCGGCTAATAGAGAATGTATTAAATATTTAAGTTCTCCTAGGGTTGTAGGTCCTCTCTTTTCTTTAATATACCTGAACTTGATTAAAACCGCAAATGACGAAAACTTTTAGGTTGCAAAGAACAATATTTCAATTATTGTATCGATAATTTTGCCAGGAGCGGTCTCAGTCAAAAATTTGGGGGGTCATTGGTTTGTCAAAAATATTTCGAATACCCATTTGATTACATTTTTTTTATTTCAATAGATTTGTCAATATGAGTGAACAATTTTGGTCATTACATCTACTTCTCCAATTTCTCCACAACTCTGTTTCTTATAAAAATATACTTTTTACAATTTCATGAAATAGGGTCGAATTTTGACAACTGGGCGACCACTAGTAAATATTAAACCGTATTTTTTAAAATTTTAATATTCTGAGATATTTTGCACATAACGTAACCATCATTTCATTTTGTTATGTAATGATTATTTAAATGGTAAAAGGTCAATATGGGCCATCTGTGATCAAAAGACATAAGCGGCCAAGTCGAAACTGCAACTCCCTACTTTCATTTCTCCGCATGTATACCACAGTGAACACAAGATGTCACGTATTTACTCTCTAGCGCCATGTGATTTTACTCACCCTCTTGAATCAAACCACCACCGGGGATGTCGCTGTCAGCGAGTCGATTTCGTCCTTTTACAACCAGTATTGAACGGAGGACTAAAGGATATAGTATTTCATAAAGCTATTCCTGAAGAATCGCGCGTGTACACACAAAACCATCCCCAAACGTCAAATTCTCGTTCAAGTGTGGCGTTATTCCACTTCTGAAAATTCGAAATATCCGTCGGGAATATTGTCGCATTCAACAGTTAGTGGACTTCATAAATAATAACTAGAATTAGTTGAACAAAGTGTGTTATGTGCTACTAAAATGCTGTAAAGGGCTCACCACGGTAGTTATGTTCCGACCGGACAGTTAATCAGACTCTGTTATTATGGAACAAAATTGACGTTGTAAGGACATGAATTTCAGGTGGAATTTGGGTGCCATCGTGGGCCTCCTGTGGCTCTTGACGGTCTCCAGTGAGGGACACGATTCTGATGTCGAAAAGAATCAGTTTGAGGCAGCTTTTCAAGGTATTATTTCTTCAGAATGTACTGAATACCATGTCTTGAAATTTGCAGTAATCTTTAGAAACAAATTTACAAATGTGTATATTACATTTCACCATTTTGATCTATAAAATATTTTAGAACTTATATTATTATTGAGTTGTAATTTTTGCCAGGTACTGTGGTAAAAAGCAATATTTTAAAATGGAAACCTAAGTAAAAAGAGAAATTTAACTGCATTAATTATTTATAGTTCGAAAATGTTCCTATTGATTAATTTGTTCAGGTGGAATTACGGAAACTTGCGGATAATAAGTAAAGCAAATCTGAGAAATACCTACATCAATAAGTTCATTTTTTGCAAGGAAGGTAGACCCAGCATCCAAGAAGTTTTAGTCCTGAATAAATTAAATAATTCGAAGCCTACAAACCAAATGCCAATTGAAATGTAGAACTTCAAGATTCTTATTAAGAAGAGCAATATTTAAAATTGGGATATAAGTACAAACAGAAATTTTGAAAAGTTATTTATTTGGGGTTCTAAAATGTTACTATTGATTAATTTAATTTATTCAGTTGAAATTCCAGAAACTTCTGGAGAATAATTAGCGCAAATGTATATTTTATACAATAAGGTATACACAGCATTCAAGAAGGTTTAGTCCTAAAGAACCCAAATAATTCGAAACCTACAAATCAAATCTTAATAAGAACTAACTGTAGAATGTTCATCACTTAAAAATTAGCTACCTACTCTGCTTCTCATCTACAATCCATAATTTACTTTTGTTGGGCTGAAATTTGTTATTGATGTTAATACCCTTAAAATATACTAAAAAATCTCTAAATCCCTTCAAGTACAGTTTCTTTATGAAAGACTGACTGACCACTCTGCGATGACTTTTTAATAAACCAGTCAATAGAGATTTTTAGAGATAAAATTCAACAGCAAACCGCATACACCATCACGTAACTAACAAAATTTTAACAGCAAACTCTTAGAATAAAATCATTGGAGCCTTAAAATCCCATAAAAATTTGAATATTTTTAGTTTTTGCTTATAGTGTGAAAAGTAATGATCTGTTCATAATACCGCCAATAGAAAAATTGTAGAGAATCAGAAAATGTTCAAAATCAGAGTTTATAAATTTTGATCGCAGCATTTTTCATTAAGAAATGCTGAAAAAACGGATATAAAGTGAGTGTTTTTAAAAAATTCATAACTTACGTTCAATAACAGCTGGAAACATAACTTTCCCTGTAATGACAGCTTGTAACGTTGAGATTAATTACAATTACAGAATTGCAATTTAAATAATTTGTGGAAACATTTTGCAGAACTTATCGTATTAATCACGATAGTTCGATAGCGATATGCAAATATATTTTGCAAGCTCATAAAATGCAGTTCAATTCGTATATCTCGGATAAATTGCCGTAAAATGTATCATATTGCTTGTGAATTTATTGAATGGATTGACAGTGGCGAATCCAGTCTGTTGAAAAAGTAATTTCATTAATAAAACCAAACAGTATGCAGGTAACCATTAACTTAATAAATCAATGGAAAAACAGACCAATATGAGCAGGTAATTGTTATGTAAATAAAAACTAATAAACTGCTGAGACAAAAACATAATAATACAATTTTTATCTCCTTCCCCCAACTGAAGAAAATCCGAGATCCATCCATGTGCCTTGACAGCTATTGTCAGTGCACCGCTGACTGACTGTCGTATATATCTACTTTTAAGGCAATACTTTCTATTATTTAAACCAATTTCCGGCACTATAGTGAAAATTCAAGATAAATAAATTGTAGTGGAATTTATGATATTTCGAAATATCTTTAATATCCCTATCGGACTAGTATCGTTAATACGGTGGGATGTGCAAAATATTTCTCTAAATTATTTATATTCCAATTCTTCAGAAACTACTTTTGCAATAGTGTCCTTTGTGAGCTAAAATAAACTTAACGTCATAAACTATAGTTTTGACAATGCTTAATATTCCAGTGTTTAGTTATCAGGATTTTATCATTTTTTTAACAATCCATTTTGACCAGTTTTTCTGAGTGTACTCGGTGAAAAATGATCCAAACAGGATGTATTAATCCTCATTAAGAAGGATTTTCAATTCTCTACAACTTTTCTATAGGCGGCATTACGATTTCTTCATTACTTTTCATTATATAAGCAAAAAACAAAAACTATTCTTTTTTTGTGGATTTTTATTATATAATTTACTTTTGTGAATTATCTGTTAAGATCTTAGCCATTATTATCTATAAATTGTTACTGACATGATGCTATAAGCGAATTGCTGTTGAATTTTATGTCCGAAAATGAGTTCAATTTTGCTCTATAAGCTGGTGTATTAAGATGAGACATTTTATTTAATGCTTGCTGAACTGGAAGTTAGTGCATTTTCGCATGTAACATATTTGCTTCTACTGCTCGCGCTGTGCTTCCTATTTCAGAATTAATATGAAGCATAAAGATTTTTTTACCTTAATTTTTCCGTTACACATTTGCATATATCAGTTCATTTTGACACCAACACCGTGACTACTTGGTAAGTATTTTTCTCCAATAACTTTCATTTGCTGTTTTACAAAAATCAGTTTAATATTGAAATTGGTACTTAAACAGGATTTCGAATATGTTAATAAGTTAAGATATGCTTCATATAGTTGAATGGCTATCCATGGTGTAATATTATGCAAGCTACCTCTTTGATTAACTTTTTTGTGCTTTTTCCATATTAGTTTCTTTTTAGTTTAAGCTCTGATTGTAATTTCTAGTGCAGCCTTCTGATGTCGATGTTCAGGTATCTTTCGTTCTTTTAGGTCATCTGTCTAACCATTGTCCCATTGTTGGTTTTCCGCCCCTGATTTTACTATTTCTTTATTTGACATTTTATTTTCATTTCTCCTGTTTCATTTTCGTTTTGGTCATTTGGATATGCTGTGATGTTTCGCAGGTAAAAGTTTTCAGATTCTACGTTTTAACTGATTCTCAATAGTAATAAGAATAAATTTCATGATTGTACTGCTAAAGAAACTGTGAGCATTTAACCAACATAAAATGTATTGTGGTTTATCAAGTTTCAGGTGGTACCTATGATACAATAAAATAGTTGTGGGTATCGAGGTTAGGTTTACGATTTTTAAACGTTTTGTTTTCATTCTACAGTTTTAGTAATTCTTTATAATAATAAGTTCAGAAGGTTATTTATTGCTAATTAAACATTGTGTAGCTTACCTACAAAAAAATGTTTTGTGGTTTATCAAATTTCGGAATGTAATTTCTATGTGTGCAGATCATCTATTTTTATAATGTACTAGCCGTTATCCGAGGTTTCACCCGCGTACGGTATGTACAAGTCACTGCAAAAAGAAATAATTGATGGAACATATGGGTTATCCTATATAACACCCTCCTTAACTATAAATCCACCAATCCTAAATATATTTCATCCAAACTGCAAGTGCTTCTGGATCACCCTATTCGTCATTTTTTTGAATCACCTTGTATAACTGTAACTTTACTTCACCCTATAGTGCAACAATCTTGTATATACTGCTGTTAATTTGTCCCCAATATAACATTTTTTAATACCTGCTTATAACTCTACCCCACAATATATTTCAGCTATGCAACTGCTTATGGTGTAAGCTATATAACAAATATTTCTGATATTTTTTGAGCCACCTTGTAAACTACAATTTCTCCCCTCACTATATTTTAATCACCTTTTATATGCAACTTTTTGTAACATTGTGTTAATCACACTCTAAACCTATAATCTTTATTCGCCCCATAATTCAGGTATTCCATATAGTACGATGCAACTGTTCATGCCTTATATAATAATTTTTATAAACTTCTCGATCCATCCTAATGGAAATGCCTTGGTCACATATGTAAAAATACCGGTCAGGAAAGTTAGCTCCTCCATTTTGCAGAAATTCAAATTAAAACATATGAGAATTGCGGGATATTAAGGAGCTCTTGATTTTTACCTAAACTGATTTTCGAGCTCAATATTTACATTAAAAACAAGTGCAAAAAACTATTGTCGGTGCTAACTTTACTTAAAGTTAGCACCGCTAGCCATCTCAGAAAAACAAACAAATCTAATTTGTAAATCATCTCAAATTAGGAGCTATTTACGAGCTTTGAATTGACGTATTGAATGTCAACCCCTAAATTTGTCTAAGGGTAAAAACCACCTCCAAAAAAGTATTGAATTTTAATTTTTAATCTAAAACCTGCTAAAATTACCTACGAATTACGAGCTCGTTACTGGTGTAATGCAGATGAACACCTTATAGTATTCAAGGGGTGAAAACCACACCCAAAGTATGCAGTATTTTCGAATTTAATGATTTATAAATTTTGACAAATACCAGCATAATCTAAGATTTACTAGCTTTTCAATGGTGTATTACACGACTACATTGAAATTACTGAAAGTGGTGCAAACAACCCCAAACTTCCTGATTTTTTCATTTTCAAACCTGCCATCTTCATCTAGGATTTACGAGCTCCTTAACGGCATATTATGAGACGACTTTCAAATTATCGTAAGGGGTGCAAACAACCCACCGACTTATCCAGATTTTTCAGATTTTATGATTTTCGAATTTGCAATAGCTCTGCAATGGTATATAACACCACTACTTTCAAGTCATTGTAAAATGTGCAAATAATTTATTATTTACGGGCTACTCAGCGGTATATTACACAACTATTTTCAAGTTATTGTAACGGGTGCAAACAACTAACGAAATTATGCAGTTTTTTCCAAATTTGTAGTTCTTAAATTTAGAAAACTGGCAACTTAAACTAAGATTTAGGGGCTCTTCAATGAATCATTACAGGACTACTTCAAAATAACCTGAAAGGTAACTAACTACCTTAATAACTAATTATCTCAGACTCATAGATATTCTAAATCAATGAAACTAACTCCAGAAATTTTTAATTTTGTGATTTTGGAAACTTGAAAATGTAATTATCCACGTTGTATAAACTTTCCAACAATATGTTTAAAAAACGACTGCGGAGTTAATATACATTGTTCAGATATATATATATATATATATATATATATATATATATATATATATATATATATATATATATATATATATATATATATATATATATATATATATATATATATATATATATATATATATATATATATATATATATATATATATATATATATATATATATATATATATATATATATATATGAGTCTTCTGGTTTTGTATTCAATTCGGTTCTTCCTTAAAATCTGCTCCTCCAAGTTTCGATATTTTTAATTAACATAATAAAACTCAGTTTTGAGACGTTTTTTAAATATAAATAGCAATATCTTCTGGTCATTTTTGAAATCTACTTAACACAATAATTTAATCAACGAAAGATAGAGCTTAATTTCAGTACGCATTCTTCAAACATCCTTCCTCAAATTTACTAAATCAGTCAATATCGTATATGACATGCTGTATCCTAGTTCACTCAGTTTCAGATAGAAAGAATATAATTTGAAGAAAATATAATTCAAATATCATTCTTATTTTTGTCTAACGTGGACCATTAGGAAATCGGGTGAATAAATACAAATATAAAACCGCAGGTTGGTACCTGAGAGGTCGTGGCAGTGCAATGCAATATATCTCATTATTTTTTTAACCATTCTGAAATTAAACATATGGAGAGTTAGGGAGTTATCTGCACCCCTTACATTATTTTGGGCAGTTTTCTAAATTTAAAAATCGCCAAATTTTAAAGAATTTCAAAATACCTTTCAGAATAATTTGAAAGTACCTACTTTAGTAATACACCGTTAGCCAACATTTAAATCATAGATTGGGGGTTATTTCCACCTCTGCGAATAATTTAATAGTGGCCATTGGAAAGCTCGCAAATCGTAGAGTAATTAATTGGACTGTCACAAAATATATTTAAAAACAAACTGCATAATTTGGGAGATGTTTGCGTCAATGACTTTAAAGCAGTAGTGTAATATATCACTGAAGGGTTCGTAAATCGTAGATTAGGATGGTAGTTTAAAAATCACAATTAAATAAATATATATAATTTGTGTAAGATAACCTTGAAGACATCGTAAATCGTACATTAGCATAGTAGTTTAGAAGATTAAAAAAAATTGAAAATTTGGAAAAACTGCAAAATTTGGCAATTGTTTACACTCCTTACAATGATTTGAAAGCAGTCGTGTATATACCGTTGAAGGGCTCGTAAAGTGTAGATTCGTAAGTAGTGTGGTTTTGAACACTCAAATTTGAAAATCTCAAAAACTCCATTGTTTGGGGGTTGTTTGCACTCCTTACAAAAATTTGAAAGTAGTAGTGTAATATACCGTTGACGAGCTCGTAAATCGTAAATTAGGATAGCAGTTCTGAAAATTAAAAATTACAATATTTTGAATATATTGCATATGTTGGGGGTTGTATACACCCCTTACAGTAATTTCAAAGTAGGCACATCAGAAACCATTGAAGAGCTCATGTGAGAAAACTGCGGAATTATGGTATTGTTTGCACCCCTTCCAAAAAATTTGAATGTAGTCGTATAATGTACCGTTGAGAAACTCATAAATAGTGGATTACGCTAATGAGTTTTAAAATGTTTAAGTGATAGAAATTGAAATAACTGCATAATGTGGGGGTGTTTGCACCTCTTTAGAAGAATTGAAAGTAGTGGTGTTAATATACTGTTGAAAAGCTCGTAAATCGTACTTTTCATTAAATTCGAAAATACTGCATATTTGGGGGTGATTTTCAGCCCTTGAATATTATTAAATTAAATAATTATAATTCGTAGGTAATTTTAGCAGGTTTTAAATTTAAAATTCTCTATTTTTTCGGGGGTGGTTTTTACCCCTTAGACAAGTTTAGCGGTTGACGTTCAATACGCCAATTTAAAGCACATAAATAGCTCCTAATTTGAGAAGCTTCACAAATTGTTTTTGTTTGCTTTTCTGAGATGTCAGTGCTAACTTTACATAAATAAAGTTAGCATCGCCTGTAGTTTTTTGCACTTTTTTCATAGTAAATATTGAGCTCAAAAATTAGTTTAGGTAAAAATCAAGAGTTCCTAAATAGCTCGTAATTCCCATATGTTTTAATTTGAGTTTCTGCAAAAGGGCGGCTAACTTTACTGACCTTAAAAACACAGTTTGGCACCCTAACATCAAACCTTTATTTATTCACTCACCTAAATTGCAACTGCTTTTTGGCCACCCTATATAACAATTTTAATCTACATTAAACCCATCTTGTATATACTGCTGCCAATCAGTCAAACATTAAAACCCTGTATGTTCATCTGCTTAGGAGCCACCAAATATTTTTTAAACACTTAACTATAACTCCGCTCCACTCACTATCTTTTCTACGCAACTAGGTACTTATGGACTACTATATAATAATTTTTTAACCACCCTGGAACGTATAATTATATATAACATTTTTTGTCCCTCACTGTATGAGTATAAATCCACCAATGCCCTATATATTTCACCAAAATTGCAACTGCTTATGGGGTACCCTATATAACAATTTTGTTCAGCATTTATTTGAATCACCTTAAACTACCCTGTATATGCTACTGATTACTGGTCAACCAATATAACGCTATTTCACAATTTTTCCTCATATTTTTTTAACCACATAAAGTATAATTTCTCTCCACACTACATTTAAAGCACCCTTCATTTGCAATTTTCTCTAACCTTCTTTGAATCGCACTGTGTAACTATTACTTTATTGCGTCCCATATTTCAGGTACTCCATATATGGAACTGCCATTTATTACCCACCCTGTATAATTCTAATTCTACTCCACCCTATATTTCAACAACCTTGTATATGCAAATATTTATTTGCTATCCAATATAAGATTTTTGTACCACCCAGTATCCTTAAAATTATATTCCCTGTATTTCAACCATCCCGTAAATGGAATATCTTGTAGATTATAACGTTTCTTTATAATATTTTTTAAACCCACCTGTATAACTGTAATTATACTCCGCTACATATTTCAACCATACTATATAAGCAACTATTTGTGGATATAAAATATTTGTTTAACCACTCTATAAACTAGAATTCCACTCGATCTTATATTTCACCTTGTATAAACAACTTACTTCTAACATTTTTTCAAACCATTTCATAACTATAATAATTCAAGAACATAATTCAAATATCTTAACTGCTTACATAACACATTTTCTTCTAAAAAAATGTTATCTACCCTGTATAAATATTCTACCCTTATTTCAACCATGTTGTATATGCAACTATTTATGAGCCAAACAATATATCATTTTGTTATCCACCCTTTATAAAGATAATTCTACTCCGCCCGTTTATGAACCACCTGGTATATGCAACTATTCATGGCCCACTCAATATAACTTTTTTGAATATAACTAATTCCACTCCCTCTTATTTCAACCACATTGTATATATGCAGCTGCTTATGGTACACATAATATTTTCTTTAGATTTTTTAAATCCACCTCATTCTACTCCGCACTAAGTTTCCTATATAAAGAACACCCTGTAAAAAATTACGGTTGATGTATCAGTTGATTTTTTTAAAATCGAAACATGTTACATTGACATATTCCGAATTTTGAATAAAAACTAAGCTGATTCAAGTATCCAAGTATCTAATATTTCGTGCTTGCGGTGGAACCAATAGAGTAATTGTGTTATCCAACATGGTAAAAGTTTTTTGGCTATATCTACCATTTCTGTCAATTTAAGGAGATAAAATATCTACCAGATTTTAAGTCAAACTATAGGCTTTGCAGATTCAGCGAAATCAGTTAAGTAGTTCTTACGTGATGCCCGAACAAACAAACAAATAAACAGACAAACTTTTTTTTTTATAATAGTATAGATAAACCTGTAAGTTTAGTTTTATTTAGTTTTAGTTTTAGACATGTAAAATGTAAACATAACTTATCACAAATACAGAAATTGTTAGTATCCATTGCATTCATATCATTTTACATAGTGTCATGTTTCATTTCATTAATCATTATTTTAGTCATTCATATACCAAAATTCCTAAAGAACAAAAAATATTTATTTTAATTAACGATGTGTCCTAACATTGTGTTATAAGTAAATGAAGAGACTGCTAAACTTCTGAGTAACAATTTTCTAAAAATAAAAAAGTATATTTACTGAACCTGAAAGTTGAAAAATGATAAATTTAATAGGGACGTACCCTCAAATAGTCACTCTCACTCTCAATGTCTATTAAATATTTTTATTGAAATAAACTTATTTACAAACACAATGAGGAGTAATATCAGCTGGCGTGCAACATGCTGCTTTCAACTCAAACTGGTTCGCATAAAGTTATATACAATTCATCCCCCTAAGATTTTCCAGTACTTTCAATTGCCAGTCTAGTTGGTATTCGAATTCGTAATCACGCCAACCTTAGTGTTTTTACAGTCATGGAAATTTTTGGACTACCGTTGTTGATAGTTTTTATATAGAGCCGTTTTATTTCGTTTTCGCAATGTTTTTAAGGGGTTTCTTAATTTTCGTTTTGGCGGCTTTAAAATGAATTTTATAAAACTGCCTCTTTAATTCTGATCATCCCGATCGAAATCACTGTCTCCGTGGTAGGGAGCGAGTCGATCCAAATGAACCGCCTTCATCTTACTCTTGAATTCCGGCGAATATGGTAGAAACCCTCATTGATACTCTGGAGCACTTAATGTGGTCCATACCAGGCTGGTGTGAGCTTTAGAAATTTGTCTTTGCTTCTCTCAGGGTTGTATAGCCAGACCTTGTCTCTCTCTTGGAACCCGACTGAATATGCCTTGAGGTCATAATAATAGTTTTTATGCGATCGCAAGTGAACAATATCTATGTTGGAACGGTTCTTCTGGTAAGCCAAAGGCCAAATCACAGGGTAATACCAGCTACTTTCCGAATAGTCCCTTGACTGGAGTCAGTTCTGTGCTGTTATAATATAATAATAAGGGACTATGCTCCTCGCAAACACGCTGGTTACTGCTGATGACCTTGGATAGATGTTGTTCCAAGGTCCTGTACAGAGTACAGACCTTCTGGAATACATTGTATTTAAAGTTACGCCCTAGGTCTGAATGTAACTCCAAGACAGTGGTTGCCTCCTGATTGGGTATAGCATATGGCCTCAGTCCATTTGCTGAAGTATTCCATTGCGACCAGAATGTATTTGCTCCTACTCTCAGACTCGGGAAATGGACCGGCGTCATCATTGTCGATTCTCAAATGGGACGCCAACATTGTATTGTTGCATCCTACCCTTGGTCCGAGTCTTCGGGTCCTTACTGGCTGCAGAGGTGTCCCATTACCGGCAACAAGCTCTGACCTCGTCGAAGTAAATTACCGAGTAGTATCGATGACGAATTTTGTCAAAGGTTTTATTCATGCCCTCAGGCCCAGGTGAGCTCCTGTAATCCCCTTATGTACTTCGGTCAGAAGGGCTAGTACCTTTTTCTTTGGAAGTACCATTTGGGAGTTAATTTCTCTGCCGTCAGTGCTTTCCCAAAATCTCTGTAACATTCCATTCTCAATTCTTAGGGAGTTCCACTGGGCCCTGAGTACCTAGCTAACTCGTCCCATCTTGGCCTGGGTGCCCCACTTTTTTTGAGTGACAGGATTCGTTCAATGTATTGGTCAGCCATTTGGTTCTGCATGTATTGTTCGTTTGTGCGGTCTTCATTGGTCTGTATGCGGATTTGTCAGATGGAGATATTAACTAGCTGTTCCGTTTTCAGACCGGATTCCACAGTCCGCAATCTGATATATAGGGTCTTCTTGACAATGCATATTATTATGCAAACGGCCGGCACACTGTTGAACCTTGAAACACTATTGCTGTAATTTCTCCATCGACCTGGCCAATTGTCCTTCCGGTGTGTTCATGTCCAACAGCTATTTGAGGGCAACATGATTGATTAAGAAATGACGACTATAGAGGTATTTGTGAAAATGGTCTACAGCCCGGAAAAAGTCCTTTTCTGATGTCACAATAATTCCTTTCCGGTTTCGAGAATCCACGGCTCTAGTACTCGATCACCCTTTCTTCTCCATCTCGCATTTGGAATAGGACCAAACCTGTCTTGCTAGGATTGTCCTGGAACATATTGCCGCCTTCACTCGTCTGAATGATGTTTCACAATCCTGATGTAGAGCTCCGGCAATGGGGGTAAATCCCTCAAAAATCGCCTATAGTACGAACAGAGACCCACAAAGCTTCGTAGCTCATGCTTGTCTCTCGGGACCGGATTTCTGACTCAGAAACGACGTGGTCCAAAAACTCTACTTATTTTTGGAACGTGAAACACTTATTCGGGTTAAGTTTCAAATTGGCTTTCTTAATTCTAGAAAATATTTCGCCAAAGTTGTACAGATGATCCATGACCAGAATGTCGTCGAGGTATACTAAACATTTCTTTCATGTCAACCCGCTCAATACAAACTCCATTAACCTCTCAAACGTGGCGGGAGCATTACATAACCCAAATGTCATCACCGTGAACTAAAGCAGCCCTTTCCTAGTGAACAACGGTCTCTTTTCTATGTCGCTTTAGTGTAGTCCAACCTGCCAATATCTACTCTTTAGATCTAGGGTGGAGAACCAACGGGATCCTGCTAGTATGGTCAGAGTCGCATCGATTTGGGGGATTGGATAGCTGTCTTTCTTCCTAACATAGTTAAATTTTCAGTAATCAATGAAAAATCGGTAGGTTCCATCCTTCTTCTTCACTAAACTATGAAGGGACACCATGGGCTGATGGATGGCTCTATAACAATAACATTGACTCGATGTTTGAGCCTTCCCGGTATCTATTCTGTGCTGGATGAAGTTTCAACCACCGGTCGTACCATCTTCACTTTTAAAAATTTGCCAGTGTTTTTCAATAAATTGCTTGGCTTTGTTCTGTTCCTATGGTGTAAGGTGTGTCAAATAGTCCGCAAACGGTTTTAGAAACTCTTTACTGGGTACTGTCTCCTTCACCGATGTCTGCTACTATTCTTCGCACTTCATGATGGTGTCTGCTGGCTCGAAACAAGCTATTTCTCGACCACTGACATTTCAAATATCATTGTTGAACATATTCAGGGTTCTGATTGGTATGTCTCGTCCGGTTTTAACTATGTAGGTTAATGACGGCCTCTACTTCCAAAGCCCGGATTATCGCTTCATTGCTCTTCGTAATGCCACTATGTCTTATATTTCTTTGAACTTCAACATGTCTGATACCATTTATAGAACTCTGTGCGGCCAGTTGTTCTTTAGTTCCTCTGGTAGATCAGGGTAGTACGGGTGAACTAAACGTCGAATTTTTGACTCAAGGATTGATTGTCGTATCTTTAGGCGAGGATTGCAATGATCTTGTCGAAATTATCTTGTTCATCTACAGTAATACTTTGGAAGATTTCTAATGCTGGACCTCTTAAAGAAATTACCAAGATAGATTTTTCTCATCCATTAGCTGTATGCACGGCAACCTTTGGTACATAACTGATTTCAACTTTTATCAGGCTTTGGCTGGAATCGATGCCATCTACTTTGGTTTAAAGAGTATCCACCGTATTTTTTAGGACCTTTCTGTTATCATTTACCTCTTTTATGTCTGATTCTATAATCACTATTTTCTGGTTAACTACTTCATTTCCTTGAGTTACTTATTACATTAGTTGTTCAATATATTTTTTTTCTGTGTATTCTAGTTTTTCCTCAAATATTTGAAATTCATTTTGTGTCATTAATTAAGTTTGTTCTTGTATTTCTTCAAATTTCGAAAAAACCCTCAATTAAATTCTGTTATTTTTTCCATGGCAGTGTTATTTTTCATCCATATTATTTTACAAGGTTTACTCTAATTTTTTTACGTTTTTCATCAAAAGATTTCACTAATCTTTGTTGGATTTCTTCTTGATTTTGTTTCGCCTTTTTGTCACATTTTTCTAGGATCCTAGTTATTTTTTCGTCTAGTTTATCAGTAACCTGCTTGAATGTTTTTTGCTAGTCTCATCCATTTCTGTCATACTTCGAGTTGGAGCCATAAATTAATTTAAGATATCAACTTTACTTAACCCCACATTTCTGTCACCAATAGCAACAGATTCTGTAGATTCTGTGGGTTTAAAATTCACAAACATTCACTTTCAACGTCTTTATTTTTATCAAGATAAACAAATAACATTTCTTATAAAAACACAATGACTATTAGTATCAGCTAGTATCGTACACGCTGCTTCAAAACCAAACTACCTCGCATAAGGCTAGACGCAAATTGTGAAATGACAGCACAGCGCGAACTTTTGTAATGTATAGTATTGAATGGAACAGCGCAAATTGGCCACAAAGTGCTGCGAGGCACGACTCGCGTCTACTGACAGGCGTGTCGCGCTGTAGTTCCAGACACAGTCCCTCGTGTCGCGCGTGTGAACAGATTATCAAGTGTTTTGAAAATGGCAAGATGCGACTTTAATAGAGGCGGTAGGGTATAAAGAAGGGTACTACGATACAAAAGATACTAATTATATGAACAAAAAACAAAACTGAAATATTAAACTTATTTTTTTATGAATATTACATTTTCCGACGCAATTTGGGTACGAACTGCGTCTCAATATGCGGATCACCACGCGACTTGTGTGACACGTTCAGGTCGCGCCACTCATGTCATGTCACCTCACATGCTACTACAGTTGTTAATAGTCTTTATGTATAGCCGTTTTTATTTCGTTTTCACAATGTTCTTATCGGAATGATTAATTTAGAAGGTTTCGTATTTTTTTTGGCGGCGTAAAATGAATTTTATAACAATATTTTTAAATAAATTAATTAAAAGAGATTATCAAAAATATAAAAAATGTTACTTATCCCCCCACTTATCGAAATCATAAGACGTAAAATTTTGAAAAAAATAGATATATAGGGCTTCACCTGAACTTATGGAGAAACCACTAATATAAATTTTGAAGGGCAAATTACAGAATTAAATGGAAAATATAAATTTAAAATTGTTTCTGACGCATCATTTAATATATCCAATCATTATGACGAATACAAATATATTTTTTATATTAAGAAACCTAAATTAATCAGTCTGATAAAACATTACGAAAACGAAATAAAAACATCTATGTATACAAAAACATCACCAACGTCTGGAATCCGCACTAACGAAGACAAGATAGAAGCCATTCGTGATTGGCCGGACCCGAGAGACAAGCATGTGAACGTGAACGAAGCGTTTTGGGGCTCTTTTCGTACGACAGTGAAAAGAGACCTTTTATTGGAATCAGTATTGTGAACCATCATTCAGACAACTGAAAGAGGCACTCTGTTCCAGCTCAATCCTAGCGTTTCCTACTTACTCCGGAAAGTTCATCTTAGACAAGATGAAGAATAGAGGGTAATCGAGTACTAGAGCCGTGAATTCTCGAAACCGGAAAGGAATTATTGTGTCTCCAGAAAAGAACTTCTTGCAGTAATGAATGTTGTAAACTATGGTCGTCATTTCCTAATCAGAACCCATCATGCCGCCTTAAAATAACTGTTAGATATCAAGAAACTGAAAGGACAACTGGCCAGGTGGATGGAGAAATTACAGCAATGTGATTTCAAGGTTGAGCACCGTGTCGGCTGTTTGAAATAATAGTGCCGATGCCGTGTTAAGAAGACTCTGTAGAGCATAATGCGGACATTGCCTGAAAACAGAACAGCGAGAAGGTATATCTAGCGGAAAGTTTCGTGTAAAGATGAACGAAAATTGGACAACGGAACAATGTATGCAGAACCAAATGGCTGACCCAGACGTCGAACCAATCCAGACCGCGATTGGACGAGGTCTCTAAATACTCGGGCGTCCAGTAATCATTGTGGGCCCAATAGGACTCTCTAAGAGTGGAGAATGGATTTTTAAAGAGAATTTGGGAAAGCAATGGCTGCAGAGAAAGCAAGTCCCAACTGGTAGTCCCAAAGAAAAAGGTGGTTCATTTGGATCGATTTACACCCTACCATAGAAAGAATATTTCGGAGATTTGAAGGGGGGGGGGCAGTGTTATATAATTCATTTCACGCCGCTAGAAATTAAGAAACCCTTTAAATTAAGCATCTGAAAACGAAATAAAAACTGTTGAATATAAACAAGCATCAACAACGACAGTTCCCAAATTTTGATGTAAAAAAGCTAAGGATGACGTGATTCTGAAGTCGAATACCATCTAGACTGGCAGACAAGATACGACTGCAATGATCTGCGAACGAATGATCTGTGAATAGGACACAGGTGCGAGGAGGCGAAGCAGTTTGGTTTGGGAGCAGCTTGTAGTACATTAGCTGATAGTATTAATCATTGTTATTGGTAAATCAATTTATTTTGATAAAAAAAGACGTTAAAAGTGAGTGTGAATATTTGTGAAATTGAAATCACAGAATCTATTGCAAAATTTCTGAAATAATTGTTAAAAGATTACTAAAAATATAAAAAATACCCATTCCCTCCCCTTTTATTTCCAAAATCATAATGCCTAAAATTTTGAAAAAAAATACTCATTTATGGCCTCTGTTGAATTTACAGGAAAAATAAGGTAAAACCCCTTATATTTATTTGGGGTGAGCGGATTATACAATTAAATGGGAAATAAAAAAATAAACTTTTTTAAAACTCATCATGCAATATGTCGAATGAAACGGCTCGTTATGGGGAATATAAATGTATTTTTTCATATTTTTAAAATCAATTGTTGAAAAGATATTAACAAAACTTTATTTTCGAAAAATTGTCAAAACATCAGGTCATATATCAAAAAAAATTATGAGAAATACAAATATATTTTTGAAATATTTGTTTTAAAAGGTTTTAACAAAAATATAAAAAATCCACTAATTCCCCCCATTATCTTAGAAACTACAGGAACTAAAAAAAAAATTGAAATATAGGCCTTCACTTGATCTTTAAAGGAAAAATAAGGAGTTATCACTATCATGTTTGGGGTCAAATTATACAATTAAATGAAAAATAAAAAAATACAGTTTTTTCATGTAAAATACAATACAAATAACTTTTTGCATTTTTAAAATAATTTGTTGCAAATTATTAAAAAATATACAGAATTGGACCCATCAAAAAGTTAAATTACAAATTCTAACAGTAATGAAATGGAAATTTTGTGTTGTTTAAAGTGCACCCGTAATGTAATTTATCAAATGAAAGGAATCACCACAAAAATACAAATATAACTTATTTGTATTTTTAATATATATTTTTTTAATATTTAATATTTATTATTTAAAATTTGACCCTTTGTCCCCTTTATCTTTCAAACTACTGAGCCTAAAAGTCAAACCAAAGATAATATTAAGGCTTCATTGAAAATGTATTGGTAAAATAAAGCGAAAATCCTAAACTTAATTTTGGGATATTAAGGTAAATATAGGAAAATTCACTCATTTCCCGCTTGTCTGAAACTGAAATATTTGAAGAATATATACATTGATAGATTTACCTACATTGTATCAAATCTCTAAGGCGGTACGGAACCCTTTGTATGCGAGTCCAACTCATACTTGACCAAATTGCTTTTTTTTATTGCGTGAGCTCCAAAAAATTTCTTGCTGTTCAAATCCATTATTTTCGTAACACTGGTTCCCCGAAATTGTCGATTAAAATATTTGATGACTAAATGAAATCTTGCTGTTGGCTTTTTCCGAAAAACGTGACGGGAACAAAGAAATTCACATTCACATACTTCCAAAAGCTGGAAAGTTGTAAGCTGTGGTTGTAACCATCACTGCCGATTCTAGCATAAAATTGTGTTAAGATCGTGTATATAATTTAGTAGAAAAAACATTTACTACGAATATGTGCCATGTGCCTTGCACTAACTGTGATAAATGTTTCGGTTGGTATTAATTTCCTGCCACGATGAATTTCATAAAAATTGGTATCAAAGTCACATTAAATTAATAAGTATACAGGGTGTACCATCTTATATATGTTTGTACCTTAATATATTATTGTTGTAAAGTCCGTGGGTTCAATTTAAAATTATAAAACTAATATTTACTTTCACTTTTCTAGAACTTTATTTACATTAAAACAGCTGATTCAAATATCACAATAACGTTCCCATATACGCTAGTCGTCGCGGTATCACTGCACTCTCTATCGTGGCTGTTTCCTTTATTAAGACCAGCATAGAAAATTCTCGCAAAATCAATCATCACTCCTTCCGCTGCCGAGTCTTTTCGAGAACCGTTTTTTTTATCTTAAAGCGTTTGTTGTCGTACTGAAATGAAACAGGGTCGGCTTTGGGTAAATTTCGTAACACTGCCTCCCGATCAGAAACAACCCCTCCATGGTAGGGACCGAGTCGATCTAAATGAACCACCTTCAGTTTAGCCTTGGGGTTTCGATGGATCCGGTAGACGACGTCATTAAGCCTCTTGACCACCTCGTATGGACCATCCCAGGCGGGTGTAAGCTTTGGGGATTGCTCCGTTGGGGGTTGTACAGCCAGAGTTTGTCCCTCTCCTGGAACCCGACTGAATTGGCCTTGCGGTCGTATCGCGTTTTCATCCGGTCACTGGTGGCCAACATCTGCGTTCGGGCTAATTCGTGTATTGCCAGCATGTTATGTCGGAGCTGGTCGGCATAATCGTCGATGTCTTGGGGCGGTTCTTCGGGAGAGCCAAATGCCAAATCGCAGGGTAATCGCAGCTCCTTTCTGAATAGAACCCTGGCTGGGGTCAGGCCTGTACTATTATGTACGGCAGAGCGATATGCCAACAGGAATAGGGGAATATGCTTATCCCAATCACATTGGTTATTGCTGACGACCTTGGATAGGTGTTGTTCCAAGGTCCTGTTGAATCTTTCCACCATTCCGTCTGACTGTGGGTGTAATGGTGTTGTTTTCTTTTTCCTGATCCCCAACATCGTGCAGACCTTCTGGAATACATTCGATTCGACGCTTCGAAGTTACGCCCCTGGTCTGAGTGTAATTCCATCGGGACGCCAAACCTGATGAATAGTTGTTCTACTAGCAACGTCGCTACCGTGGTTGCCTCTTGGTTGGGTATCGCATATGCCTCAGGCCATTTGCTGAAGTAATCCATTGCGACCAGAATGTATTTGTTCACCCTCTCAGACTCGGGAAACGGACCGGCGACATCGATGGCGATTCTCTCAAATGGGACGCCCACATTGTACTGCTGCATTCTGCCCTTGGTCCGGGTTTTCGGGCCCTTACTGGCCGCACAGGTGGCACATTTGCGGCACCAAGCTCTGACGTCTTCGAAGTAATTCACCCAGTAGTACCGCTGGCGAACTTTGTCTAGGGTTTTATTCATGCCCAGGTGGCCTCCGGTAATTCCATCATGTACTTCGGCCAGGATGGCTGGTACCTTTTTCTTCGGGACTACCAGTTGGGACTTGGTTTCTCGTCCATCAGCGCTTTCCCAAACTCGCTTGAGCATTCCATTGTCTACTCTTAGAGAGTTCCATTGAGTCCATAACGACTTCAGCAAGCCGGAGTATCTAGCTACCTCGTCCCATCGTGGACTGGGTGCTTCTCTCGTTTTGAGTGACAAGATTGGTTCGATGTCTGGATCAGCCATTTGGTCCTGTTTGCGCTGTTCCGTTGTCCAGTCTTCATTGGCCTGCACTCGGATCTGCCTGATGGGGATTCCCTCTCGCTGTTCCGTCCTCAGACAATATCCGCATTCCGCTCTACAGGGTCTTCTGGATAGGGCATCGGCATTGTTGTGCAAACGGCCGGCACGGTGTTCCACCTTGAAGTCGTATTGCTGTAATTTCTCCATCCATCTGGCCAGTTGTCCTTCCGGTGTCTCATGTCCAGCAGCCATTTGAGTGCGGCATGGATCTGTTCGGATTAAGAAATGACGACCATAGAGGTATTTGTAGAAATGGTCTACAGCCCTTATTATTGCAAGAAGTTCTTTTCTGGTGACGCAATAATTTCTTTCTGGCTTCGAGAATCCACGGCTGTAATACTCACCATCTTGCACCTGGGATAGGTCGGCCGCCAAACCTGTGTTGCTGGCGTCGGTGTCTAAAATGAACTTGCCGGACTGTGTAGGAAAGGCTAGGATTGGGCTGGAACATAGTGCTGCCTTCAGTCGTCTGAATGATGTTTCGCAATCCTGATTCCAACGGAATGTCTCTTTCTCAGTGGTCTGCCGATGTAGAGGGGCGGCGAATGTCTGACCCATGACTAGAATGTCGTCGAGGTATACTAAGCACGTCCTCCATGTTAACCCGCTCAGTACATACTCCATTAGCCTCTCAAATGTAGCGGGTGCATTACATAACTCAAAGGGCATGACTGTGAACTGAAACAGCCCTTTACTGGTGGAGAACGCTGTCTTCTCTCTGCCGTTTGCGTGTAGACCAACCTGCCAATATCCACTTTTTAGGTCTAGTGTGGAGAACCAACGGGAGCCTGCTAGTGTGGTCAAAGTGTCATCGATTCGGGGTAGTGGATAGCTGTCTTTCTTCGTGACGTCATTCAGCTTTCTGCAATCCACACAAAATCGGGTGGTTCCATCCTTCTTTTTAACTAGCACGACGGGAGCAGACCATGGGCTGATGGATGGCTCAATAACTCCACTCTGTAACATGGACTCGATGTTTTCCTCGACTGCCTGTTGTTGCCCCAATGGTAGTCGTCTAGGTGGTATTCTGATGGGTTGAAGCCTTTCCGGTAACTATTCGATGATGGATGATGTTGGTGCGGCCGGTGGTTCCATCTTGACTGTTAAAAATTTGCCAGTGCGTTGTGATAAATTGCTTTGCTTTCTTCTGGTTCTCTGGTGTCAGGTGTGTCAAATGGTCAGCAAACTGTTGTAGGAACTCTTTACTGGGCCCTGTATCCTTCACCGACGTCTGGTACTCTTCTTCGCAATTGATGATGGTCTCTACTGGCTCGAAACAAGCTATCTCTTGACCATTGTTGGACAAATTCAGGACTCTGATTGGTATATCTCCTCCGGTTTTAACTATAGACCGTCCAACTAAGTAGTCATGAGCTGAGTGTACGGGCTCCACCATTCCAACGCAGCTCCCAGGATTGCTGTCTAGCTGCCCATGACTAATCTGTTCCGTTCGACCGGGAATTCTAGCTGAAAACTTTGCCACAATTTTGATGGGGGTGACTGATGTGTTGACGGGCCGTGTCAATACAAATTCCTCATTTAGGAACCAAAGAACATCATATCTTGGGTCGAACATAAATCCATGCTGGCTAATTAGGTCCATTCCCAGTATAAAATCGTCCTCAATATTCGCTACCAGGACCCTATGCCGGATCTTGTTGTCCCCTATCCATAGCACGACATCTGCCTCACCCTGTACTAACATTGACTCGCCGGTGACTGTTCTGAGCTGGATGTTATTGGTAACTGGCCGAATTTCTAATGCTCTCAAGACCCTGGACTTGGCAATGGACACAGGGGCGCCGGTATCGATGGTGATGGTAACTGCTCACCCATTGATGGTACCTCTGATGACTAGGCTGCCGCTATCTCGGCAAAATCCCCGGATGGATAACGTTTTGGGGACTGGTGGAGGGTCAGTCAGCATTCGCTCCCTTATGCTGACTGGCTGACGTTCCCTGGACATGTGGCTGTTCTGTTGGTTACCCCTGGTCGGTGATCGTTCAGGTAGCCTCACTCGATAATCACGTTGGAAGTGCCCTGTCCGTCCACAGCGGTAACATGCCCCTCTGGTGCCAGTTCTTTGTGACAGTTCTAATATTTTGTTCAGACCAGCCAGCAGCGCTTGGACTGGTGACTCTGACTCTTCCTGTTTGAAAGAAACTGCTCGGACCCTCGGCTTGGACATGTTCATGACGGCTTCTAGTTCCAAAGCCCGAAGTAGAGCTTCATTACTTCTCTTGACGCCACTCAGTCTTAAATTTCTTTGTACTTCCACATCTCGAGGCTTTCACAGGATTTTTGCGTTTTTCCACTCAGTTGGACTTGGTATACCTGGCTCAAGGATTGATTGTCGTATCGTTTGTCTAGGATGGCGATGATCTTGTCGAAATTACCTTGTTCATGGGCTGGAATACTCTGGAGGCTTCAAATTGTCATTTATACATGGGCCAAGATGAGCTGCCATCAAATGTGGGTGGTTTGCTAACGGAACCTTTGGTACTCACGGTGTTCTGGTATTTTCCTCGCTGTAAGTCCCGTTGCATTTTTTAATTTCTGTTTCTATTTACTTTGAATAGCACTGATTTCAAATTTCACCTGGCTCTGTATGGAATCGATGTCATCTACTTTGGTTTCAAGGGCTCCACATTATTTTTTAGAATCTTTATGTCGTCGTTTATTTCTTTTATGTCGGATTCAACTATTTGCATTCTTTCATTCACTGTTTCATTAACTTGCGATACAATTTGCATTAATTGTTCAAATTGGAGTTGTTTTTCTTCGGTTACTTTAAAATCATGTTGTCTCTGTTCATCTAATAATTTAAATTCATTTTGTCGTTTTAATTCAATGTGATCTTGTTTTTGTTCATATATTTTAAAATCATTTTCTCGTTTTTCTTCAAATTTCGAGAATAATCCTTCAATTAAATTATGTTGTTTTTCTTCCATCGTAGTGACAAGATTTTCTAATTCTACTTTACGTTTTTCATCAAAAGACTTTACTAACCTTTGTTGAATTTCTTTTTGATGTTGTTTCTCCTTCTTGTCACGTTTTTCTAGAATCTGGGCTATTTTTTCGTCTAGATCCTCCGTAACCTGCTTGACTATTTTTTTGGTAGTTTCGTCCATGCTACGGGTTTCCATAAATCAAATTATGATTTTAACTGCACTTCATCCCACTTCTGACACCAAATTTGTTGTAAAGTCCCTGGGTTCAATTTAAAATTATAAAAATAATATGTAGTTTCACTTTTCTAGAACTTTATTTACATTAAAACAGCTGATTCAAATATCACAATAACGTTCCCATATACGCTAGTCGTCGCGGTATCACTGCACTCTCCATCGTGGCTGTTTCCTTTATAAGACCAGCATAGAAAATTCTCGCAAAATCAATCATTACTCCTTCCGCTGCCGAGTCTTTTCGAACTGCAGTAAATTTCCAAATAGGTCAAAAGGGACACATTTCTTGGTCTAAATCTTGTTCACACGCCCCTAAGATTTTTCCTGTAAAGCTATTTAAAATACCATAGAGAAGTAAATATAGTTTGGATTAACTACACGAGTAGTCTCTGAGCACAACTTTGAATTAACCGAAAAATTGGGAAAAGTTATTACAATTTTTGTGGAACGACATACTTTTACCAGTGAGCATATTTCATTCTTGTGGAACTTAGAACAATGATATTATTTTAACTGCCTCATTCAGCATATAAACGTTTTTTTGGTATATCGACCTCTCATTACGAGTTTTGCATGCTGTACGTACACTGTTATTAGTAATTTTTATTAGTTGCCACCAATTTAAATCTCTGGATTTTAAAGGATCTTCCAACATTGACATTTCGATCACATCTTGCAAGCCCTTACAGTGTATTCAAATGAAGCAATTTGTAATTATTCAAAATATGTCATGTTCTATAGTCAAATCTTACGTAACACTATTCAATTATATTTCTTTAAACACAAGTTAAATGAAGCATAATCTTCAGTAGATTTCGATTAAATACTTGCTATTAACATAAGGCGTGTTTGCTAAAACGACATACATGAGATGCAAACTATTCCGCGTTTTAGCACCGTCTATTCAATTTATTTTCATGTATATATTATTAGAGAGAAGTTCTAGTAGTTGCTTTAAATTCCCTTCAGCGACACAGCTGTTTCCCAAAGTGCCTAAGCATTTTCTTTATGCTTTGTAGCCGCTTACGGGAATAAGTTATACATGAACCGTGTACAGCAAATTGTAATAGTTTTAAAGAAAACAGTTGCAATTCTAGGCTCACTTAACAACAAGATAATTTTCATGTAATATGCTTAAAACTTTCATATATATATATATATATATATATATATATATATATGTTCAGGCTTCCGCGGTCATTATTATGAACTAAGCTAGGTTCCGGGTGAGAACCGCGTCTGAATTTATTGAATACTCGACGTTTCGACTCCTGCTTTATTATCAAGAGACAAAAGTGAAAAAGAGATCAGAGTCTAGATCGAACTCGGGGCCTCAATCTGCCTACTCCCCAAGAGTCACTAGGTAACTGAACTGAATTTGAGTCTGCTCTGTAGTTAGCGCATGTTACGTGATGAGGCTGTGTTGTGATTGGTTGGGTATTGGTGGGCGTGTCTGCTTTGTTTAATCTGGCAATTACGGAGGTCCAGGCTGTGGGAAGGCGAGTGCTGTCATCGCGTCTATTTAGACAGAGAGGTCTTTTCTCTATTTCGATGGCTTCGCGAATAGTGGATGCCCTAAGAGAATTGAGAGATATGATAGTCCTACTGTCCTCGAAGTTGATAGAGTGTCCTGTTTGGATATGGTGATGCGCGAGAGCTGAAGTCGGATCTTTTTTACGAACTTGTTCATATACTCGATGGTTAACGCGCCTGTTTACGACCGATGTAGCTTTGTGGGCAATCGCGACATGAGATTTCGTAAACTCCTCGATCCTCGTTAGGTACTTTGTCTTTGGGGTTACCGGTAGCCTATAGTTTGAGTGGTGTTGAAGATAGTCTTTATTTGATGCTTTTATCCGTGCTATTTTGTCAGTGACTCCTCGAATGTATGGAAGTACGGCTTTTGAGTTTCTGACGGGGTTGGTGTGATTGGGGGTTGTTGAGATTGATGAATTATACGCGCAATGTGGTCCGGATGATAACCGTTTTGTCGAAGGATTTGTTGAAGATTATTAAGTTCGTTTTGTCTATTGTCAATATCTGTTAAACCTAAGAGTCAAAGATTTCATTACAGAACTATTGGGCAGGGTGGTGGTGTGATTGGGCATTTAAGTATCGATTGGTATGGGTTGGTTTTCTATAGACGGTTTGAGAATCTGTCATTGTTGGTTTTTGTTATGAGGACATCAAGAAACGGGAGAGAAGAATCGGACTCGCATTGTAAATTGTATATTAGAATGTATACTATTGAGGTGTTGTAGGAAGAAGTCTAATGAACATGAGGCCAAATGACAAAAGTATCATCTACATATCTACAGGAAGGTTTTAAATTAGACGAGTTTAGGGCCTGGGTTTCGATTTGTTCCATGTGTTACTGGAGAAAGAGGTGAACCCATGAAGGCCCCACGGACTTGTTTGAACAGACTTGAAATGAAAAATAAGTGTTAGAAGAACAGTGTTGTACAAGTTTGATGATGTCAGAAGAGATATTGTGTTTTGTTTTTAGAATATCTAATTCTGAAATGGGGACATTGGTGAAAAGAGATACAACATCGAAGCTAACTAGGATATCACTGAAATTCTGTAACCATAGGATATCTAGGAAGGAAGAAGGAAGAAGCATCCTCGTACGTTAAGAACTCTTCTTCCTTCCTATATCCTAGTGGTTACAGAATTTTGATATCCTAGTTAGCTTCGATGTTGTATCTCTTTATGTCCCCATTTCAGAAACGTTAGATATTCTAAAAACAAAACACAATATCTCTTCTATCATCAAACTTGTACAACACTGTTCTTCTAACACTTATTTTTCATTTCAAGGCACTCTGTTCAAACAAGTCCGTGGGGCCCCCATGGGTTACCTCTTTCTCCATTAACATATGGAACAAATCGAAACCCAGGATCTCCTTCCTGTTGGCTTAGATATGTAGATAACTTTTGTCATTTGGCCTCATGGCAGAGATTCATTACTTCTTTACAAACCTCAATAGTATACATTCTAATTACAATACAATGGAAATCGAGTCCGATTCTTCTCTCCCGTTTCTTGATGGTATAATATGTTCCCCTACTTGTGTCTACACTTGGGTATCAATTTACAATGGTTAATTGTAAATGTACATTATTTAATTTGCTTTATTATTATTTTATTAATTTAATATTTAATCTCTTTTTATTTCTATGAAGAATATTAAAAACTTAATTGTGTGTGTGGGTTCAAAGGGTTTACTATCTTTTTAACTATTCATCCGGCTAATAGATTGGAAATAGGCAGGCCTTTGTATGGTTTATATTGTCTTTAACTAATTTAAAAGCAACATTTTAAATTCAAAATTTATATACAACCAAATTAAATATCAAATCAATTAACCTTTCTTTTATATAATCATAGTACTTACGGTTTGTTTTCACAACTGGTTCCTGCAGCTCCTTTCTTTGAAGACACTTGCATTAGCTTGCCTGTTTACTTTTTGAAATAGAATTTTAAATTCTCTTATTTTATTTCAATTGGTAATTTTACTGTTTTATTATACTTTAATTGAGTTTTTTTCTTTTAACTATTGTTTATTTAATTTCATTTTACATTGTTTTTTAATTATTATACTCTATTCATTTTACTCTTCCTTAAAAAAATTCACTTGTTACAAATTAATTACAAGATACTTTATTCAGAACTATTTTAAATATCAAACAAATCTTTCTTTTCTCTAAATCTTATCATTTCATTAATCATTATTTTCGAGAATTCTCTTTCAACCCATTGGACCATTGTCTGGCCTTGGAAGTATACTGGCGTTATTTCACCTTTTTTCTGGAGATTTGATTTTAATATTCTATTTGAATTTCAAGACGGCGGATGTAATACGGCGGCCGTTATGGGTCTTGAATCAAATGTTTTCTCGGGATATAATAATAATAATAATGTTCACTTAATGTAGATCAATCCGCTGCATATTTTTGTCTGAACCAAGATGGTAGATTATAAGAAGACTATAATTCTTTTGCATAACCAATAATATTACATGTTACTAAATTATTGTTTATAAGCATCATTTGGTCTTTTGTAACTAAGAACTTCAGTTGAGTGGCGTTATTGTACAATTAGCTGCCCACGGAAAAGTAGCATCAGATCAGCATTCAAAAGAGAAACAGCACGATTCAAATTATTATGTCATGTTAAATCCGGAAAACTACTTCCATGGGGGCTATAATATTTCCGGAGTATGTTTATAGGATTTGGCCCATCAAAACGTTGCTCGATCGCTTAACAAAATTTTTCAACGATTTAGGATGTAATGAGAAATCATAGTTTCACATTTCCGAAACCGAATGTATTGTTCATAAGTACGTACTCAAATGCTTTATGTGACATTATCTTGAAAATAAAATTTTAGTTGTATAGTCTAAGATCCGAACCTAGATCGACCTTCACCGAGCTGATAATAGAATGAAACATATTTTATAATAAATTTAGTATATTAGAAAATACTTTAAAAATGGGTTGCGTAAAGGACAGACTATTTTTAATTATTTAAAAAAAAAGATTTTTATGATCTCATTTATAACGCGAGTGGAAATGTATGAGAGAGCTATCCGAGGTAAGTATAGCGTGTAATAATGAAGCACCCAGCATTGAAGTCGTAGGTATACGACAGGGAATGACAGCGATGACACTTGTGATAAAAAATTTTTACAAAGAGTTTTGTGTGTGGCTCGACGAATCTTTAATTGATTTTACTGATGAAACTTTTAATAATTGTTCGTTAAAGTTAGCTTTTCGTAAAAAAAATTAATATCATGAAGTTGAACAAACTAAATGTCAGTTGCTCCAAAATATTGCTCACTGTTTACTAGAGTATCGCTGTCATTCTCTGTCGTATAAATACCGAGCATGCGAACTTTCTTATGATCGAGGTCCTATCATGTCTGACTGCGATGTTGGGTCCTTTAAACCTTCGCAGTACAGAAAGCGTTATAACGCGACGTTCGGCGTTTTTGTACCGTCGCGTTACGACGTTACGTTTGTATTACTCAAGTTTGCATCATACCTGCAACACTCACGAGGTTATGACGTCGCGTTACCTTACGTAACGTGACGGTAGGCGTTCCGGTTGTCACAAAATACAAAATAACGCGGGTTACTTGCCTCTTTTTCAATCAAGATGTGTGAAGAAACAGAAAAATTAATGGAGCACGTGAGAAAGTTTGTTTATTTGTATAATACCTCCCATAATTTATATAAAAATATCCTCAAAAAGCCGGAGGCATGTAATGTGAGTGCTGAAGAGCTGGGTATTTCAAATTACTAAAAATTTTATTACTATTATTACGTATTATTAATAAGAAATTGGTTTACGACTGCATACTTGTGTTTATCCAGTTTTTTTTATGAATTTGATTAGGGGAATTTTCGATTTTACCCTAGGAAAATATTTTAAAAAAATTACAGAATATGCTGATTTTGTATAATGCGCTTTAACTCATACAATTATGATCTACTGTTAAAATAATCAGCAAACTTTTCGCAGACTTCAGTTTGTTGTGGCATCATGTTCGCTATAATCATTGGCTGAAAATTCTAGCTGAACATTATTCTTGCTTTCTATTCAGATATGTACTTGCAATAGAGACATACACGCAGTACTAAATACTTTTCCCAGATAACGCTGTGTGTGTTTCATAGCCATATCGCTGAACGCCGAGGAGAACGCGCGTTCCCTGAGCGTCGCGTTATAACGCTTCTTTATGGCGAAGGATTTATTATTACACGATATACTTACCTTGGATCTCTTACACATTTCCACTCACGTTAAAATTGGAATATTTAAAATTCGCAAACCCCAGGACCGAATTTTTTGCAGACGTGTTCGCATGAAAACAGAGATTATGTTGATATAATTTTTTTTCTATTATCCAATCAAGTGAAAGTAACTGGCATCGACATACATGTTTATACCTGGCAACCCAGTAGTTCGTCCAGGTACATAATAGGCTGCACATTTTATAATTTTACTCAGGATAAAATTTACTTATTATTTTGATGATGCAACATTTAAATAAAAATCGTTTTTTAAAAAATAATTAAAAATAGTCTGTCCAGGATTTTCTTAGGCAACCCATTTTTAATATATTTTCTAATATACTAACTTTATTATAAAATATGTTTTTTTCTATTATCAGCTCGGTGAAGGTCGACTTAGGTTCGGATCTTCTACTAGTAGGTAAATTCTCGAAGCCAAACATAAAAAAAATTCGAAAATACATCCAATTCGGTAATGTTTGCCCATCAAACGGATCCCCCATGTTGAAACTCAAATTTTGTTATTGAATCCTTTTGTGACCTCAAAATAGCTGTATACCGAGAGTTTTTTTCATTTTAGGTGATCGTAATAACCAACTGTAGTCAAAGAAAAAGTTATAGAGCTATATACACCTTGGAACAACGTTGCATATGACGAACGTAGGTACTTTAAAGTGCTTTTCCGGCCGGTTTGTTATTCAGAAAGGGCAAACAACAAAAACTAAATATTCCATCCGTCCAAATTACCAATTATTATTGTGGTGCATCCTTAATAAGATAATTACGGTCCATTTAAAAGCTACCATCTTGATTAAATAAATATTATATTTACAAATACACTCAAATGTGGCTGCACTAAATGATTTGTACGATATTATAGCCGCCATGTTGAATACGCCATCTTGGAATTTTAATTTTGATTCTGTATTCTCAACGAGGAATCTAAAAATATTCCGAGTATATGAGTATTTGATTCTAAGACCGATATAGGAATATTCTTATAAGATTATGAACGCCATATTGCATCTGTCAAACTTTAAATTCAAATTATAATAGTTTCTAGATCAGGAGTCCGAAAATATCCCTAGCATACATTAGGTTAAAAAACTACAGTTTGGCCAACACAAAAAGGTTTATACGAAATTAGGGACGCCATATTGAATCCACCATCTTGACATTAGAAATTCCTGTTGCACAGTTGTGCACAAGGGACCTGAATAAACCTGATTGATTAATTTGTAAACCACCGAAAATTCTTTCAGCCTTAAATTTAACAATTTTCTAGTAATCCTATCACTTCGTGCCTCCATATTGGATCCGCCATAGAAATATCCCAAAAATACCAATTGACATTTGAAAGTATAGATCTTAAGATTTTGTTTCACCTTATCGTGTTTTTCTGTCCAACCCAATTTTGGTTCAAAAGGAACGCTACTCGCGCGCCTTTTCTTAATTACGTTTTAGGACAATTTTGGCCAGTTTTGATCTTAGCTCTCAAATATCCATCACTCAATGTCGAAATAGCACAATTCGACTTATCCAAGATTATGCTCTGAGATTTAAGCGCATGTCCAAATTTTAAAAATTTCCCTCGTCTTCGGGACCCACGTAATGAATGGTCCCTAATAATATTTATGGTAAAAACGTATCATTCCCGAGATTGAAACATTACTATCTGGATCAGTATACTGATATAGAACAGAGATATGTATTATTTGAAACATTCAGATTACCGTCTCAAATCGAGCCTTGACATGGCAGACACATCAATAATATTCCAAAACGACAGCTGCCCAGCCCATTATAACATGATAGGCGAACTGTCGAGAGTTCATTCCCAGACGCTTGGATTGGGAGACCTGGCCCTATACTTTGGTCTCCAAGGTCCCCAGACTTGACTTCCCTTGATTCTTTTGTATGGGGGCAGGCCACATACGGTTGTAGCAGTTAGAAAAAGAAGTCGCGCTTGAATCCGTAGCGGTGGAAGCGGATTTGAACAAAATTTATAACAAATTATTGGAACTTGAATGTGTTATTTTTTGTAGTTCTAACTTTGTAAGTTACAAGTTTTTGTAAGCATTTAAAGTTCTCAATATATTTGTTGCTATTAGTTTTTTTTTATAATGTAATGAAGTGTTTAACTTAATGATTTTTTATGGATCCTTGCCATTTGTGGAATTTGGAATTGTGGAAAAACCGCAACGAGAAACAAGTAAATATCCAGTACGGTCTAGAGTGATGTTCGGTAATAAGTCAATCGGTGCAGGGTGTGTCGGACTGTTCCAGTCTGTCCATGCGGTCGCTTAAAGGAGAGGGGCTGTTTCTCTATTTCAATAGATTCACGAATCATGGAGGCCCTAAATAAATTGAGGGGTATGTTGGTCCTGCTCTTCTTAAAATTAAGTATCCTGCTTGTATATGATAATGTTATGAACTCCTTGACTTCAATTAATTAATTTTAAAAAAATATTCACTGTCACTTTCTAGAAACTTTTATTTACACGTAAAACATCAAATATTTCCAATAGCTGATTCTAATATTATTTACATCGAAATCATAACAACGAAATAAGCTGAACGCACCAAAACTATCTCCTGAAACTAATGTCTCTTTATATACCGTAAATTGTCGTTCTCGATGGTACTACATTTTTCTACCCAGCGTCGAAAATACTGTTTGGCGCCATTTCGAAAGTACCAGTTCTAACTTTTTATTAACCCAGCTATGGATGTCTCATCGGAATGAAGCCAGGGACGGCGTAGGTAGATTTTTACAAGAATAATATACGAAGGCCGAAGTTGGATCCTTTTGCGTACTGATAGAGAGTGTTCATATATACGATCATTTATGCGTCTATTACTACCAGCGATCTAGCTTTGTGGACAATTGCTACAAGATAATTCATAAATTCTTGGTCGGCATAATCGTTTACTTCTTACGACGGACGGTCCCTCTGGTGAGCATGGTAGTTTCAGCTTCTTTTTGGATAGTACTGTGGCTGGGGTCAGTCCTGTGCTGTTGTGTATGTTTTGACCGATGGGCCAACATGAATAGGGGAATATGCTCACGCCAATCACGCTGCTTGTTGGTGACTGCCTTTAATAGATGTTGTACCAAAGTCCTACTGAATTTCTCCACCATTCCGTCCAATTGTGAATGCAAGGGTTTATTTCTCGTTTCTTGACACCCAACACCGTACAGACGTTCTGGAATACGTTGGATTCAAGGTTACGCCGTTGATTCGAATGTAACTCCAGCGGGACCCCAAAACTGCTGAAAAGCTGACCGCCTTTGGATTTAGGTATGGTCATTTACTAAAATAATCCATAGCGATCAAGATGTATTTGTTGGCACCCTCTGACTTCGGAGAATGGATCACCCTCTCTTCACCATCTTGTACTTGGAATAGGACGGCCTCCAAACCGGTGTTGCTGGTGTCCGTGTCTGAGACGAACTTGTGTATTGCGCAGGAAACGATAGGATTGGACTGGAATATTATGCCACTTTCAATCGTATAAATGCTCAGTGGTCTGCCGATGAATAGTTGATTCTTCTGTCGAATCTGGGTTTTCTTTTTATCTCTTTTTGACAGTATCTCATTTCGGTAACTTATTTGACATTTTTGCTAGACTGGTCCATAGCCGATTCCATGCTACTAGTTGTACCATATATTTATATATATATATATATATATATATATATAGACCCCGGTAGCGCAGAGGGAATGTGCTCGAACCTCCAAAATTTCACTAATTCTGAGGCTGAACCGTGTCTCGTACCCAGGTTCGAATCCCAGCCATGCCACGGCTTTTAATTAATAAAAAGACGTGACGTCATCTCGGGGGTATGGTCGTCTCTGGTAACTGGCAAAATCCATGAGAAAGAGAATCATTGCTCCTTACCAACCCGCATTGAGGCAGCGTGGTAAGGTATGCCTCAGAACCTCAAACATGTCGAATTACAAAACTCACGGAATTGTACCCCAGGTGGGTAAGCAATCCCACACCGGGAAACCGGTCTGCCTCAAGGATTCTGGGGGAGGCAAACATTCGACTACACTACATCTAGCAACATATAACTGCCGAACACTCTCGAACCAAGCTAGAATTGTAGAATTAGAACAAGAGGCAGTAAAAATCAAGTGGGATATCATTGGCATAAGTGAAGTTAGGAGGAAAAACGAAGAGCTAATAACACTTGAATCAGGCAACCTCCTATACCACCGAGGAACACCAACTGGCAGAACTAGTGATGTTGGATTCCTCATACATAAGAGATGGACCGATAAAATTATAGGCGTGTCCGGAACATCAGACAGAGTCGCTAGTCTAACATTGTCGCTTTCGAAAAGATATTCCATTCAAGTAATACAAGTTTACGCCCCAACAATTAGCCATTCTGACGAAGAAGTCGAATAACTATACAGCGAAATCAAAGAGGCATTAGATACCAAGAACAGTCATTTCAAATACATTATCGGCGACTTCAACGCGAAAGTAGGGAAAAGACAAGACCGAGAAGGATCAGTGGGGAACTTCGGGTTCGGTGAACGAAACGAAAGAGGTGAGAGATTAGTACAGTTCGCACACTATCAGAACATGTACATATCAAACTCCTTCTTCAAGAAAAATTCTAATAGGAAATGGACTTGGGAAGCTCCAAATGCGTCAGTTAAAAATGAAATTGACTTTGTCCTGACAAACAAGATTAATACCATCAAAGATGTAAGCACGCTAAATAAATTTAGGACAGGAAGCGATCACAGACTTGTCAGAGCAAGAATTGTCCTTAATACGAAACTGGAGAGATTTAAACTTACTAGGAAGATGCCCGCTACTAGCATAGACATTAACAACCTGAAAGAAAATTCTGAAAAATATCAGACGCTGATAGAAGAGAAGCTCCGGCAACAACAAGACAACACACAACTAATGAATACAATACTGACCTGTACTAAAGAAAGAGGCGGAACCCAACAACGAAACGAACACAAAAAGCTTAGTTCGGAAACAAAGGCGTTGCTTCAGAAAAAAAGAGAACTGAAAAGGACAACAGACATCCAACGCATAGAATACAGTGAACTATGCAAGACAATAAGAAAGAAAATTGCAGAGGACATCAAAAAATACAACGAAAAATTGGTAGAAACTGCAATTGAAAATCGGAAAAGTTATAAAAACGCTAAGAAAGCATTGATAATTGGGAAAAGACAAGTAATCGCATTGACAGAAGAAAATATCAGAATAACGGATAGACACAAAATAATGGAGCATGTCACGAAATTCTACAAGGATCTGTACAAAGCCCCCGATTCTCTGGAAATACAGCTGACGAAAGAAGAAATACCTGAAATACTTGTGGAGGAAGTGGAATCAGCGGTCAACAAAATGAAAAATGGCAAAACAGCAGGTAACGACGCAGTAACGGCTGAACTACTAAAATACGCTGGTAGAGAAGCATGGAAACGCCTAGCCAAAATATATACGAATTGCCTAAGAACCAAACACATCCCAGAAAAATGGAATAGCGCCCTCATAGTATTAATCCATAAGAAAGGCAATAAAGGAGACATTCGGAACTACAGATCGATAAGTCTCCTGCCGGTAGTGAACAAAATATTCACTAAAATCATACAAAACAGAATACAGAGTACACTAGATTCCGCTCAACCCCGAGAACAAGCCGGATTTCGTAGTGGCTTCAGCACAATCGATCACATACACACTATAAGGGAAGTTATCAGTCGAACTAGAGAATATCAAATACCACTTGCCTTGGCCTTCATTGACTTCGAAAAAGCGTTCGACACTATATATCCGAAGGCGGTAATCAACGCCCTGAGTGAACAAGGTATAGATAAGCCATACATAGAAACGTTGGCTAATATATACAAGGAAGCCAAAGCCAAAATCAGAATATACAAAGGCAGCCCTGAATTTCCTACTAACAGAGGAGTCAGACAAGGTGACTCAATATCACCGAAGCTATTCACAGCGGCATTAGAGAGTATCTTTCGACGATTAGACTGGGACCACAAAGGGCTGAACCTAGATGGAGTATATCTAAACCATCTGAGATTCGCCGATGACATTGTCCTAATTGCCAATAATGCAGGAGAACTACAAAATCAAATCAATGAACTTAGCAGAGTAAGCAAGGAAATAGGCCTAAAAATAAATATCGAAAAAACAAAGATAATGTACAACGAACTAATAGACACACAGGACATCAAATAGATAACACAGTTGTGGAAATAGTAGAACAATATATATACCTAGGTCAATTAATACACATATCAGGTTCGCTACTACCAGAAATAAACAGAAGGATCAAACTTGCATGGATGACGTTTGGAAGAAACTCCATAATCTTCAAGTCACGAATGGCATTCCGCCTTAAGAAGAAAGTATTTGATCAGTGTGTTCTACCAGTACTGACATACGGTTGTGAAACCTGGATTCTGAAAACCGAACTTACAAGAAAACTACAAGTAGCACAAAGGTCTATGGAAAGATGCATGATCGGAATAACGAGAAGAGATCGGAAGAGAATAGAGTGGATAAGGAACAAAACCCAGGTAATAGATGTTATCCACAGAGTGAAATCTCTGAAGTGGCAATGGGCAGGGCATTTGGTCAACAAAAATCACACAATGGTATCCTAGGGGTGTTAAAAGACCAAGGAAACGCCCCAATGTAAGATGGGACTATGACATCAAGAAAATAGCAGGCATAACCTGGTCCCAAAAAGCGTACAACAGAACAACATGGATTTGCGATTTGCGAAACGAATATGTAAGAGAGGCTACACCATAAAATAATGGTCGAAATTAGCCGCATATGATGACGATAATGATGATATATATATATATATATATATATATATATATATATATATATATATATATATGAGCAATATTTCTACTTTTAAAGGAATTTTGTAGGGAGGGTCCTCGGATTTTCTTCACATTTTAGTAGGTTACTGAACCTTGAAAAAACGTTATGCTGAGAGTTACAGCCCTCTAGAGACCTTAGGGCCCTAGATACGGCAAAGACACAAAAAAGGCCGTTTTTACCCTATATTGGACAGGCTGTATCTCGGAGCTCAGTTCAACTCACCAAACGTCATTTGTTTTGTAATTTGAAGTAGTTTTTTCAGTAAAAAGTTCATGTCTCTAGTTAATAACGCTGATTTTTGGGAGCAGTTTAAGTAAAGTTAAAAATTTCAAAATACTGTCATTTTAAAAAATTCGCCAAAAATCGAATTTTTATCCGATATTAGTTTTCTTGGCGGCATTTGAAAAGTTTAAAAAAAACACCTTCAAAATGAGATGTGATGCGTTAAAATCCGTTCAGTAGATTTGGAGGTACAGCGGATTGAAAATGGTCATTTTTGTAAATATCGCGTTTTTACGCATTTTCAAAGTGCTGGTACTTGGTCTGGTAAACTTTAAATTATAAAAAAAATTTTTTGGGGGTATTTTTTTTATAAAAATAATAACGTCCTATTGGAGATTTTCTTGGCCCGAGCCTCTATCTACCTCATTTAACCCTCTAAAAAATGAGTATTTTGCTAATGAAGTAAGCCAATTTAATAAAAACTGACGGCTTATTTCTATCAATCAGAGAGCCTGAAGACATTTATGTATTACATACAGATTATGAAAGAAGAGATTAAAACCTTTGATTTGAGGGTTCCTACTATCCTCTAGGTAGCCTAGAACTACATAATTCAAAGGCTTAACTAAAATCAAAGTATCAATTCTGAAAACGCTATGGAAAAATATATGACTTAAAAAAGTCAAAATATTGGGGAAAAGTAAAAGCATTAAGGGATTCAAACAGTAAATTAAAAAAAAATGAAAACGTATTTTAACAAAATTTAAAATAAAATACCAATTAAAAAATTAAATAAGGTAACTGATAAAAACCTGTACATCTTCAGTTTTAAGATCCATTTTCAATTTACTTTTAAAAATGTTTTTATATTTTTACTTTAATACTATTTCTTTTAAGTTACATTACTCACTTTTGCTCCAAAAATAATATTTATTTTATGTTAATAATATAACGCAGTGTTGAGGTTATGAGTACTATCATGGTATCTTAGTAGCTTGTAGCGTGGTAGCAACATCAAAGCAACAAAGCAAGAATTTATATGTCCAAACCCTGAGAGCAATTCTACATTGATGGTATAAGTCGTGACACGACACGACAAAACTGAGTCAACTATCGATCTATGTTTATACTTAATGGTCTTTGTCATGAAACGGACGCTTGTAACAAGGCAAGGTCAGCCATCTATGAATTCAATAACTAAATGTTCACAGCTAACATTGTTTTGAACTAAGGCCCGAGACAGACATAGAGATACGAATGATAAGAAGTTAAAAAACATGGGGACCCCGCTAAGAAACATTTTATTGATCGCATGTTCCATGGCTTACAAACTTTATAGACTAGTAACTAAGAGCAGCTGCAGCAACTTCAGTCTAGAAGTGCCCATATTAAATTATTTTTGATAGAATCCCTGAGTCAGAAAACTTCGTAAAACATGGAACATGCGCGCAGCAAAATTTTTCTTAGCGAATGTTTTTAAGCTTCTTATCTCCATTCGTATCTCGTATCACTGTCTGTCCCGGGCATTAGTTTAAAACAAGGCTAGCTGTGAATTCATATGCCTTGTTACATGCGTCCGTTTCATGTCAAAGACCATTAAGTATAAACATACATCCATAATTGACTCTGTTTTGTCGTGTCGTGTCACGACTTATACCATCAATGTAGAATTGCTCTCAGGGTCTGGAGATATAAATTCTTGCTTTGTTACTTTGATGCTGCTAGCCATCAACGAGGACAAAACCCAAGCTCTGTTCGTCAACGGGAGAAGCCGCACGATCGTTCCGACAGGAAACCTGACCGTCAACGGCAGACAAATTCCATGGAAGAACGAAGTCAAATACCTTGGAGTCATCATCGACAAGGGGTTGACTTTCACGAGGCATGTCCAAGAGACTCGTAATAAAGTCCGGGCTGCCCGTGCCAAACTTTACCCCTTGATAGGAAGAGGAAGCAAACTGGGACTCTTAAACAAGCTGACTCTCATCAAGACGATCATCTTGGCAATGCTGACGTACGCTTCAATAGTATGGAGACACACCAGCAAGAGCAATAGGCAGGCCATCCAAAGGCAGGAGAACCTATGCCTACGCCTCGCAGTCGACGCACCCTGGTTCGTTCGTAATCACGGTGATTTTCAACGATTTACGACACCAACCAGTGCTTGCAGAAATGAGCCAAACTGGAACAGCACCCAAACCTTCACCTACGACAACTAATCGACTATGACCCCAGATTTATTGCCAGATACAAACGGCCTAAGAATCCACTCTGCCTTAGCGAAGGGGAAGAGGACGAAGAAGCTCAGAGATAGAGGAGAGGTAAGTAAAAAATGAAGTAGATAAATGTTTATTTTTCAGGAGAGAACAAGGGGGGCCCGGGGGGAAACCAACCTACCAAACAAAGAGAAGACAGAAGAACACACACCCACAAAACAAACAACGACAACGTGCACGCCCACAGAAGGGTACAATTAGCTATATATCATAGCAAAGAATGAGCTACGTAACACAAATAAGACAGTTGCTGTAGTACCAATATGGTAAAGCAACGGAACCAAACCAAAGCCAAGCTATCTCAACAAGAAGACAGCGAATATGCAGAAGGAAAACTGCGTTAGCGTGAGGACCTGAGTTAAGTCTCAGGGGGTGGATGGCAAGGGGGCTGGAAGTGCTCATCAGTAAATTTTCTGAAGGGCAAATCTAGTTCCTGGGCTCGCGCATGGGTGTGTGTTGATGTTGCTACCACGCTACAAGCTACTAAGATACCATGATAGTACCTTTAACCTCAACACTGCGTTATATTAGTAACATAAAACAAACATCATTTTTAGAGCAAAAGTGAGTAATCTAACTTAAAAGAAATAGTATTAAAGTAAAAATATAAAGACATTTTTAAAAGTAAATTGAAAATGGATCTTAAAACTGAAGAGGTACAGATTTTTCTGCTTTACCTTATTTAATTTTTTAATTGGTATTTTATTTTAAATTTTGTTAAATTACGTTTTCATTTTATTTTTAATTTACTGTTTGAATCCCTTTATACTTTTACTTTTCCCCTATATTTTGACTTTTTTAAGTCATATATTTGTCCATGGAGAGTCAATGTAATCGTACAAAAAATCTAATGGATTGATTAGTTCTAATTAATTGGAATCAATGCCATTCAAACTAAAATTTCTACAGTACAAGGCGCGAGCTCTGTTTCCAAAAATATAATGCAAACCTGTAAAAGATTAGCAAACTACATCAAAATATTTGTAATTTGAAGGTTAAACAAAGTTCTAGGTTGTCTAGAACGGAGATAGAAGATTTTGAGAAGTAACTTCACAATTAGGTAAATTTAACGGTTTCAGAATTGATACTTTGATTTTAGTTAAGCCTTTGAATTATCATAACTGTAGTTCTAGGCTATCTAGAGGTTTGTAGGAACCCTCAAATCAAAGGTTTTAATCTCTTCTTTTATAATCTGTAGTATATAAATGTCTTCAGGCTCTCTGATTGATAGAAATAAGCCGTAAGTTAAATACTCATTTTTTAGAGGGTTAAATGAGGTAGATAGAGCCTCGGGCCAAGAATATCTAGGAAAATAGGACGTTATTATTTTTATAAACATATACCTCCAAAAAATTTTTGTGTAATTTAAAGTTTACCAGACCAAGTACCAGCACTTTGAAAATGCGTAAAATCGCGATATTTACAAAAATGACCATTTTCAATCCGCTGTATCTCCGAATCTACTGAACAAATTTAACGCACCATCCCTCATTTTTTTTTAAACTTTTCAAATGCCGTCGAGAAAGCTAAAATCGGATTAAAATTCGATTTTTGGCAAATTTTTTAAAATGCAATTTTTTTAAAATTTTTAACTTTACTTAAAATGCTCCCAAAAATCAGCGTTATTAACTAGAGACTTGAACTTTTTACTGAAAAAATTACTTAAAATTACAAAAATGACGTTTGGTGAGTTGAAATCGGTTAACTGGGCTCCGAGATACAGCCTGTCAAATATAGGGTAAAAACGGCCTTTTTTGTGTCTTTGACGGGCCCTATCTAGGGCCCTAAGCGCTATAGAGGGATGTAACTCTCAGGATAACGTTTTTTCAATAGGTTCAGTAACATACTAAAATTTGAAGAAAATCCTAGGACCCCCCTTACAAAATTCCGTTAAAAGTAGAAATATTGCTCATATATATATTTTATACGCGAAGAGGGGAAACTTATGACAGATTGGCATCAAAAAAACTATGCATCAGGTAGATACATACACTTCATGTCATACCACCCATTCAAGGTAAAAATGAACATTATCCACAATATTAAGACTAGAGTAGGGAAGATCTCACATGAAACATTTAAACAGAAAAATTTAATAATCTTGGAGAAGTTGTTAGTCCAGAATGGATACCCAAGAGCATTATTACGCAAAATCCTATACAATAATCCAAATACTCTAACGAACCTTGACAACAGTAATACAACCCAGACAGGTGGCTCATCAACAGAATAACAGGCTCATAATTTCATTACAATTCCATATGCAGGATCACTAACAAAAAAACTAAAGGAAGTGATACCAAAGGACCTTAACAAGATAACAACCTCAAATGTAAAGCCAATAAGGAAAATCTTCACTAAAACCAAAGACACTGACCCAGAAATAAAGAAGTCTAATGTAGTGTATAGAATTCCATGCCTGGAGTGTGATGCAAGCTATATTGGAACTACGAAAACTAAAGTCAGCCAACAAGTCAGCCTACATAAAAGCAATATTAAGAAAGGCCACAACACCTGTGCTTTGGCTGCTCACTCCAATATAGTAGGACACAAGCCATATTTTGATAATATTAGTGTGTTGGACATGGAAAAAAATCATAAAAAAGAACTTTCCTGGAAATGTGGAGGATAGCCCAAGAAGATAATGCCCTTAATGCGAGAACAGATATACAAAATCTGAGTTCCATATACTCGCATTTGATCCAGATAGACAAAAGAAGATATAAACCGGGCCTGGTAGCACACACCTGACAGGCCTTACACTCCACATAACCATTGGCAGGAGAACACTGAAAGCTAGCAACGTAGTCCAAATGTATTATCATTTATTTTTTAAATCTTTTTAAAGTGTTTAGACGTGTCTGTGTTCTATTTGAGTGTAGTGTAGTGTACGGTTCATACATGGTGTAGATATCGGAATATGTATGTAGATACATTTTGTTAAGTAATTTTACTATTGCAGGGCGAACTATACCGATTTCGCATTAATTACTGCAGCCATCAATCTGTATATAAAGTTTAAATGTTATTATAGATTTCTCTGACGGTATACATGAAAACTACTAAGAACGATTTATGTTATTCTATGGTATAATCTGTGTTTATGTTTTATGTCAACTTGTGTTGTCAGTTGTCAACATGACTAGCAAAAATTTTTAACGTATTTTGTAGTATATAGTATTTTATATTTTAATCAGGATAAGAATTTCTAGAGCAGTTTGATGTTTAAATGACAAATAGTAATAGAATCTGTAAACTCCACGGTGTGAAAAGGCATACAATCACATTACCTGATGAAGGGGTAAATTATTAAATAATATTAAACACCGAAACGTTGTAATCTAATGATTAAATTGTTTTAATTTGCACCTGACCTCTACATCCCAAGACTACATACGTATCTCATAGTAATAATCTGGGTCAATAGTCGTAAGCATATATATATATATATATATATATATATATATATATATATATATATTGTAATGGATTTAAACAGACATGAAATAATATAAAATTTTTGGCAATTGAATAGTCAAATAATTGGGATTTTGTAAATAAAATGCATACATATAAAACAAAACAAGGAAATTGCAGGAATCATATAAAAAGATAGAGTTAAAAATACAATGTAAAAAAAAATGTTTCAAAAGCAAATTGGTGAAAGGATAAAAGGTGACATATAAAGTTAGATATTATATCATGCAGATTATAATAAAAGTTTAATACTTACATAATGAAATATATAAAAAACTTCATAAGTAGGTCAAACATTAAAAGGTGAAATTCAATTATAAAAATCACAGTAGAGTTTGTCGAACATGTATAGATCACATATTAGGCCATGAGAACACTGAATATAACACATTTTAGATCAAAATTAAGTTTTAAATACATAAATTTGTTAAGTAAATAGAGAATTGAAATGTCAAAATTATAAAAACCGTTATAAGTTTTCAGGAATGATGGAACAGTAAAGAAATTTATGCTAATAGAAAGAGCTTAGAGCATAGTTTATAAAATTAAATAGTTCAAAAGATATAAAGTCTAAATTTTAATAAAATCCAATTTTTTTAAAGTACCTGTTAAATGACTGGTGGCCAACAGGTGACAAGTGTCAACTCAATGTTTTTTAAAATATGAATTAAATGATTTGGATAAAATTTATGAGAGTAATAGGTATTGAAATTTAAGTTGAAATTTATTTAGATTTTTGGATATGATTTAAAAGGATAACAGTTGGAAATTAATAAAATAATTAGAAGCGGAAGTGGAAATAGCAGGTGGCAAATTATATTACATAAATAGAAAATCTGACATTGAAAGACTCTCTTTGGTCGTCAATCGTCGAGCAGATAGGTACAAAAATATCTTCTTCTTCATGCTGTGTATAGGCATCTTTGCCTGTTTCTCTTCACATCCTTGCCTCTGCTCAGTCACCTGGGAGGTTGTCACTCCACCTTTTCCTAGGTCTTCCAAGGCTTCTTCGTCCTGCTGGTGATTTGTCCCTTGATATTTTCACAATTCGTCATGCGGTCAATGTGCTCATTCCATTTTATCTTTCTGTCCAATACCCAGTCATTGATGTTATCTATCCCGCATGCCTGTCTTATGTTTTCACTTCTTTCTCTATCCATTAGTGATTTTCCCGCTATTCTTCGAACTATTTTCATTTCTGTGGTCTCCATTATCCGTTTTGTTTTAGAGGTCTCAGGTCGTGTCTCTGCTGCATAGGATAGTATAGGCCTGATTGCGGCCTTGTATATGCGGGCTTTGGCTTCAGTTCGAATGTATTTATTTCGCCAGATTGTGTCATTTAGGTATGCTGCTGCTCTTGTGGCTCTTGTAGCTTGGTTTCTTACTTCCGTCTCCACTTCCCCGTGTCCAGATATCTCGATTCCCAGATATTTAAATTTCATTTCCTGGTGTATTATTTTGTTATCCTCCACAAGCTTGCATCTGATCGGTGTCTTGGAAGTAACCATTGCTTTTGTCTTTGCCGCTGCTATTATCATATTGAACTTTTTTGCTGTTTTGTTAAATTGGTACAGTAGCCTCTGCAGATCGTCCTCGTTCTCCGCAACCAGTACCGCATCGTCTGCATAGCACAGGATTTTGATCTCTTTATTTCCCATTTTGTATCCTCTTAGTTTACGTACTTGTTTTATGATTTCGTCCATCACGATGTTAAATAGTAGCGGGCTGAGAGAGTCCCCTTGTCTAATCCCATTATTTGCAGGTATCTGTTCAGTTAGGTCACCATCTATTTTTGTTTGGATCGTATTTTTTGAGTATATATTTTCGATTGTTTTAATGACATTGTACGGTATCTATCTATCGTAGAGAAGGTGTATTATATCTTTTAATTGTATTCGATCGAAGGCTTTCTGCAGGTCAATGAAACACATGAAGGCTGGTCGATTATATTCGATCGATTTTTCTGTTATTTGTCTTATGACAAAGATTGCATCCGTACAGGATCTTCCCGACCTAAAACCCTGTTGTTCATCTGCTAATGATACACATTCATTTATTTTATTTGTTATTATCTTTGTGGTTAATTTCAACGTTGTGCATAGTAGAGTTATTCCTCTATAGTTCTTGGGCATTTTTTTATCTCCTTTCTTAAATAGTGGGATCGTAATGCTATTCCTCCACTCATCTGGTATTCTGTGCTGGGCCAATATTTTTTTGACTAAGGTTGTTAGTTGTTGGTTTAGCTTCTCTCCTCCATATTTAAGTAACTCGTTGGCGATGTTATCCGGACCTGGGCTCTTTCTGTTTTTCAGTTTTTGGAGTGCTGTTTCTATGTCTTCCCTTTTTATGTCAGTCTCATCAGTTATTACTATCTCTGGTGTATTTGGCTCGGTTTCTATCTCTTCTTTCTTGTATAGTTCTTCTAAGTATTTTACCCAGATATCTCTCTCTATGTGTCTGGTACTGATGAGTTCGTTTGCTTCCGTTCTCTGATTTCTTATTAGTCGCCAGATTTGTTTTTGTAGCCCATAAAAGTCACTTTCCATTCTTTTGGAGAAGGTTTCCCAACGAAGTTAATGTCCCATGATATAAAACAAATTTAATGTGCCATGTCAGAAAAATAAGTAACCTGAAAAATTCGAATTTAAATTTATTTGGAAGAGGAAAATTGAAAGTAATTTATATAAATGGCCGATAAAAAGAAGATTATGGTATTCATGGTATAAAAGATTTAAAAAAATCAAAAGTATTTGGAAAACCAATTGCAAACCAGCACAAGAATTTCAATTGAGTGGTAAATTGTACCAGTAAAAGTATTCAAAATTTTGGAATTTTTAATAAAGGCTAGCAATTAGAAGAAAAAAAATAGGAAAAACAACAACAGTGAGTTTTTGAAACATTATTTAATAAGCAAATTATAAAAAAAATTATTCAATCAGTGATAGTAATAAAGGTTTAACAATTTTAGAATATAAATATCTGTGATTGAATGATCAAAATATTTTGTAAAACAATTTAATAGAAATTTAAGAATATTTAAGTGACAGGAAATTTATTTTGTTTTGAATGAAAGCTCGTATCAGTATTGTATTGTGGAAAATTTTAAACAAATTGTAACCTAATTGAAAATTTGGAAATTTGATTATTAGTAATTTAAAATTTAAAATAGAAAAAGCAGTAAAGTGCAAATATAATTTCAAAATTTTAAAAAGTGTAAGTGAACCTGAGGAGAAATAGATATAAGATAAACAAGATAAGTATAAAATGTATTTATTTAACATCTTAAGATTTGAACCCAAGCGAAAAGACCTTGAGATAATAAAATTATAAATTATAAATTCTAAATTAAATATTAAATTCAATTACACTTTCATACAGTTTATTATGTATATATATATATATATATATATATATATATATATATATATATATATATATATCATCATCATCATCATCATCATCATCATCATCATATGCAGCTAATTTCGACCATTATTTTATGGTGTAGCCGCCTCTCTTACATATTCGTTTCGCAAATCTCTCCATGTTGTTCTGTAGTACGCTTTTTGGGACCAGGTTATGCCTGCTATTTTCTTGATGTCATAGTCCCATCTTACATTGGGGCGTTTCCTTGGTCTTTTAACACCCCTAGGATACCATTGTGTGATTTTTGTTGACCACCTATTATCTTGTCTTCTTGCCAAATGCCCTGCCCATTGCCACTTCAGAGATTTCACTCTGTGGATAACATCTATTACCTGGGTTTTGTTCCTTATCCACTCTATTCTCTTCCGATCTCTTCTCGTTATTCCGATCATGCATCTTTCCATAGACCTTTGTGCTACTTGTAGTTTTCTTGTAAGTTCGGTTTTCAGAATCCAGGTTTCACAACCGTATGTCAGTACTGGTAGAACACACTGATCAAATACTTTCTTCTTAAGGCGGAATGCCATTCGTGACTTGAAGATTATGGAGTTTCTTCCAAACGTCATCCATGCAAGTTTGATCCTTCTGTTTATTTCTGGTAGTAGCGAACCTGATATGTGTATTAATTGACCTAGGTATATATATTGTTCTACTATTTCCACAACTGTGTTATCTATTGTGATGTCCTGTGTGTCTATTAGTTCGTTGTACATTATCTTTGTTTTTTCGATATTTATTTTTAGGCCTATTTCCTTGCTTACTCTGCTAAATTCATTGATTTGATTTTGTAGTTCTCCTGCATTATTGGCAATTAGGACAATGTCATCGGCGAATCTCAGATGGTTTAGATATTCTCCATCTAGGTTCAGCCCTTTGTGGTCCCAGTCTAATCGTCGAAAGATACTCTCTAATGCCGCTGTGAATAGCTTCGGTGATATTGAGTCACCTTGTCTGACTCCTCTGTTAGTAGGAAATTCAGGGCTGCCTTTGTATATTCTGATTTTGGCTTTGGCTTCCTTGTATATATTAGCCAACGTTTCTATGTATGGCTTATCTATACCTTGTTCACTCAGGGCGTTGATTACCGCCTTCGGATATATAGTGTCGAACGCTTTTTCGAAGTCAATGAAGGCCAAGGCAAGTGGTATTTGATATTCTCTAGTTCGACTGATAACTTCCCTTATAGTGTGTATGTGATCGATTGTGCTGAAGCCACTACGAAATCCGGCTTGTTCTCGGGGTTGAGCGGAATCTAGTGTACTCTGTATTCTGTTTTGTATGATTTTAGTGAATATTTTGTTCACTACCGGCAGGAGACTTATCGATCTGTAGTTCCGAATGTCTCCTTTATTGCCTTTCTTATGGATTAATACTATGAGGGCGCTATTCCATTTTTCTGGGATGTGTTTGGTTCTTAGGCAATTCGTATATATTTTGGCTAGGCGTTTCCATGCTTCTCTACCAGCGTATTTTAGTAGTTGAGCCGTTACTGCGTCGTTACCTGCTGTCTTGCCATTTTTCATTTTGTTGACCGCTGATTCCACTTCCTCCACAAGTATTTCAGGTATTTCTTCTTTCGTCAGCTGTATTTCCAGAGAATCGGGGACTTTGTATAGATCCTTGTAGAATTTCGTGACATGCTCCATTATTTTGTGTCTATCAGTTATTCTGATATTTTCTTCTGTCAATGCGATTACTTGTCTTTTCCCAATTATCAATGCTTTCTTAGCGTTTTTATAACTTTTCCGATTTTCAATTGCAGTTTCTACCACTTTTTCGTTGTATTTTTTGATGTCCTCTGCAATTTTCTTTCTTATTGTCTTGCATAGTTCACTGTATTCTATGCGTTGGATGTCTGTTGCCCTTTTCAGTTCTCTTCTTTTCTGAAGCAACGCCTTTGTTTCCGAACTAAGCTTTTTGTGTTCGTTTCGTTGTTGGGTTCCGCCTATTTCTTTAGTACAGGTCAGTATTGTATTCATTAGTTGTGTGTTGTCTTGTTGTTGCCGGAGCTTCTCTTCTATCAGCGTCTGATATTTTTCAGAATTTTCTTTCAGGTTGTTAATGTCTATGCTAGTAGCGAGCATCTTCCTAGTAAGTTTAAATCTCTCCAGTTTCGTATTAAGGACAATTCTTGCTCTGACAAGTCTGTGATCGCTTCCTGTCCTGAATTTATTTAGCGTGCTTACATCTTTGATGGTATTAATCTTGTTTGTCAGGACAAAGTCAATTTCATTTTTAACTGACGCATTTGGAGCTTCCCAAGTCCATTTCCTATTAGAATTTTTCTTGAAGAAGGAGTTTGATATGTACATGTTCTGATAGTGTGCGAACTGTACTAATCTCTCGCCTCTTTCGTTTCGTTCACCGAACCCGAAGTTCCCCACTGATCCTTCTCGGTCTTGTCTTTTCCCTACTTTCGCGTTGAAGTCGCCGATAATGTATTTGAAATGACTGTTCTTGGTATCTAATGCCTCTTTGATTTCGCTGTATAGTTATTCGACTTCTTCGTCAGAATGGCTAATTGTTGGGGCGTAAACTATTTATTACTTGAATGGAGTATCTTTTCGAAAGCGACAATGTTAGACTAGCGACTCTGTCTGATGTTCCGGACACGCCTATAATTTTATCGGTCCATCTCTTATGTATGAGGAATCCAACACCACTAGTTCTTCCAGTTGGTGTTCCTCGGTGGTATAGGAGGTTGCCTGATTCAAGTGTTATTAGCTCTTCATTTTTCCTCCTAACTTCACTTATGCCAATGATATCCCACTTGATTTTTACTGCCTCTTGTTCTAATTCTACAATTCTAGCTTGGTTCGAGAGTGTTCGGCAGTTATATGTTGCTAGATGTAGTGTAGTCGAATGTTTTCCTCCCCCAGAATCCTTGAGGCAGACCGGTTTCCCGGTGTGGGATTGCTTACCCACCTGGGGTACAATTCCGTGAGTTTTGTAATTCGACATGTTTGAGGTTCTGAGGCATACCTTACCACGCTGCCTCAATGCGGGTTGGTAAGGAGCAATGATTCTCTTTCTCATGGATTTTGCCAGTTACCAGAGACGTCACGACTTTTTATTTTAATTAAAAGCCGTGGCATGGCTGGGATTCGAACCCGGGTACGAGACTCGGTTCAGCCGAGTTATACACTATATAATTCATTCCTATATTTTAGCCGCAATAGTGGTTTAAAGTTAAAATAAATTAAAAAATTATTTCGTCAAGTGCGAGTTGAACATGCATACTGAGGGTTCGGTATTACCTTTGATATAATGTAGGTGAATCAAAGTATATATTTTCCTAATATTCCAGTTTCAGACAAGCATATATTTGCCCTTATATCTTAAAACCAAACAAATCTTAAACTACCGTTTTAAATTTATAATAAAGATACACTTTTAATTCTCACACAGAGACTTTTTATTTTATCTGCTACATGATTGGCCTGATTTTTATAAAAATATGTATTAAATTTTCTAGGTTGCCCCAAAAATTAACAGCGGTTTTATTTTACTAATAAATTTTCAGTGAAGCTCTATATAATTTATTGTCTGAGTTTTAGGCTCAGTAGATTGGAAGATGAAGGGGTAAATGGGTCAAGTTTTAAATAATAAATTATTTAATCTTTTAGACAAACTATCTTAAAAATACTAATAAAATATATTTAAAAAATTAGATGTTGTAGTTTCTGAGATAAAGGGGGAATACATTATATTTAATTCTATAATTTGCCCCCCAGAATTAATATTGGGGTTTTCTACTAATTTTTCTGACAAAGTTCAAGTTATTAATTATTTTCAAAATTTCGGTAATATGGTTTCCGAAATAAAGGAGGAAATGAGATTTTTTTATATTTTTGTTAATATCTTGTAAACAATTAATTTAAAAAATATGAAAAAAATATATTTGTATTCCTCATAATGATGCGTTTAAAAAATATTTTTTATTTTCCGTTTAATTCTATAATTTGCCCCCCAAAACTAATATCAGGGATTTCTCAGTATTTCCCATGTAAAGTTCAAGTGAGGTCATGTACGCCTAATTTTTATTAAATTGTAGTTCTTATAGTTTCGGAAATAAAGGGGGAATGGGTACATTTTTTATATTTTTCTTAATATCTTTTAAAATATTTATTTTCAAAATTTGAAAAATATACATTTGTATTCGTCACAATGAGCCGTTTGATTTGATATATTGCATAATGGGTTAGAAATAATTTTAATTTTACATTTTGCATTTCATTCTGTAATTTGCTCCCTAAAATTAATACTAAGAGTTTCTCCTTATTTTTCCAGTAAAGTTCAGGTGAGGCCCTATATCTCTAATTTTTTTCAGATTTTTATGTCTTGTAGTTTCGTAGATTATTAATATCTTTTAAATAATTTATGTTAAAAATATGAAAAAAATATGAAATAATGAGCCCTTTAATTTGATATATTACATGATGCGTTAGAAATAATTTTAATTTTATATATTTCACTTAATTCTGTAATTTGCCCCCCAATAATAATATTAGGGGTTTTTTCTTATTTGTATGGTAAATTCAGGTAAGGCCCTATATCTGTATTTTTTATTTCAAATTTTTACGGCTTATAGTTTCAGATATAAGTGGGGGGAATGGTTAACATTTTTTATATTTTTGTTAATATCTTTCAAATAATTCATTTTAAAAATGTGAAAAAAATATATTTGTTGTCGTCGGAGTGAGCCCTTTTCATTTGATATATTACATGATGCGTTAAAAACAATTTTAATCTTATATATTCCACTTAATTCTTTAATTTGCAACCCGAAATGAATAGTAGAGGTTTCTTCTTATTTTTCCGGTAAAATTCAATTTTCAAAATTTTACGTCTTATAGTTTCGGAGTTAAAGGAGGGGGGGGTAAATTTTTGTATATTTTTGTTAATATCTTTTAAATTACTTAGTTTTAAAATATGAAAAAAATATATTTGTGTTCCTCAGAGTGAGCCCTTTCAATTGATGTATTACATGATCCGTTTGAAAACTTTTAAATTTTTAATTTTTCATTTAATTCTATTTAATTTGCTCACTAACTAATGTTTTCTCCTTATTTTTCCTGTAAATTTCGGGCAACGTTCTATATTCCCTATTTTTTCAAAATTTTAGGCTCGGAAATAAGGAGGGGGGGGCGGTCGATTTTTCGATATGTACTCGTGATCGTGTCCCCAAACTATACCCTGATACCAAATTTCAACCTTTTCCGTCCAGCAGTTTAGGAGAAAATTGCTGTGATGTGAAAGTGATAGAAATCCGGAGTGATATTATAATAATAGGTGATCTGTAAATGTACTTATTGGGCATAATATGTAGTAATACAATGTAACAAGGTTTAATTTTGTATTACTAATAGAGGAATTCTCTCTAAATTAATCACCGTAGGAAAAACTAATTCTCTGGTTAACACGGTTCCCGGGTCGTACCCAGCTCTTGGTAGTCGCAGATAAAGTAAATCAGAAAATTTTTAGTAATGAGCGGGGCAAGTCAGCACATTTATGAGAAGCATTGAGGGCTCACGGTGTCCTGTCAACTCGCCTGGGTACGCCCATTAACATGAAAAATCTGGAGAAGTCACTAAGAACTGAAACCAGACGACGATGTTACCGTTATAGAGGGACAGAACAAATTCAACTAGACATGTGAAGATCTTTACTGAAACGAATCATTGTTTCATATTATCGAACTGTTTCAGTTGTCTACTCGATCAGTTACAAATGGTGCATTACTTTAGCATGATATAGTTCGCAACGAAATGATCCGAAGTATGCCAATGTCATACGATACCGAAAGTATGGAAACTCCATTCGCCTGTCATTTGTGGTATTATGAACTTTAACAACTACTAAGTAAAACTGTGAGTCTGGTTTACTCCATGAAGATGACAATTTATATTTGGTGATACGGCGTGTTTTAAATGAATGTTTGGTGTTAAGGGGCAAAACTGTGTTTTTTTATATTTGTTACACACCAAAGGTTCCACAGCATTTTCATTAAACTTTCGTAGGTTTTCATTACATCCACACTTGGTTAACAATTGTGTCGATGTTTAGCGGAGACAGATACTATTTAGATTATAAAAAAAAGTAAGAATAGATATTTTTTCTTTGAAATTCTATGATGCACAATGCGTAAATGCCTTAATTATTCTTTATAAAACCTAGTTGTAAAGCCGATAGCTGTATTTATTTGAGTACTATAATATATGTGTGTTTGGGTATGGATTATAAAAGCAAATAATACCTTTGCAAATGCTGTAAAAGCATTATTTACCTACCAACAAGAAATTCCGGTAAATAATTTACTATTAAATTTTAAAATTCATGTGACTACAGGGAGCCAAACTGTGTAGCATTGAAAATTCATTTGAAACTCTCCGATCAGTTAGCATAAGACTTCTGACTAGCAGGACAGTATCTATATGGGAATTTTGTCGAGAAAGCAGCAATCTAGTCATCAAATGCACTATCAATGGTAGAGCAGTCACCATCTCCTTTGCCCCCGACATTGCGATTCCAAGAGTTTTGGTATTATTGGAAATCCGCCTAATTAACAACAATATCAGTCTACAGAGAGCGAGGCAGATGTAGAGCTACAGATACGGGTCAATGGAATCCGACAACTTGGTTGGACATGGTATACTTAAAATTGGACGAGACATATGATAATGACTGAATATCTCAAACAATGATATCCAAAATGGTGACGCAAAAGCTTGTTTCGTGATAAGCTATATTGTAAGTGATATCTGGATATCGTACGATCTCGGTGGAGGCAGCTGCCGTCATAGGGAGAAATACCACCATGACACCTAAAGCACAAGTGGAATTACGACATGTCGGCTAATAAAAATAAGTATCATAAAGAAACTATAAATGAATGGCAGCAAGAATGGGATCACTTACAACATAAAGCTAAATGGACAAAGAGACTTATTCCAGACATAAGTACGTAGGGTAAGGCTGCGTTGAATGCAATGCAATTTCTTTAGGTGCACCGTAGCTTCAATCAGTACCTGTACAGGATAAGCAGAGTGGAAACGGCTACCTGTAATGTATGTAATTCAGAGGAGACGACTAAATATGTGTATTTCCAATGTCTCAAAGTTTAAACAAGTCTCTAAAACCCTATGTGGACAGGTGAACTACCCCTCTCTTAGGAGTCTGGTTTCCACCTTTTTTATGTCCCCTAAATCCGTCGCGCCACGTACGACTAGTATTCTTGAGTTCCGGCCCCGAACTCCACCGAGTCCCGATGAAGACACATTTTTTCCTTGATTCCCGCGAAATTTCGGTTTCCCTCGGATATGAATTAATTTAAACAAATTTCCCGCACGTCCATTGGTTCGTTCTGAGACGGCGTTTTAAAAATCCCTCTTTAGAATAGTTTCTTAACTCGACCCAAATAGACTGATGACTAAGTTTTTCCGAGTTTTTGACCATCTTTGATTTTTGCTACTTTTTCGCACGTTCAATATTACAAAATCAACTAACAACCAACAATCTGCGTCGACAAAAAGAACGAAACGGCTAACACTAACTATGCAACATTGTTTAAAATAAATTAGCATGTTTTTCGTCTAAGTGTTAAATTTCGAAGGTGTATTTGATATTTACACTTCCTTTCATTTAAACAAGTCCTATTTCATTACATAAATTGCTTATTTAGCGCATAGCGACACATTTCGACTTTACGATTATATTTCTAATGCAACGAAAGAATGCAATAATTATTATTTCAGTCTGATTAAATAATTACTAAAAAATAATTTATCTAACACCACCGGGTGTTATATTAGTGACACTTTCGCAAGTTTTGAAAGAAATGGCTTCAAAGCGTCTACGGGTAAGGATAATGGGTTGTTTTCGTGAGTAGAAGCCTTTTTGCTAGAGTCTCCGCCATGTTCAGAAAAATGCATTTCCACCAACAAAATAAGAACAAAAAAAATAAAGCCACCATCATCAACTAGGAACAGGCTTACAAGGCGAATGAGCAGGTCCCAGTAAAGACTTGCTTGACACACCTTACAGCAGAAGGCCAAGCATTTTATCTTACATCACTGGCACTGGAATATTCAAGGTGTTACTATCGGTCGTACAAACATCATCTAGCATAGAATTTATACTGGAAAAGCTCAACTCCTAGGCGACTATCATTCGGACATTAACTGGCCTACGAGGAAAATATCGACACCATGTTACAAAACCTAGTTATTGAGCCATCCATCAGTTCATGATCTGCACTCGTTGTTTTGGTGAAAAAGAAGGATGAAACCAACGGTTTTTTTGTGGGTTATAGAATATTGAAAGATATAACTAAAAAGGACAGCTAGTCCTTCCACGATTTGATGACACTTTGACCACCCTTAGATCTGAAGAATGGATATTAACAAGTTGGGGCTTCACGAAAGCGACAGAGGAAAGACTGCATTTTGCATCAGTATAAGGTGTGTTCCTATTTACCGGTTATATAGTAAATAGGTCTAGTATAACTTGATAATATTATGGTGATGTGTCACACATTAGATGATCAGTGAAAGAACTTTGTGAAGGATTCCTAGGAATTAAGATTGCCAACCTGAGACTCCACCTTAAGAAATGTGCCCTGTTTCCGAAAGAGGTAGAGTTTCTGCGCCACGTGCTGTCTGAATCTAGACCAGCGAGGACAAGATTCGTTATTGGCCGTTTCCGAAAGACAAAGGTGATTTACGAAGATTTTTGGGGCTTTCTTTGTACTACAGCATATAGGTTGAGGATTTTGCTACCTTTACCACACCCCTACATCGGCAGACCTCTGAAATAGAGACCTTCTGTTTGAATTAGGATTGTGAAACAGCATTTAGAGGATTGAGAGCGGCATTGTGATTCATTACGATCCCAGTACGGCAAGTTCGTATTAGATACTAACACCAGCAACACCTATTTGGGTGACATTTACCGTCGAGTGAGTAATTTAAGTATATGAAGGCATACTATGCTATAACATATACCATACTCTTGACAGATGGTTCGAGTGTTTTATATAAAAACACAAAAGTAAATATATATACAGATATATATCCACATATTTAGAACTATATCATTCAACGTATAACAGCCGTTTCGAACCAGGAGTTCTCGTCAGATACGCTTCCTTGAATGACAAGTTCTAAAGTGAAATACTTGGATGTAATACACATCAGTAAGACAACAGTCAGTGTATTGAACCTAATAGATGTCGGTGACATCTACTGTCGAGTAAGTAATTTAAGTATATGAAGGCATACTATGCTATAACATATACCATACTCTTGACAGATGGTTTTATATAAAAACACAAAAGTAAATATATATACAGATATATATCCACACATTTAGAACTATATCATTCAACGTATAACAGGAGTTCTCGTCAGATACTCTTCCTTATACATATACTTAAATTACTCACTCGACGGTAGATGTCACTGACATCTATTAGGTTCAATACACTGACTGTTGTCTTACTTATGTATATTACATCCAAGTATTTCACTTTAGAACTTGTCATTCAATATATATATATATATATATATATATATATATATATATGTTATATGAGAAGTGCACTAACTTACAATTTACACGTTAAAGTTACCATAGGTGCTTGAACCGTAATTGACTTCACACAAGTATCATATTACAACTTCCTAGAATTCTTAGAAATCACGTAGACGCTTTGTTCACATGAAAACTGATGACATAGCGTCAGCATTTTTACGTTATAATTGTAACCGAAAACAATTCTCAGTGTTCATTAATTCATTTAACTTCATAACTATAATATTGTCTTTGTAACTTAAACATTTGATTTTTTTGTAATAAATATATTTTTTTTAAAAAGTGAATATAGTGAAACCAAATCTAAAAGTGGCGCAGTCAGTAGGATATTCCAGACGTAATTAGAACAAGAAACAGTCTAACTAATTACGGTGGTTTCCTAACCTTCGCGGATACAAAGGACCTACTTGGACACCAACTACCGAGCTCAACAAGGGAACAAGCAGCGGCTAACCAGTGTTCAGTGACGGATAGAACAAGTCCTATGATAGGAATAATCACGTAAGCGTTTAAAAAGTTATAATATTTAATAATTGTTGAACAACCAGTTCTATCATTCTTCCTATTTTAAATGAACCATCCTAAATATTTACCCAAGAACGAATTTTGATATTTTATTTTGATAGTTTAAGATATTCTAAATATTTATTTATGTTTATACCTTTATTTAACTTATACTTATTTTAGAACCAGTAACAAAAATTTATTTCTCATATTTTTCTTCATTTTAATTACAATCGCAATTATTTACTTCGCTTTTCCCAAGCTTTGTATTTTCCTAATATTGCACAATCTTGAGTAAAATTACAAAATGCCAGAAACTAGAGCTGTAGCACAAAATGTAGAGCCCTACAAGCTCTCAGAAATTTTCGCCATTATTCCCGAATACGATGGGAACCCAATATTTTTAAACACATTTATCTGTTCTTGCAATACCGCATATAATATGGCATCTGATAATCAACAAGTTCTGTTAATTCTCCACATTAAGAATAAGCTCCGTGGACGAGCGGCTGAACTAGTTAATTCACGTGACCCCAGCCATTTAGCAGATATTCAAAGTCTATTAGAAAACCATTTTGGAGATCCAAGGGATCTCTCCGCCCTTATTCAAGACCTACAAAGAATGAAGCAATTACCCAACGAATCTCCATTGACATTTTCAGCTAGGCTTCAAACACATCAAGCAAAAATGTTATCAGCTGTCAATAAACAAAATTTAACTGTAAAGGAGAAACAGGCCCAGATTGACTTAATTGAGTCAATGGCTCTAACTAGCCTACTTACGGGTCTAGAGCCGAAAATTGGCCAAATTGTGCGAGCCAGTGATCCCAGAGATATCCTGACCGCCATTTCCCGTATTAAAAGAGAATTACAGCTGTCCAATCTGGAAACTCAAAAATTCTCAGTCAACCGAAATGCACCCCAACAGACTCGTAAACCGAATAATGGTCCACCCCCAAAACAATGTTCGTTTTGCAAAAGAATAGGACATTCCAGCAGCGAATGCCTCATCAGAATGAGACAATCCCAGACTAACCAAAATTCTCACTCAAATTACTCGGGCCATCGCCCATATTATCCGAATCAGCCCGCTAATCAACCTACGAATTTTAATAATAGGCCTCAGTTTTCTCACCAACAACAACAACCCTCAACAAGTAGACCAACCCCAACTTCTAGTAATTTCAGGCCAAATCCGAGTTTTTTCAAACAACAACAGAAAACTCATCACTTAAACAACGAACAATTCGATCCGTATGAACATAACTATGATTTTTCTTACAATGAGCAACACAACTTTCAAACGCCAACTGAATACAAAACCGTACCAGACTATTATTACCCTGATACACAAAAACACGACAAATTCGAATATCATTCCAGCGAAAATGTTTGTAATGATAATTATAACCAACAATACGATGAATATTACGATAGCGAACAGTTTTCTTCCCGACAAAATTTTCAGACTACCCCGGTAGAAACAAAACCTCCCGATCACGAGATCTCCGATCTTCAAACACAAATTCAAACGATGAACTTGGACGATTTCAATCCAAACCTAAACTTTCCCGAACAGAATTTTCTGTAATTCCACTTCTTTCGGTCAATTCGAAAAACCTTTACTACATCACCGACTCTTCCAATACATACAAACTCCTTATTGACACCGGAGCAGGACTGTCAATATGTAAGCCCGAAACTTGCCAACGATTTAAACAACGGTTCCCTGAAAATGTTATTATTCAAGGCATCACAGATGAGAAAATTCTCATTAATGAATCCACCCTAGTGCCTTTTAACATCTCCGACCCACATAAGGTGTATATTTGTAATATTGATATTGAATTTGATGGGTTATTAGGTTCAGACTTCCTGGAACACTATAACTGTATCATAGATTTCAATAAGAAACAACTCGTTACAAATTTCAAAACTCTGCCACTATTCAAAGTTACGGATGATACGATCATGCGTAATAATAATTCTACATCTTCAACTAAATATATTCCGGTCAACACAATTACCTTGGACTCTCGAACTGAGCAAATCTGTAAATTGAAATGTAACCTCAAGAATACAGATGCTATTCTCGCTTCAATCGAAATAGAGAAAGTTCGTCTCCCGAATGCCATAGTCAAAATCAATGAAAATGGTGAATTCCTAACTTCCGTTTTGAACGCTAATGCCATTCCCAAAACCATAAATTTTGACAAACTCGATTTAGAACCAATACAGAATTTCACAATAAACACCTTCTCTGAAAACGAAACACGTAACCTAACCGAGAATGACAGACAAATGACGATAATGAACCAGCTTCGTTTAGAACATCTCAACGAGGAAGAATCTGAATTCATTTCAGAACTTTGTCTTGAATACTCCGATATCTTCTATTTGGAAGGCGACCAACTGACCTTTACGAATGAAATTAAACACTCTATAGATACCAACAATGCGAAACCATCTTTCACAAAATCATATCGATACCCCCAAATCCACAAGCAAGAAGTAAAAAGCCAAATATCCAAAATGCTAGATCAAGGGATCATACGCCCTTCTAACTCCCCATGGTCATCTCCAGTATGGGTAGTTCCAAAAAAATTGGACGCTTCCGGAACACAAAAATGGCGTGTCGTCGTTGACTACCGGAAACTAAACGAACTGACTATAGACGACAAGTACCCTCTTCCAAATATATCTGACTTACTCGACCAACTCGGCAAATGCCAGTATTTCACCACTCTCGACTTAGCTTCTGGATTTCATCAAATTGAAATCGACACCAAAGACATTCCCAAAACTGCTTTTACAGTCGACAATGGTCACTATGAATTTGTTAGGATGCCTTTTGGTCTGAAGAATGCTCCATCAACGTTTCAACGGGTTATGGATAACATTCTTCTCGGAATCCAAAACGAAAGATGTTTAGTCTACATGGACGACATCATCGTATATTCCCCGACAATTCATGAGCATATAGCCCGTCTCACCGATGTTTTCAAAAGACTACGAAAAGCCAATCTGAAAATACAACCCGACAAGTGCGAGTTCCTTCGCAAAGAAGTCGCGTATCTAGGCCATCTTATAACTCCTGAAGGCGTAAAGCCAAATCCCTCAAAAGTCGATTGCATTCTCAACTTTCCCCAGCCAAAAAACCAAAAAGACATTAAATCATTTCTAGGTTTAGCTGGCTATTATAGGCGGTTCATTCCAAACTTCGCTAAAATTTCCAAGCCACTAACAAAATTACTTCAAAAAGATGTCCCCTTTCAATTTGACTCAGAATGCGTTAAATCTTTTGAACAATTAAAAATTGCTCTTACATCTACCCCAATTCTCATATACCCTAACTTCGAGGAACCATTTATTCTCACAACTGACGCCAGTTCTTTTGCTATCGGCGCAGTTCTTTCTCAAGGTCCTATAGGTAAGGATTTGCCCATAGCCTATGCCTCGAGAACCCTTTGCAAGGCTGAGACTAAGTACTCTACCATCGAAAGAGAACTTCTTGCTATAGTATGGGCTGTCAAGCACTATAGACCGCTAATTTTTGGACGTAAGTTTCTACTTCTGACCGACCACCGCCCGTTAACGTGGTTATTTTCAATCAAAGACCCTGGAAGTAGACTTGCCAGATGGCGCCTCAAACTCGAGGAGTATGATTACCAAATAATCTACAAGCCCGGCAAGGTAAATAAAAATGCCGACGCTCTCTCTCGCATTAAAGTTAACAACTTTAATGAATACGTATCCTTTCAGACAAACAATCATCTAACACCGTTTGCAGTACTCCCAACAAACGAGACTGACGATGACTCACGAGAACCAGACACAAAAAGTCCCACTAACTTCCATCAAATTTCTGAGGAGTTCAGAACTTTTGTAGAGCGATACCAGACCGTCTCACTAATAGACTACGACAAAATTCAATTTTCTAACTGCCAACTATTAGACAGAGAAAACAAAAACATTCTTGTATTCCCCCAAGGTTCTCTCATGAAAGATTTTCACCACGACATCATTGAGGACATTTTTGAGGAAAATGCCGATTTTCACACCCCACGAATAAACGTTTTTGCAAGCAAAAGTGTCAGAAAGAGACGCTATCTCATCGTCCCTCTCCCTTCTGACCCCGAAGTAGTTAACGAGATTCTTTTCGCATCTTTATACAATAGTAGAGATGTGTTTACGGAAAACGAAATATACTGTGTTGAGAATAACATAGATTTGCCCATTCTGGAAATGCTTTCGTTCATCTTTTCCGAAATTGATGTAAAATGGAAAGTTTGCCAAAATATCGTCCAAAAGGTTGAGAAAGAGCAAATACCTATAATTCTCGACCAATTCCATAATGGCAAAAATAATATACATCGAGGTATCAATGAAACCATTCGCAGAATAAAGGAAAAATACAATTGGCAAGGACTAACTAAAGACGTTGACAATTTTATCAAAAACTGTCAGACTTGCCAGAAGGCAAAAGTTTACCGAAAAAATCTCGACAGCCCACTTGTCATTACTGAAACCCCACGGACACCCTTTGAACGTGTCAACATCGATATCCTAGAAGTCCCAACAAAAAACTACGCATTGACTATCAGGGACGAACTAACAAAATTCTCTCAGGCCTACCCCATAACTGACAAATCCGCAAAAACCGTTGTTAGTACGTTACTACTATATTTCCAACACTTCGGTACCCCATTACGGATACACTGTGATTATGGCAGGGAATTCGACAACGCTCTGATGAGAGATTTGTGTAAGCTATTTGATATCAAACTGTCCTATTCTAGTGTGGGACATCCCCAGTCGAATGGTTCATTAGAACGATTCCACTCGACCTTACTAGACATGATTAGAATCCACAAATTAGAAAATCCCGACGAACACCCCTTCAACATCCTTCCTTATGCAATCATCGCATACAACAACTCCGCAAACAAAACTCACGGATTCACTCCTTACGAACTTGTTTACGGACATACTTCGAGTAGGACTCCCGAAACTCTGTACAACCAACAATCATTGATAACTAAATACATCCGAGATCTCAACAACCGTATCACACACTATTATAAAATCGCTCGTGAAAGAACAGAAGTTCAAAAGCACAAAGCGAAAGCCCGATTCGATAAACATGTTTCCGAAAATCTCCCGAATTATCAAATAGGCGATAAAGTCTATATCAAAGAATCCCAAATCAAGGACAAACTCCAAAATAAATTCAATGGTCCTTTCGAAATCCTGGAGATTCACAAAAATTCCGCGACATTACTAAATCCAAAAACCAAACAATAAACTAAAGTAAATTTCGACAGGATGAAACCTTTCTCAGAAAGTTAATTTCTGTTTCAGGTTGTGCCTGCTGTTCGGATCAGCAGTAACCCAATATCAAGTCGAACCTATAAATAACACATTAGGGATATACTACCACAACGAAGCCCAAATAACCGTTTCTAACAATAAATGGACACTTTTGGTCCACAAAAATATTTCGGCCCTCGAACACGTTTTCACGACAAATAATAGACTTTTACAAACACTTATCGAAACTGTTAACTATAAATCTTTCGCAATGAATTACTTCCGCTCAGATGTACAAACTCATATAAATCTTCTAAACCAAATATCCACCACAATTAAAGACAAATTTATCGAAATAAATATTCAGCATACTTGATGGCGCAGGTACTCTTTTCAAAGCAATTACCGGAAACTTAGACGCGGATGACGGTAAATATTTTACTGATAGTATCACTAGGCTCAATCAAGGTCAATTACAAATAGAAAATTTACTCAAAAACCAAATCAGTGTAACTACCTCTGTCATTAAAAACTTCAACGAGACTTTAACTCTTTAACAGCAATATGAAAAAACTAGAAACTACAATCGGAAAAATTAACGATAAAGTCGGCTATATCGAAACAAAACTTATGTTGCTCGAATTATGCGAGAAACTAATGGAGAATTACCTTTACTTGGAAGATAGCCTAAATGATGTGCTAAATTCAATTACTTTCGCGCGTCTTAAAATCATACATACATCTATTTTAACGCCGGAACATCTCATTACGGCATTGCAAGAAATATCGCAAAACCTAATAAAAAACAATCTTCCACTACCAATAAAATACTCAAGCATTGGACAATACTTGGAAATTATCGAGTTAGAAGCTTTCCAAACAAACTCTGATCTTATTTTGTCTTAAGAATTCCATTAGTAGAACAACAACCATACACCCTTTTCCGGTTATACCCTATCCCAATTTACGATGACAGAACTGGATTACATCACCTTTTGTCTTTTACTCAAAAGTACCTCGCGAAAAACGAAGACTCTTTAATGTTTATTTCAATCAAGGACTTGAGCGCGTGTAAACCGCTTGCTATCGGAAGAAAATTGTGTCCCGACCTATACGCCTATCCTATAGACTCTAACGCACCGTGTGAGGTGCAACTTCTGAAAAGTATTCAAAATGTGCCGGACAATTGCAGGAGTGCAGTAATTTTTAGTCAGGGTTACAGTGTCCAAAAACTTGAACAAAATATGTGGCTTGTCGTGACCTCCGAACCTTTACGTGTTGTGGTGAGTTGCAATCAAAAGAACTCAACTACTTTAACTCTAGTGCACAACTCCATTCTAAAACTCCAATCGGAGTGTAGTGCCTTTGTAGGTGTTACTAAGGTCCAGGCTGAGTCTGGAAAAGAAACAGCCCTTTCCGAAGTCTATCACACAGTTACAGTACCTTACAACTGTTGCGATACAGTTCCAGAAAAGGTACAAATTCCCGAGCTGAAACCCTTTGACATAAGCAGCATCAACGTGGAGGAACTGGACGTTGCGAACCATAAATTAGAACAGTACTCCAGAGACCTAGATGGTCTTATAAATCAGCCTTTCCTAACCAAGAACATCTCTTGGTTTACGTATACGACAATAGCTGTTGTCATGATCATTTCAGCGATCATGATTTTCAACATCATCAAAAAGAAAATTGAAAAGCGCCCAAAAGCCCAAGAAAATACCGACCAACCGACGACGCCTTCATCGTCTCTAAGAATGCTGCCTAAACTAAGGCCAGTATTAAAACCAAACCCGATCACAGAGACAACTGTATAAACATTTAATTTATAACAATGTATTTTTTTTTGTATGTTTACCCATATTTTATGTATTACCCTTTTTATTTTATTTACTAACCATTTATCGTTGTTATATTATATAAGTTTCATTTTTGACTTATTATTGACACTAACATATTTTATATTAACAATTTTAATTTTATTTTCGAATTACCTTTGTAATGTTAATACTACCATTTGACATTCCTAGCGATATTTTGTTATTTACAGATGTTTCATTTTTATTAAAAAGTTGATGTAAAGCATCAACTTTTCATGTATAAGGGGAGTTGTTATATGAGAAGTGCACTAACTTACAATTTACACGTTAAAGTTACCATAGGTGCTTGAACCGTAATTGACTTCACACAAGTATCATATTACAACTTCCTAGAATTCTTAGAAATCACGTAGACGCTTTGTTCACATGAAAACTGATGACATAGCGTCAGCATTTTTACGTTATAAATGTAACCGAAAACAATTCTCAGTGTTCATTAATTCATTTAACTTCATAACTATAATATTGTCTTTGTAACTTAAACATTTGATTTTTTTGTAATAAATATATTTTTTTTAAAAAGTGAATTTAGTGAAACCAAATCTAAATATATATATATATATATATATATATATATATATATATATATATTCCTATACATTTCAAATGTAAAAATATTATCTTTTACTGTACAACCTTTCCAATGTTCATTTGTGCTGTAAAGTTAATTCTAAATTCAATCTCAACTAACTTTTCGACTGATGAATAAATAAATGATATCGAAAGCTCCACAAATATAGTTAAAAAGAGTATAAATTTATATATTGGATGCTTCCCAATAGCACGATAGCATTCCAGAATTTTGTACTTCTATACAGCTGTGACTTCCTTTGTGGTTTATATATATATATATATATATATATATATATATATATAAATTAGTTGAGTGAATATTTTCTTCATTTTAGGTCGTTACAAATAATAAGATTGTGTTTATTTCATATGTTTTAATGATGCCATTTTGGCCATGTTTTTGACCTTTTTTAAATTTATTCTAAAAGTACAGCATTAGTAGATACTTATGAAGTCACAATTTTTTCTGCTAAACATTTTACATTTTTTTACTTGACACGATAGAAACTTTTTCTATCATTGTCTCTGAAAGGACACACAATTTTAGTTTTTAATTTTGTGTGAAGTAAAAAAATGTAAAATGTTTAGCAGAAAAAATTGTAACTTCACAAGTACTAGTGCTGTAGTTTTAGAATAGATTTGAACAAGACCAAAAACATGGCTGAAGTATTATCATTAAAATATATGAAATAAACACAATCTTATCATTTGTAACAACCTATCACATATGCCCTCTTCAGGTTGGTTTACATTATCCTCATATGAATCAGCTTATACTTTTTGTCAAGTAACTAGAAATGGGCCAGGCAGAAAGAGGAACCATGTGAACCATTCAAAAAGAGGGCAATACTGGTACTCAGTCAATACACAGTTATTTTACAAATAACCCAGAATGATGATGATCAGTTATCAACTATATGGAAGCTGGAATACATAAGACATGTGTCTTTTGAAAGTCTATAAAATTGTGAATCAGTTTAATTTCAGTTTTATGTTTTATATTAACATCATATGTTTTATTTTCTGTTGCCATCAATCTTTCACCACTTCTAATAAATCTTGTAATTGCTTCTTCCATTGGATGTTGGTTACCCAATAACCATTTTTCTCAAGCACCTATAAAAATATTTGCATCTTAACAATACAGCTAAACTTCAAGTACCTGAAAAAAAAAGAACTGTAATGTGTAATCAAATTGTAATATAATGATCACTGTTTTAAGATCTAGCTATAGTTTATATACTGGCTGCTAAAATTTGTTTTTTTTTATTTAAAATGAACTTAAAGTTTTGTTAGGAGGAAACTTTATAATCTTTATTTAGGTATAATAAATATAAAAAGAATAAAATATATGAATTAATAAGTCTCGATGAATCGTTTACACGTTTTATGTTTAGTTCATGAACGATTTATCTATTTATTAGTTAGCTTCAACAAATACATATAAATATGTACAAAAGTCAAACCAACATGAACAATAAAATTATTAAATGATTCCATAATTAATATGCAATATATACAAACTTATAAGTCACTACAGACTCACAAATTATTAATTTTGGAAAAAATGTTGCCTGCATTGGCTTTTTGCCCTTTCTTCCTAACCAAATATATTTCTGTAACTTCTGGTCCTGAATTATACTGAGCATTGTTAATAGATTGGGTCCCCAATTTTTGAGAGCTCAACCTATACCTAAGTTAAAAAAAATTAAAATGATTAGATATACCTAAGATTTAAAAATAAACAAAGTCCTGTTATTTTTAAAGATTTTCGTATTTTTGTTCATTAACTCTAGCAACAACTTGGTTTTCAAAACAATACATGTTTTTTCATTACATTCCTCAAACTTCAGTAACCTTAAAAAATTGTATACATAATTGTATACGATAAAATATTCTTACCTTTGTTGGGAAAGTTCCACAAATCATCGAATGCTAATTCGAATTAGTATTATACAATGAATGCTCAAAATTAAATAACACTTATTGCCACAAAATTCAGTTCACTAAGCGTTCATAACTTTCTTCAAACAACAAGCGCCAAAATTGAGTGAGCAATCAAAATGGCTAACCACAACACAATCGTCACAATCGGTAATTTTTGGATTTTATTCGTACGCCATCATTTAAGCAGTGTTGTCACATTGTTACTCTTAGCGTAACAAACTGCTTACATTTTTACATACAAATCAGTTGTACCACATTTAAATTTAAATGATGCTAAAATAATTGTGAAACAATGATAAATAAACAAAAAGATCTATTTTACAATAATATTCAGTAAAGGTATACTTACCTAACAATTAGTTAACTGTCACTTAAGGTTAACGTTTTTAGTGAATTGCTCGAAATTAGTTACAATCTGGCAATGGGGTGCAAACTGTCGTTTAGATTTTAGAAAATGCGGTATGTTTAAAATCATTCATGTTTTATAACACAGTTAAGGTAACAATTATTATTTAAATTGGAAATACGTTCCTAATTAAATAGAATATGAGTCTCTCAAATTATTATATTAGAAATATAGAGATTAAATATTTGATTTGAATTTATTTAACATGTAATACGTGTATGCAATTAAGTTTAGGTAAGAAATATTGAACAGGTACTTCAATGTCTAAAAATTGTTTTTCCCAAAATTTCCGAAAAAGAATCTTTATGGATGTTCCTGGTACGTACTGATGGAGGTCCATATTTAAATTTCTATACTGAAACGGTAGAGGACATCCTCAGGATGTCCGATTAAGGTGTAGGAGTGGTCTAGAACATTTGGATCTGAATATGATCAAAAACAGGGCAAGACCTGTGCTTTGTGGGAAGGAGCATTAATGGTGTAGAAACTTGCACTTATCGACTTATCGACATACACAGTATAAAAATAAAAACATGATTTGTTAGATAAACATGACTTTAATTTGATATCAGTTATACGTTAAAGGATGGCTTCTAAGTGACGTTTGAGTATGATGGCCTCCTTATATCAATTTTACGTAAAGCTCAGACTTATTTCTTACATAACGTTATGGCGGCATTATTATATCACTTTTATGTTACATCTTGACGTGTAACTTATGTAACTGTAAGATTTACTTGTTATGTAAATAATATATAAATATATGACTTTGAAGTGATGTCACAATATGATGAAAATATTATATTTTATTTATGTAATATTTAAATCATAATCATGACGTCATATTAAAGTCAGATTTTGTGTCAGTATTATGTCATAATGATGTCATACTAGGTAACATCAAATAAAAGTCATCAATAGAGTCACTATTATGTCATATCTATGTAAAAATTGTATGATTTCTATATGATCTATCTATGACGTCATATGAATGTCATGTGTTCACTGGGTAACTGACCGTGCTTTTCAATACAACGCACCTCCCAGGATAGCCTTTTATTTGCCCATAAATATTTTGTTCAGTTCGATCAGGGATTATTGTTGAGGATTGCGCAACAATTTTTTTATTAGGCGTTGTGGTGTGGCCATTTATGAATCTAAAGAAGGCAAATCGTAGATAGAACAAACCTTTGTTGGCTAATCAAATCCATTCCTAATATAAAATCATCTTCTACTAGGACCCTATACCGGATCCTGTTACCACCTGTCTAAAGTTGTAAATCTGCCTCGCTCTCTATTAAACAGATGGATAATTGGCCAGATTTCGCATGATCTCAAGATTATGAAGTTGACATAGCGGCGTCGGTGACAAATATGATGACGTTTGCTCGGTAATTAATGGTATCCTTGTTGTAGAATCTTCGGATAGGTATTGGTGGAGGCTTAATCAGCCCCGTATGCTGACTACTGAGTGAGGCTGTTGCATTGGCTAAGCCTTAGTCTGGATATTTTCATGACAGCCTCTACTTCCAGAGTATGAATCAAAGCTTCACTATTCTTTCTTATGCCACAAAGACTCAAATTTCTTTAAGTATCAACATCTCCGATACCATTTATAAAGTCTTTGTAGTCAACTGGTCTTTAATGTCCTGAGCTAGATCTGGACATGGGAGATGTGTTAAGCGTCCAATGTGTGCTTCAAAGTCTTGTAGACTCTCCAGATTTTTGTGCTTTCTCACTCACTTGCACTTGTTATGCCTGACAGCCATTGGTTGAAATACTTTTTATTTTGGGCTGAAATTATCTTGTCAAAGTTTCCTATATAGAATGAATGAATCTATTGGAATGCCCCTCAAAAAATTACAACAGGTAGACTTTTCTTGGCTATCCCATCGAGTAGCTGCTTCCATTACTTGAACTAATCGTTAATACATAGGCTAATTTGAGTCGCCATCAAATGTGAGTGGTTTTATAAAAGAACCATTGGTACTTACGGTATTCTTCGATTTTAACATCTCTATTCGTTGATTATCTATTTTATTACTTTTTGTTGCTGATTGTCATTAATTCAATCGAGATACATAAAGTAGTCGAAATGAATGGATTCGTTTATAACGGATAAATTGATTTTGATTAACAAACTGTTTATTAACATCAAAGCTATCGAACTCTGTTAGCAAATACACTTACTGGAACTCTTAATTAATTGATACTGGTGATAACTATTCGATTATGGTGCAGTGCGACTAGTCTAGCTAAATAATATAAAAATGAATTTGCCAAACAAAGCTTACACCCGTCAAAGTTCATCGAAATAATGCAGAAAGTAAAAAGTATCAAATAACATCCCATTCAGCTACGCTACTTCCCACAATGGGAAGGTTACAGAAGCTAAAAAGTAGTATTTCTCATCCAAAAACCATAAATCCGTGTATTTCTTACCAATATGTACGTTGATGGAAACAACATTCATTAAACTTTTTAAATTCATTCGGTATTAACAAATACTCATATAAAGATTCTAAATACTCATCAAACTGTCCCATAAACAACATGGACTTATATTGATAGTAGACTAACAACATCCAACCGAATACCCGCTATTCATCTAGGAAGTACTAGTGGCACACAGTTAAGCTCCCAACGATATCCTAAGAACTGAATACTATAAAGAATTAAACTCCACTCTAGCACGAAGGTTGCAATATATTAGTGATGTGCCGTTATTAACATAGCTGCTATTAAACAACTATTATTTACTCGATAACAATAGCAACTGTTATTGCCGACTAAAAATAACAGATAACAGATATAAGTTTATTACAGCTTAGCGCTAATCAAACAATAACGTAAACAGTTCTAACCTCAACTGCCTTTTCGAATAACAATAACAGATCGACCGAAAACTAAACGACTGAAAAAACAGTTGTTCTGTTTCGACCGATAACGCACACAGCAGTTTTCATACACAACGTTTCTGTTCGCAGTTGTTGAAAATAAAACGTAGGCTGAATACCAAAAGCTCTTAACTGATTCGTACTGAACGCGCTGAACGGCCAAGCAGAAAAACATTATTGAAAAATTTAACAGGAGTTTGTCTGATCTTGCAAACGTAATAATAACGTTCAGATATACTTTCGTTCATCGTTGTCATTGCTGAAATCTTGACAATGTAATTATAAATGAGCGAATTTTAAATATATTATATGTATTAGAAATTATATTAAGGGTTTATATTTTATTATTATTATAATGGTTTATGTTTTTGAAAAAAATATATTTAAATTGTTTCTAGAATATTAACATATAGTGAATTAGTTCTTTACATTAATTAACGAATATTAACATAAGCCACAAATAAGACAATTCTTTATATTGACCACGGTATGAAAATGATGTACCAATATTTAATTAAAAAATAGTTCTAAGTAAGAAGTAAGTAGGTAATTACAAATGTTTTAAAATCATCATTTCTTTGTTGATTGTTTCAGTCTCCACTTGATGAAATTTCATTGTTAAAATTACTTAAAAACAACAAACACCTGGTTAAATTTTCACTTTTTTATTTATTTTTAATTTGATATGTTTTGCCAAGTCTGGCTTCATTAGAAATTGGAAATACAAGGAATGCCAAATTTATATTTCTTAGAAAGAAAGTATAGATAGGGTAATAAAATAATTAAGGGTTTCGTCTTAATTCGGGGGATTTCTGAAAAAGTGGTTGTGGTGTAGCTCAGGTAAATTATACATTTATAAAACATTGTTGACAACAGATGTGGATAATATAATATTATTTAAAACTGGTTGTTCAGATGTATGATCTGTGGTTCAGATTAAGTAAGGGAGATGAATTGGTATCAGTTTGAACATTCAAGAATTCGGAGAATTTTGTTTTTGCTCGTTTCCAGGGATTCATGAAGGCATAATTTTTTACTTTTGTTTTGTAAATCTAAATTTTGGGATATATTTTGAGGTATATGGTGTTCTGAGTGTTCAGAAAATGTAATTTATTGAGCTCTCATTTTCAAAAGCATTAGAGTGTTCACGCCATCTTGAATTGAACGATCTTCCAGTGTGACCAATATAGAAGTTGGGGCAACTCCCACAGTTCAACCTGGTGACACACGAGTTAGAATTTGTGACTCTTATCTTTTTTGTTTTTTATATGTCTAGGTAAATTATTGTTTGTTATCAAGGCTGTATATATATTTCTGTTCTGTAAAACAGATTCCATAGAATGTGAGAGTATGTTATAATTTAGGTATGGGATTGGGGTCAGTGGGATATATTTCTTTGTACTTTATCAGTAGATAACCGCCTTCTATGACGCGAGTTTCCAGTTTTTGAGAAAAGCCTATTGCAAGACAATGACTTAGCAACAGTGCCAAACAATCTCTTCCCATAATCCCTTCAATTTGGATAGTTAGATATATTCATTAATATAATTGAGAATTACGCCAGGATTAAATATATAATATTTCCATAACAGCACTACCAAGCATAAAAAATAAAACGTCAGAAGATTGTTTGGTGTATTTTAATTTTTGGTTCTGTATTTGCAGTTTAATATTATTCTTAAACATACAAAATTGCAGGAATAATAAGTCTTACAAATATATTCTATATCGTACTAAATGCGAAGATCTCTATCATATTAGTAGCCAACCGAGATGAATTTTGCATATTTTAGTTTCTTACCAAGAGATGGCGACAGCAATTTTCAGCGTAAACAATATAACTGTTATCTGTTATTTTCAGTTGTTATTTGCAAATAGCAATAACAATAGCAACTGTTATTTAAATTTATCAGTTTTGCCCATCTCTACAATATATAGTTCTCTATTTCTGGGTACATTAATAAAATTTTGGCATTCTACCTGTGTTTGACTTTAATTCTGTAAATTGTAATATGCGAAAAAAACGATTTTTATAAGTATTTAAAATTTTCTTTATTATCTGTGAGTTACATATTATTAATTTGTATGGTTTATTATCATGGTCTATATTAATGTTTTAGTGTAAGTTGTGGAATATTGGCTAATGATATTTTGAACCGACTTCAAAAAGAAGGAGGTTCTCAATTCGTCTGTATTTATGTTTTTATGTTTGTTCAGCGATTACTCGCAAACGGCCTAGAAAATGGGGAAAAACTTTTTACCGATTTTCTTTTATACTGTGTTTTGGTGAAGATTAAAAAATATGGAAAAAATTTTATTCGGAACATGGGATATCTTAAAAAGGGATTAGATCAGTTCGGGGATATCCCGAAGTGGACCCATATATTTTTGTCAGTAACATAACTTGTACTAGAAAATCAGGAAAAACCTTTTTAACGATATTTTTATACAGTAAGTTTTGATGGAGTTGCTGGTATTAATCAAAATAAATGTTAGTTAATATGTATATACAGTGTGGATGCATATATCAAACGATTTCTTTTTATTAATAATTTGAAGAGAAAAAGTTATTCTTCGTACACAGATTTGCATAGCCTAAAACGTATACAGTAATCATTCTATGTCACTTTTTTAACTGTAGACAAGTTTTGTCATCAAAGAGGAATTTTGATTACAAATTAAAGTTTCTTCATTTTTGTTAAGATCTAAAATTGTTATCAAATAGAAGTACTTAGAACTAAAAACTGCATCTACTTATGCCATTGCACTAAAAATTGTATAATAAGTATTTATGTAACTTTTCCAACTGTATACTAGGTTTCAAAAGTTAAATCAATTTTGTTTAAAAGTGAGGTACCTTTATTTTTTTATAATATCTCAAATTGAATTAAAAACTGCATCCAATTGTGCTGTATTATTAAAAATTGTAATAAAATTGATTGGAAATAAATTGAAATAAATTTCCGTTAATCAACTTTAAGGTGGAGGTGCTCAGTTTGTTTCTATATACAGTGTGTCTTCATAAATTGAATTAAAACGTAATAACGTTCTCATGAATATTATATTGAGAAAAATTTATTCTTCATAAAAATATTTGCATGGTCGGAAACATATACTGTAATCATTACATGTCACTTTTTCAACTGTATAGGAGGTTTGTCAGCAAATATGAATTTCGCTTAAAAGTAAAATACCTATAAAATTCTTATCAAACAAAGGTAATAAGAATTACAAAATGCATCTAGTTATATCACTTTTGCAAATTGTGTACTAGGTTTGATAAAGAATATAAATTTTGTTTAAGTTAAGTATCTTTACTATTAATAATAACTTAAATTGTTATCAGACGAAGCTAACTAGAATTGAAAACTACGTCCTATTTATGCAATATCAATTAAAACTTTATAACTACTTATTATAAGATTCTGCGGAGACGTGACTATTAAATAAATTTAATACATATACATATCTAGAAAACAAGTTATTCTATTCAATAGTAAACGAGGTTGGTCAAGCTAATAAATGAAAGTATATTACCTTATTTTAGGCGATATCGAAAAAGTTAATTACATTTGAACACTGCATCCAATTAGGTCATTGCAAATTTTAAAATAAATACATTTAAAAAAAACAAAAAAGTATTTTGCTACAACAATTAAATACTTTTTCTGAAGTCAGTGCCAATTTGAACAGCAATGTTGCGAAGTACAACTTCCCAATATAGTTTCACTTTAGCTTGGCACCGACTTCATAAATAATATTTTTCTACAACAATGAAATACTAATTGTTCTAACAGAATATAATATCATGCTATTTAGTTATTTTTTTTTGTTTATTTAAATGTATTTATGTATTATTCTGTTATAATAAAATTATTAAGAGAGGGTCCCACTCAAAAAATATCCATATTGTTACGAAATTTACCCAAAGCCGACCCTGTTTCATTTCAATACGACAACAAAGGCTTTGAGATAAAAAATGGTTCTCGAAAAGACTCGGCACCTGTAGGAGTGATGATGATATTTACTGGAGAATTCGACGCTGGTTTTATAAAGGAAGCACGCCACCATCGCAGTTCAGTTATACCGCGAGGACTAGTGTATATGGGAATGTATTGTGATATTTGAATCAGCTGTTTTAATGTAAATAAAGTTCTAGAAAAGTGAAAGTGAATATTAGTTTTACAATTTTAAATTGAACCCACGGACTTTACAACAATTTGGTGATCAGAAGTAGAGGATTAAGTGCAGTTAAAATCGTAATTTGATTATGGAAACCCGTAGTATGGACGAAACTACCAAAGAAATAGTCAAGCAGATTACAGAGGGACTGGACGAAAAAATTGCACAGATTCTAGAAAAATGTGACAAGAAGGAAAAACAACATCAAGAAGAAATTCAACGAAGGTTAGTAAAATATTTTGATGAAAAACGTAAAATAGAATTAGAAAAACTTGTCACTACGATGAAAAGCGAACAACAAAATCTTGTTTCCACTATGGAAGAAAAACAACAAAATCTAGTTTCCACGATGAAAAATGAACAACATAATTTAATTGAAGGATTATTCTCGAAATTTCTAGAAAAACAAGATCAAATTGAATTGAAACGACACGAAACTGAAGACAAAAGACAACTGCAATTTGAACAATTAATGCAAATAGTAGGACAAGTTAATGAAACAATTAATGAAAGAATGCAAATAGTTGAGTCAGATATAAAAGAGATAAATGATGACACTAAGACCATAAAAAATACCGTGGATACTCTTGAAACAAAAGTAGGTGATCTCGATTCCATCCAAAGCCAGGTAAAATTTGAAATCCATTCAATTCAAGACACAGTTCAAGATCAAATCAGTTCCATCAAGCAAACAGTACACATTGAAGTAGAAGATAAAATCAGTGCCTTCCAAAATGAGCTAGAAACAGAAATTAAAAAAATGCAACAGGACATACAGCGAGGAAAATACCAGAACACCGTGAGTACCAGAGGTTCCGTTAGTAAACCACCCACATTTGATGGCAGTTCATCTTGTCCCATGTATAAACGGCAATTTGAGGCCGTGGCTACAGCTAATGGATGGGATAATCAAGAAAAATCTACTTCTCTGGTAATTTCGTTAAGATGTCCGGCCCTAGAACTCCTCCAAAGCATTCCAGTCGATGAACAAGGCAATTTCGACAAGATTATCGCCATCCTAGACAAACGATATGACAATCAATCCTTGTGCCAGGTATACCAAGTCCAACTGAGTGGAAAAACGCAAAAACCCGGTGAAAGCCTCCACGAATTCGAAGCAGAGATTAGACGGTTAGTTCACTTGTCCTACCCAGACCTGCCAGAGGAAACGAAAGACCAGTTGGCCACACAGGGTTTCATAAACGGCATCAGAGATGTGGAAGTACAAAGAAATCTTAAGGCTAAGCGGCGTCAAGAAAAGTAATGAAGCTCTTCTTCGGGCTTTGGAAGTAGAGGCCGTCATAAACATGTACAAGCCGAGGGTCCGAGCAGTTTCCTTTAACCAGGAAGAGTCAGAGTCATCAAGCGCTGCTGGCTGATCTGAACAAAATATTAGAACGGTCACAAAGATCTGACACCAAGGGGGCATGTTACCGCTGCGGACGGACAGGACACTTCCTACGTGATTGTCGAGTGAGGCCACCTGAACGATCACCGACCAGGGGTAATCAACAGAACAGCCACATGTCCAGGGACCGTCAGCCAGTCAGCATAAGGGGGCGAATGCTGACTAACCCTCCACCAGCCCCCAAAACGTTATCCATCCGGGGATTTTGCCGAGATAGCGGCAGCCTAGTCATCAGAGGCACCATCAATGGGCGAGCAGTTACCATCACAACCGATACGGGCGCCGTTGTGTCCATTGCCAAGTCCAGGGTTTTGAGAGCATCAGAAATTCGGCCAGTTACCAATAACATCCAGCTCAGAACAGTCACCGGCGAGTCCATGTCAGTACAGGGCGAGGCAGATGTCGTGCTACAGATAGGGGACAACATGATCCGGCATAGGGTCCTGGTAGCGAATATTGAGGACGATTTTATACTGGGAATGGACCTAATTAGCCAGCATGGATTTATGTTCGACCCGAGATATGATGTTCTTCGGTTCCTAAATGAGGAATTTGTATTGACACGGCCCGTCAGCACATCAGTCACCCCCATAAAAATTGTGGCAAAGTCTTCAGCTAGAATTCCCGGTCGAACGGAACAGATTATCCATGGGCAGCTAGGCAGCAATCCTGGGAGCTGCCTTGGAATGGTGGAGCCCGTACACTCAGCTCATGACTACTTAGTTGGACGGGCTATAGTTGAAACCGGACGAGATATACCAATCAGAGTCCTGAATTTGTCCAACAACGACATCAGAATTGCCAATGGTCAAGAAATAGCTTGTTTCGAGCCAGTAGAGACCATCATCAATTGCGAAGAAGAGTACCAGACGTCGGTGAAGGAGACAGGGCCCAGTAAAGAGTTCCTACAACAGTTTGCTGACCATTTGACACACCTGACACCAGAGAACCAGAAGAAATCCAAGCAATTTATCACAAACCACTGGAAAATTTTTAACAGTCAAGATGGAACCACCGGTCGCACCAACATCATCCAGCATCGAATAGATACCGGAAAGGCTCAACCCATCAGAATACCACCTAGACGACTACCATTGGGCCAACAACAGGCAGTCGAGGAAAACATCGAGTCCATGTTACAAAATGGAGTTATTGAGCCATCCATCAGCCCATGGTCTGCTCCCGTCGTGCTAGTCAAAAAGAAGGATGGAACCACCCGATTTTGCGTGGATTACAGAAGGCTGAATGATGTCACGAAGAAAGACAGCTATCCACTACCCCGAATCGATGACACTTTGACCACATTAGCAGGCTCCCGTTGGTTCTCCACACTAGACCTAAAAAGTGGATATTGGCAGGTTGGTCTACACGCAAACGACAGAGAGAAGACAGCGTTCTCCACCAGTAAAGGGCTGTTTCAGTTCACGGCCATGCCCTTTGGGTTATGTAATGCACCCGCTACATTTGAGAGGCTAATGGAGTATGTAATGAGCGGGTTAACATGGAGGACGTGCTTAGTATACCTCGACGACATTCTAGTCATGGGTCAGACATTCGACGACCATCTGAAGAACCTGGACGAAGTATTCTCCAGAATTAATAATGCCAACCTGAGACTCAATCCGAAGAAGTGTTCCTTGTTCCAAAAAGAAGTAGAGTTTTTGGGCCACGTATTGTCCGAGTCAGGAATCCGCACCAACGAAGACAAGATAGAAGCCATCCGTGATTGGCCAGTTCCAAGAGACAAACATGAATTCCGAAGCTTCTTGGGCCTCTGTTCATACTACCGGCGCTTTGTTGAGGGATTTGCCACCATCGCCGCCCCTCTACATCGGCAGACCACTGAAAAAGAGACCTTCCATTGGAATCAAGATTGCGAAACATCATTCAGGCGACTGAAGGCAGCACTATGTTCCAGCCCAATCCTAGCCTTTCCTACACAGTCCGGCAAGTTCATCTTAGACACCGACGCCAGCAACACAGGGTAGGGGGCCGTCCTATCCCAGGTGCAAGATGGTGAAGAGAGGGTGATCGAGTATTACAGCCGTGGATTCTCGAAACCGGAAAGAAATTATTGCGTCACCAGAAAAGAACTTCTTGCAATAATAAGGGCTGTAGACCATTTCCACAAATATCTCTATGGTCGTCATTTCTTAATCCGAACAGATCATGCCGCACTCAAATGGCTGCTGGACATGAAGACACCAGAAGGACAACTGGCCAGATGGATGGAGAAATTACAGCAATACGATTTCAAGGTGGAACACCGTGCCGGCCGTTCACACAATAATGCAGATGCCCTATCCAGAAGACCCTGTAGAGCGGAATGCGGACATTGTCTGAGGACGGAACAGCGGGAGGGTATCTCCATCAGGCAGATCCGAGTGCAGGCCGATGAAGACTAGACAACGGAACAGTGCATCTAGGACCAAATGGCTGATCCAGACATCGAACCAATCCTGTCACTCAAAACGAGAGGGGCACCTAGGTCACGATGGGACGAGGTAGCTAGATACTCCGGCGTACTGAAATCGTTATGGGCTCAATGGGACTCTCTAAGAGTAGACAATGGAATGCTCAAGCGAGTTTGGGAAAGCGCTGATGGACGAGAAACCAAGTCCCAACTGGTACTTCCAAAGAAAAAGGTACCAGCCATCCTGACCGAAGTACATGATGGAATTACCGAAGGCCATCTGGGCATGAATAAAAACCTAGACAAGGTTCGCCAGCGGTACTACTAGGTGAATTACTTCGAACACGTCAGAGCTTGATGCCGCAAATGTGCCATCTGTGCAGCCAGTAAGGGCCCGAAGACCCGGACCAAGGGCAGAATGCAGCAGTACAATGTGGGCGTCCCATTTGAGAGAATCACCATCGATGTCGCCTGTCCGTTTCCCGAGTTTGAGAGGGGGAACAAATACATTCTGGTCGCAATGGATTACTTCAGCAAATGGCCTGAGCCATATGCGGTACCCAACGGCAACCACGGTAGCGACGGTGCTAGTAGAACAACTATTCAGCAGGTTTGGCGTCCCGATGGAATTACATTCAGACCAGGGGCGTAACTTCGAATCGAATGTATTCCAGAAGGTCTGCACGATGTTGGGGATCAGGAAAACGAGAACAACACCATTACACCCACAGTCAGACGGAATGGTGGAAAGATTCAACAGGACCTTAGAACAACACATATCCAAGGTCGTCAGCAATAACCAGCGCGATTGGGATGAGCATATTCCCCTATTCCTGTTGGCATATCGCTCTGCCGTACATAATAGTTCCCGAGCTATATTTTGTGGCGTAGAATTCTGAACAGATTTCAGTTTAGCAAAAATAGACCTAATTGAATAAAACAATTTTTCAAATTTATTGCGTATGTCATCCTCAAAGTCAAAATCATCGTCTGCATCTGAAATCAAACCAACAATCGAATTGTGATGTTTAAAAATTCTGCAAAAAAACAATTCAACGTCGTCACCTCTTAAGGCTTTCTCGGCAGGAAAATAAATATCTTCTAATCTTTTAAATTCCGATTGTAGATGATTTTTAAATTTTTGACATCTTAAAATAAATTAAAATCACTGTAACGCCACTGAACAAGTCTAACACGTTAGAACGAAAATACTATTCAAAAATTCTACAATGTTTTACTGTTAGGTAGAAAATATCTCACCAAATGTCAAATAAATTCAAAACGATTTAGCAAAATAACCAAACAAACGAAACGAGCTCTTGTAAGTTTTTTAACGCGGCAAAAAATATGCGAAATTTATTTCCAACGGAATGAATGAATATTCCGAACTTGCTTTCTCTTTTAACAAATAATGAATGCGAAAATTCAGTGTGGTTTTCAACAATAATTGCAACGAAAAATCAATGGTTTGATCGATAAACTTTGCACGGAATTAACTCAAATTGCATCCGGCTCGAAGTTGGACCAAATTATGAAATGTCTTCAATGACACATTACATATAATATCCAAAAAAATGTATGAATTAGATGTTGCGCTTTTAGTTCAATGCTGGTTCAATGCAAGTACGTAATTGACGAAGGACCTTTAGCGGAACAATCAATAAAACACGTGCCGTCCCGTAAATGAAATCACCAAATAAAAGTTAATCACTCACCTTTTAAGTCGAAGCCCTGCAGGTGGTGTTTTCTTTGTTCTTCTTTTTTCAGAGGCTATCCCCGCAGCGGCAGGAACTGTTTTTAGAGCTTCGTCTGGACAACACGTTACACAAAAAAAATAGCGACGTAATGTTCAAAAAATGCGGGTTCAACAACAAATGATGCGCTTTTGTAAACACAAAAGAAACAAAATGAAAGCGGTTTAGCGGTTGTTACGACCGGAACTAATAACTCGTGGAATCGTAACACAATAACAACAAAAAGCGGCCGTCTTAAGACGGAATCAAAAAAGCGTCCGAATAGCTCGGAAGTCAATACACAAAAAACGAATACTGTCTTTATTTTACACGCAAAAAAAACTTAAAATTAGCATTAGCGTGACGGAAGGTTTTGGAAAAGGTGCAGAAGTTTAAAAATCAATGAAGTAATTCAATCAAATTTAAACAATACACTAAACAAATTGCGGGAACGCAACAACCCATTGATACGAAATAATTATTGAAGTTAACAGTTTGGTCTTCAGAATCAGTACTATCATTATAAGTGTTACAAATGTTACAATTTACAATAAAACTTTTGCAGATAATGTTTTTTTAACTCAAATTTGGAGCAAGAAGTACAGAGAACGGTCGTTTCATTATTCCAAGTTCCAACTGGTTTTTCAATAACAGGATGATTTGGGGATTTTTCAATACAATTCGTAGATAGCAAACTGTAAACATATTTAGGGTACATTTTATTTGAGCTGTTTCTGTTATAAAATTTTCCATTGCGCCGTATGCTAAAGTAAGGTAGGTACATTTTTTTGATGGTATTCCAGGGATTGTTTGTTAGCTTCATGATTTATTTGGGATTTATTCCAGCCATATCCAGAATCGTAAAAAATGTCGCTAGTTTTACCTTTTAGTTATAGTTTACGTTCTAGACGAAGTAGAGAGGGAATATAAAACTCTTAATAACATCAGATATATTTACATGACCAAGCGCGTGGCGGTACGCAATATCGCAAATGCGAATTTCTGTATTTCAAGTCTCGCTAACGGCCATAATACAATGGACAAATGACGGAACAATGTTGTACAATGTAGCCAGAATATCCATTGAGAAATATCTAAGATCGAACCGGAATAAGCAGAGAATTGAATGTTTTACGTGTTAGGTAAACTATCAAACACATAAAAAGAATTCAACTTATCCACACTGGAAAATAAATTCGTGCGATTGTAGCAGTTTTGTGTTGTCGCATCGTTCAGTTGGTTTGTTTTAGACTTTCGTTGAAGTGTGATTGTCAGATTGACGTACCCCCACTCGTACCGCACATATCACGTTTACGGATGACACAGACCAAGAACGAAAATTTGCGCTACTTAGTGCCGCCGAGCGCCCGCTGGAGTGATAATCCAAAATGTGAATTTTATATTTTTTCAATTTTGTGGTTAGCGCTTCTAAATCTGAGTAGAACTTTTCTGCAGTTTCTTCGTCAGTCTCAGCTGTGGGCGCATATATCAGCACAATGTTGGTATTTAAAGGTTTTGTGCGTAGTTAAATCAGCATCACTCTCTCATTGTAGGGCACGAAATTAGTGACATATTGTGGCACTTCCTTTTTGATTATTATGCCCACACAATGTTTATGTTCGCCATTTTGATATCCGGAGTATTAAAGTTTCACATCATCATGAATACATTGTCCTGCATTTGGCTACCTGACTTTGCTAAGCCCAAGAACTTTTATGTCTATTCTGTGCATTTCTAGAACTGCGGTTGTTATTTTTTCAGCCTTATTGAGGGTCGTAATGTTTCACGTTGCAAATTCGACTTATGGTTGTATTTCTCGTTTTCTTTCCGGAGTTGTTAGCCCCTATGCCCCATTCAAGGGACGACGGGGTCTCGGGGGCTTTTTATTTTGACGGTTTATCATTATGGTTATTATTGAGAGTTCATAGTGCAGTATGTTCTCCTTGCTTTCTGCACCGCAGTGTCATAACTGGTGAAATCAATAAGATATGATTGTTCAAATCAAACCTTTATAAATAGTATTTATAGTTCACCTTGGTTTGATAATGTCATAGCTGCTCCTCCATGCCATCTTCTATTACGATTCCTAAAAGGAGGGTTGCCACTTGCGCCAGGTCCGCCATATCGAGAATTGCCTATGTGTATTCAGAGAAGAGATCTCTGGTTTCTCATAGGCCGGGACACTGTTGGTGTATGATGCCACATTCAAGGCTGTAATAGTTTAGTATTTTGAAATTTTGAAATTTTGGTAACATGGTCAGAACGACAAGCGGTACCAAAAATTGATATCTTTACCTTTCGAGACGAGCTTAAGTCACACTACATCTTGAGGTAAGTTTGTTGATACATATAATTTGATGGTCTGCGTCTGCGTACGAGTATTCCCCAAAAATGAAAAAAATAGTTATTAAGATTCAGTTATTTATATTCAGTGATGCACATGGTGTTTACCAGACCTAACTAAAATTTAAGTTATTTAATTGTGTTATTTTTCAAAATATGAATGAGATTGCTACTAACGTTGGAATATACATGACATGAATGACAGAGTGAAATATTCGTATGTTACCATATTGACAAAATGCTATATATTTCACAAAGGTTAGCTTTTGAAAAGACGATTAGTGTAAAAAATAAACTTTTGGTGCCATTGTATCATTCTTTGTGTTTATATATATGTAATACACCAAATCTCTTCCAGCAACTGTTTATATAACCAGTAATTATTTTTGGTAAACGGTCAATGAAGAATCGATTGTGCTGTCACTAATACTAATATTTTTTACAACCCTTCTCTTATACGAATTTTATAAACCTGGAAAGTGTATCATTTAATGGGGGTACTTTTTTTGTTCCGCTGCCATGACGGGAACGTAATTTATACCAAAAGTTAAATTTTTTTCTCAACCAGGTCTAACTAATATAAGGTTTAAATAATGTGCTTTGTTAAGTATTTCATTGCTCATCTCTAGAAAAAGATTACTAAACATTTAAAACATATATGCCTTTTCATAAATGTCCATTGTGAAAGATAATACAAGTGACTGATTTAATCAAGGTGACTCAAAAACTGTGTTCCAGTAAGAGGAAAGAAACATGTTATGGAACAACAAAAAAATGATATTACTATTTATCATTCAACAACGAGAAATGACAGCGGAATTTAAAAGGGCGACACTAATCCTGTCTAACTACAAAGTTTGATATACTCTGATGGTATTTTAATTACTGAAGATAGCACCGAGAACATCACTCAATATATGGTATTACAACAAGTGGATACAGAAACCAAATGTGGGGAACAGAACAATAATTATAATGAACGTATCAGACGAACAACACAATATCATATGCGAAAAATATAGGCAGTATCAACTGTTGACTACCTTGGAAGATGGCGGAAAACTGGAAGGAGACATATTGAGTAGGAGAAGACAAATATATTATCCCAAACGAAAAGTATTGCTGCATCAGAAGGAAATTAGTAACAAGTTTTGAACTATCGAGTAGAAGTGGTCGCTAAAGAAAAACAAGAAAGCACAAGACGGAAATGATATATAATAACAAAATAGGTAAAAAAACATTTAGATATAAATCCATGTATGAGAAGTATTAAAGAGTGAAATACTCAAGTTGAAGAATTATAGAAAAGTGAGCAAAACATTTTAGATTAAGAAAAAAAAATGAGGCTTAATAAATCAAATTCATTAAGATATCGAAGAATAGCATCGTCTCTTATGTACCATGGAAATGTAACAACCAAGAAATTAAAATAGGCAACATATCAAGTTCGTTAGATCAATCGGTATTAATTCGCAAAAAGTATCGGCTCGCCGTTTTCAGTTCAAGAAAAAAAGTTCATCTTTTCCATGTCAAATAAAAGGATCTCCAATAAAAAATTCCCATTAGGAGCATGAAACCTCTTGATAAATGACTTATAAAACAGAGCCTTGATTGATTGTTTTACTTTAAAAGTGATCGCGAAACTTGGAGGGGATTTTTCAGTATCATTTGACTGACCCCACATTGTGCCTTTTGATAAATGAAATCATTCGTAAAATTACATTTTTTCTTTGTGTTTTATCTTTGTTTGAGTGACTTAGCCGTTGAGAAAACTTGGCCAATACAATGTACGTCCGATATTTACTAACCGAATTTGAGAAACTAAAACTAGATTCTTTAATGAATTTAAGAATAGATATATGAAAAGAATATATTTATGAAAATATATAAGTGATAATATATGACATTTAAAATTAACAGATCAAAAGAATCTGTTCTTGAAATTTAGCAAAAATATATAGCGCCGTATCTCCGGTGATTTTTAATCAATGTGGACTTACATAAGCAAAAATAAAAGATCTGTTTACATAGTCTATAGAAAAAAATATTGACAATTAAAATCGTATATTTATCTAAACTTATCCACTATAAAATCTTTGAAAATGCGAGAAATATCAAAAACAGGCTTCAAGTTACAACAATATAGAATCTCAGGTTATCAATATTTTTTCATTGTATAATTTTTTTAATTACTCATGAAAAAACCTTTCATTTTGTTTTTTAGACGTTAAAAAATATCAAATAGTGTGTCCTTGACAAAACAAAAATAAGCTAAGAAATACCTATTTTTGACTGTTTAGACGCTCGTAAAAAATCTAAAAAAAATATATTAAAGGCTCAAACAGGAAGCTCTATATTTAGGAAGTACATCCACATATTTTTTTGTAAAAATATTTTGAGGACGCACTAAGGACGGTTTGGGAAAGAAGTAATATTTTGACCAATATATCCATCCATACACAGGGTGTCCCACGATAGGGGAGGCAATTATCTGCAACTCAAAAAATATCGATACTAAAATTCTGAGCATTTTCCAACGTAGACAAGCCCATAGGTTCTATGTGACTAAAATATTTTGAGAGCTTCCGGTTATACTTTGTTTATTATGTCAAAAATGACAGATGCAGTCCTGTGGGTTATCGACAATTTTCGGTAAACAACAATCTGTTTTAAAACGGTTTTTTGACAGCAAACAGCGCTGAAAAAATCACAAGTTTAGACAAGCAGTAAGAGATTGGGATTTCAAAAATCCCTATTCATATAATTTAAAAAAGCACAAATTTCATCCGTACTCCCTTTTTCAGTGAGAAATCTTAAACAAACTGAATTTCCGGGACGCGTAAAATTCTGTGAATTTATTTTAACATGATTCCAAGGAAACCATTTATTTTTGGACAATATCATTTGGTCAGATGAGGCAAATTTACCAAAAATGATCTAGTTAATAGACAGGATTCCCATTACTGAAGTAACTCTAGTCCTCATGAGTTCCAAAATCGAAATTTTCAAGAGAGTTGGCAGTCTAATATTTATTGTGCGGTAAGAAACGACGGAGTGGTCAAACTACATTTTTATGAAGAAAATTTAAATGGTAAAATTATAAATGTATTTTACCTTTTGCTTTATGCCCTGTTTTTTTAATTTTTATAGGTGAAGGTTATTTAAATGTTTTACGAGATTTTGAAGCGGCGAATCTGGAAAATTTACCATTGGCGAATTATGGAGAATTATTTTATCAGCCTGACGCCCCAGAGTGGCTACTTAGTAAACAACTATTTATAAGAGGTTTTCGTTTACTAATGCATTGCAAACAATGTCCGTTTCTATGACTACCTCGTTCCCCTAATTTGAGCTTTTGTATGGAGTGCAATAAAAAATAATGTTTATGATATTCCTTTAACGACCAAAGATGATTGTATACAAGTGAAAATGCATTCAGAAATTTACAGCCTACATCAATAAGAAATGTTACTCGTCAAGAATTGCTTAGAAGATGCGAAAAGTGCTTAGAAGTTTGAACATTTACTTAAAAAAGTTGTTCAAAATATCCCTATAGGGTAAGTTTACGTGTTGTCTGTTATTTTGCATTTGATATTTTCTCAGAAAAGAAGATTAAGTAATTTTATATATTTCATAATATTTGCTAGTTTGACTGATCCGAAATTCTCTAGGTAGTATTATTCCATTAACTGTTTACCCTAATGGCCTCTGCATCTATATTACTTTATTATACTCGCTATAAATAATAAAGATATTGAAATAATCTTTATTGGAATAATTACTTCTATTACGCTTCCCGTTAGAATAATTGGCAATTTAAAAAAAACTGAGTGACATTTCGTAGTTTTAAGAACGCCCAATAGAAAAAGAGATGACTTTTTCAGCACTCTTTTCTGGCTTGAATCTTCCACTAAGACATGCCAAAAAACCGTTTTAAAACAGATGGTTGTTTAGCGAAAATTGTCGATTACCCGCAGGACTGCATCTGTCATTTTTGACATAAAAACAAATATGTTGAGAATGGTTAAATTTAGAATGTGATTAACCAAATTTATCTAGAATTTAAAGTAGCATCCAAATATCCAATAACATACAGGGTGTTCTATTTGATATAAGAAAGTTGCTGTCTATTTCCAGTCTATCTGGAAGTGCCACTGTCCTGAAAATATTTGAGTGGCATAGAACCTATCGGCTTACCTGCGTTGCCAAATTTTCAGAATTTTAATATGAATATTTTTTGAGTTACAGGTAACTCACTTTCGTGGGACACCCTGTATTGTCTTGCGTACCAAAGCATGACACCACAAAGAGAACTGGTAAATTAATGAAAATGTATTAGTTACATTTTATTCCTTTCAATTGTATCACTTTAATTAACCTGTAAGCTGCTGAGTAATATTGTAACATGCCAGAAATCAGAGATGTACCAAAAAATGTGGAGCCCGAGAATACATTTTACTGTTCTTGTAATACTGCTTATAATGACTTAATATATTCAACAACTACTGTAAGTTCTCCACATTAAAAATAAGTTCCGCGGACGATTAGTATAGTTAATAAATTCTAGAGTCCCCATTAAATTAGCAGACTTTCCAAATTTATTAAAGAATCATTTTGGGGATCAATGGGATCTCTTTGCGTTCATCCAAGACTTGTAAAGAACGCGACAATTACAAATCGACACTGACTTTTATTTTTTGACTTCAAACTCACAAAGCTGAAATAATAGTAATAAACAAACCTGACTAGAAAATAGAAACAGGCTTTCGTTAAGTCTATGGTTCTTCCTACCTTTCTTGCCATAAACTGGTCAAATTTTCCATAGAGTTATCTCAAAAATATACTTACAGCAATAATTTGTATTCAAAGAAAACCTTTGAATTAGATTTTGAATCTATCTCAACCTCCTCGTAAAGTAAGTAGCGTTCCATCGCCAAAACAAAGTTCGTTTTGCAAAAGAATCGAACATGCCGCACCAGAATGAGACTTTTCCAATCAAAACAGTTTACGAAAATACGCGACTAAATTAATAGTAGAGCAAAACCGACATCAACTTGTTCTACTGATAAAACAAGACTAATTGACATTAAATTCAACATTTTTATCGATGCGTTTTTGTTTTATAATTTATTTTTAATTTAGTTTTTTACCTTTTACACAAAATCCACCTATGAAACCATGTTTGCTACTCTGGGCAGTGTTAAAGAGAAATGAAAAACCTACAAAATGAGGTAGTGTAAACTCAACTTCGTTAATTGGTTTCGTAGATAATGGAATCTTTACCCAAATTTCCAAAAAAATAAATAATCGTTTATATATTTTTTTATTTTATAAAACATTCTTATTAACTGAAGCGATAGATCTTGTCATACCCAATTCATGTTCTAAAAATAGTTTTTGCAAAATTTTAGTCAATCCTATGGAAGACATATCTCGCTTTTTCAAAATTTAAAGTATAAATATATTTAAGTATTGAAAACATTTTTCCGTTCCGTATCAATTTACTGACTAGTCCATTCGAAAAATTGCCAAGGGGTGTTAACTGTGTAAGTATATCCTTATAATATATAATCTTAATGCATATTTTAATTTTAAGCAGACACATATTTATATTTCTTGAATAATATGGATTTATGTAATAAATTTAGCAAAATAGAATACGTAAACTCCATTTAGCCACAAATGATAATGACGGAGCAATCATAATATATGCAAAATGCGAACGCTGTTGCAAGCCATTTTTCCATTTGTAAATGTTTCAATAAAAGATCAAAACATATATATCTAAAGAAATTTGGCTTCTCATTAATTAGTATTTATTAATAAAAAAATCTTTTCTATTATGAACTACTATCAACTTGTATCAGCGTTTCATTTTTATATAATAATAAAATATAAAATGTACAGTTCACGTTTTTCTTTTTTTTGTTTTTTCATGGTTTGTCAATGCAGTCTGTTTTTTTTGTCATATTTGTGGGACTTTAACCTATTTTCAAGGTATTGTGACGTTTGCCCGATGTACACACCTTTGCAGTGTTTACATGGTATTTCGTAAACAATGTCAGTATGCTTAAAACAAAAACGCCCAAAAATAAAAAAAATAACATTGTTTACGAAATACCATGTAAAGACTGCAAAGGTGTGTACATCGGGCAAACGTCACAATACCTTGAAAATAGGTTAAAATCCCACAAATATTACAAAAAAAACCAGATGCATTGACAAACCATGAAAAACAAAAAAACATTCTTTTAATTTCGAAAATACTAAGATAATCAAATCTGAGCCACATACAAAAAAACGTGAACTGCATGAAATGTTGTATATTCAAAAAACTCAATTTTCGATAAATGACAGGAAAGATGTAAATCATGACGGAAAAATCTACGCTGCTGTGCTCAAATAATTGAAAAAAAATCAAGGACAAAACATCGTGATACAAATAAAGCAATGAAATACTAGTGTGATGCGAGTCAGACATCAATTTGTGTGTGAACGTGATTGTAAATAATTTTTAAATGTGTAAATGTGCCCAGATACAAATTAGTGTCTTGCCCATAAATTTCTATTGTAAGTAAATTTAATTTTTATATAATATTCATAGTTGAAAAATAATTGTAACTTTTAGATTGAGTTTGACATGTTTGAAAAAGGACAAAATGTGTCCGAAACGTAACATTTAAAATTAAATAAACAAATGACCAAAAACCAAGAAAACATTTTAATCATATATATATATATATATATATATATATATATATATGTATTCTGCATAATGAGCCCTTTCATTTGGTATATTACGTGAAGTTTTAATTATTCATTTAGTTCTATAATCTTCTCCTCAAAATATAGAAAACATACATTTGTAGTCTTCATAATGAGTCTTTTAATTTGAAATTTTACACGATACGTTTGCAATAATTTTAATTTTCAATTTTCATTTAGTTACATAATTGACTCTCCAAAATTAATACTAGGGTTTTCTCCTTACACTTTCGCAGAAACTACCAAGTGATGCCCAATATCCTATTAATTTTCAAAACTTTAGGTGTTAAAGGGGGAGAATAGTTAATAGATTATTAGCCAAATTTGATTTGTCCACATGTTTTCTGGAAATGTTATATTGCTGTTCTTTTTTCCTTACTTTTAAAGGTCTTGAAGTTTTACCGTTATAGGTATGGTCATACTCAGATACAACACTGTCCACACAATTTTTGGAATTCTGAGTTGCGTTAAATAGTTTGGTATGTGTGAGGATAGAACGTAATGTATTATTTGTTTTAAAAACAGTTCTTACATCGTAATTAATTCCTAACAGCTTATTTTTTCCGATACACCCGGGGACCTATGGAAATATGTTCATAATTTTGTTTTCTGTTTGTGCTTCCTTGGTATTATAGTGATATGTTATGTTATTTGTGCTGGTTTGTTTCTGCAATTATCTATCTTTCAAATACTCATCCGTTGCAGGAAAAAAATCTGAAGAGATAAAACCGCAATGAACAGGCAAAATATTTTAATTCTATAATTTGTCTCCAAACTAATATTAGAGTTTTCTCCGTATTTTTCCTATAATATTTGGACAAAATCCTATAATCCCTATGTTTTCAGAATTTATGCTCAATAGTTTCGGAGATAAAGAGGGGTGGGGAATGGTCGATTTTTGTAAAATTTCTCCACAGAAGTACTCCCAAGTTCAGAATTTCTTCATTTCAGACGTGTTCTCCTGATTGGGTCAGCATACCATACAATAATAGCCCATTTCAACCTTGTCAATCTCGTAGTTTCAGGAAAATTGATTTTATAAGGGTTTTCGTATTGTAAATGTACGGAATCCTAAATAATCACCACCTAAAAAAACACCTAATTATAAGTACGCAGATACTATCCGTATGTACATATTTATAATTATTCGTACATGAACAAATAAATATTCCAATACCCATTGAATACGAAATCGAACCATACAATTATCCGGATGATACATGCAAAAAATACACTAGATTATTGTTCAAGGTTAAGATTCAAGCTGAATTGAATGGGTAAACCCACTCTGCGTAAATAATAATTATTGAAACAAAATATTTTTTAGCCAACAATAAATACCCCTTGGCTGTTTGTGCATGGAATGCTATAAACCACGTTGCTAAGTTTGAGGTTGGGTGTTTTGTCTTTAGACTTCGTGTAAACTTTTCTGGACACTTTAATGTTCTTGGTATAAATAAGCTCAGTGCCATTTACGCCTATATATTAATAAATAAATTAAAAAAAACAAAAACCGACTTCAAAAGAAAATTAACTAAAAAGCATGAAATATTTTATGCTACAACAGTTAAATACTTTTTATGAAGTCGGTGCCAATCGAAAATATTTTGAAAGTACATTGATGAGTTCTACTTTGCAACTTCGCTGTTCAAATTGGCACCGACTTCAGAAAAAGTATTTAATTGTTGTAGCATACTTTTAGCTAATTTTCTTTTGAAGTCGGTTTTTGTTTTTTTTTAATTAATTTATTTAACAATTTTTAGTGGTGCAATGGCTTAATTGGATGCAGTTTTCAAATGTAATTAACTTTTTCGATATTGCCTAACATAAGGTATTTTACTTTCTTTTATTGGCTTGACCAACTGTTGAACAGAATAACTTGTTTTGTAGATATGTATATGTTTTAAGAAAATTTTGTATATGTTTCTAACTTTGGTGGATCCACGACCTTGTATAATTGTAACTCTGCTTCACCCTATAATGCAACCATCCGGTATATGTTACTGTTTATTTGCACCCAATATACCATTTTTTAATTACCTAACAATAGTTATACTCCAGCCTATATGTTATATAACAAATATTCCTGATAACTAGCTGTCGCCCAGTGGTCGAAATTCGACCAATTGTGTCAATAAGTATCGAAATTCAAGTTATTTTTCCGATATAATTAACAGGACTTTATTTGTGTTCAAATTCGTAAGTCTTAATTTAATATGACAAATATCTGTGCACACCCTGTATAACTGTAATTCTACTGCACCCTCTAGTCCTAGAACCGTGTAAATTCAACCGCTAATGGGCTTCCTTTTATACGTATTTTTTCAAACCACCCTGTATAGTTATAATTGCACTCTACTCTATATTTTAAACACTCTATGATATGTTATGTGCTTATGTGCCACCCAAGAAACATTTGATTTCTAACATATCTGGAATCACCCTGTATAATTATATTTTACAACGCCTTATATCGCAGTCAATATATCTGCATATGTAACTGCTTAAGGCAACTTCATTATATGCCTCAAATTAACATGAGAACACAATTTTTTATCCATCCAAAAATCGCCTAACCAGCACTTTTTACTTTAAAATCCTATAAAAGGTTCAACTGTAAAAGTGTATTGCTAGAAAAATATCCAATACTGATAAACTTTTATTAAGATCCTACACATCAATTTGTATCGAAAGAATTTGTTCATCCTCAAGTAGGTTACAAAATCATCATGTGTTGAACGAGACATAATTGTCCCAATCTCGTTCTTTCTGGGTAATACAATTTATTCCGATTTGTAGACGACAAAATCGTAGTGCCCTTTGCAAGATTTACGTATAAATAAAATATAATATAAATAATAAACAAAAATTATATGTATTAGATTATTAGATAAAAAAGTAAAATTATATTTGCAGCATATCATATATCGGTAAAAGAACAGTAAACAATTTTTAACTGACTGCTAATTTTTAGATGAGATGTTAAATCTAATTTAAAAGATTACCTTATATCAAATAAAATTTTCAATAGTTGCTGTTGCCATCGTTTTGAAAAAAAAAAGGTTTTAAATGAATAGAAAAAGTAGGCTTTTAGAGCAAACATTTTTGTAATTAAAAGTCGATTAATTTTGTAATATTTATGCCTTGCCACACGATTGTACATAATTGAATTTTTACTGTCGAACTGCTGTCAAATTTCGAACATTAAGCTACTTGTTCATAGTGGGCGCCACTCACTCGGATTATATTAATAATTTATCATAAAATTACTTATTAATTTTAAAAGACATACATAAAGTTTTTTTATATATTCTGCATTGAAGGTTGTCAATAGCTACTATACAATTTATTTAAACCTTCATGTATATAAGTCTAATTATTTAATCAGCGTGATGAAGTCACACAAACAAGTTTGATAGCGTTGCCTATGTCACTGTTTTTCCGAGATTTAAAAAACCCTATACAGAGTGTCCGATAAGTTACTTTTGTGATTCATTTTATGTATTTCATGTTTGGATATTTAATTTTTGAAATAACATTATCACTTATTCATGGATATATTAATTGCATTATGTAATTCGGTTTGATGTGATTAGCTAGGACAAGATTTAGGAGAGAACACACAAGGAAGTTTTGTCTAAACAAATCCGTTGATATAGGGTATAAGTAATAACTTTCTAAAGATTTAATAGCAGACGTCAATAGATGATATAACTTTGATTTGGATTCTCTTGAAATGTATTATTTGTGTTTATTTATACAGCTAAAAAGGATGTAAGCAATATTAAGTTGAAAACTAGACTTATACATTTAGGTAAGTCTTGTAAACAAACCAATAACACTGTATTCGAACAGATCTAAAATATAGTATTATTAATGCAAATGAGTTCCTAACAAATAAAAGGAAATAGAACACAAAGCCTCTGATATGGATAATTGTGATACATGTGGAGCCAAATGGACTAACATCATCAACTTATTAAATACCCAGTGAAAGCAGTTCTTAAAGCCATCAAATTAGTTTTTAACTAAGAAATCAGTTCATGATATATATATTGTAATACATATTTAGCCAGGTGAAACCACATTGTCAACTGAGCCAATTATTCAATGAAACCAGTTTTAGAACAGCCAAATAAGCCATTTATCTTCTATAGTAAAACAACAATGGGATTGGACGTAGACACTTTATTCAGCTCGCCTTACTATTAAATATATTGTGTGAATGACCTGGTTAATGAATTTGAATATTGTGAACATTTTACTTTATAAATTTATGATGCTGACCTAAAATTGTTGAACCTACTGATGACTGCAGAAAAACTTGAATTCATTATTACTATGAAGTAATACTAATGTTATAGAATTCAGTGTTAATAACTGTAAGTTTATAAATTTATTTATGAAGAAGAATGATATATTATCTGATAAAGAATTGTTAGAAAAGGTGCATAATTTTGTTTTATTTTGGGATTACCTGTTGGTGAGCTTAGTTATAATGACATTGATGAATTCTTAAAATTTCAAACTTCAAATGCCAGGCATTTACCAATAGATATATGTACATTAAGATTGTTAATAATATTCTCAATTGTCCTGAGTTAAGTCTGATGTCAATAAATGTTCCACCCGTATATATAGTGATCCAAGATCATTCCACTTATGAAATTACAATAAGCACACTCCCATAGCTAGACTGTACACAAAAATTTATTGTTTAAATTTTACTCTAACAATGTTATATGTGTTAAAACTACTTTGCTGGAAAAGCTAAGTATTTATTATTTGTTTTGGTAGTAAATACACCTATGCATAAAATGATTTAATTAAGTGTTACAACATGAAACTAACAATAACAGTAATAATTCCTGACTTGGTGCATGATTGAAGTTCTAGTATTGGCCACATCATAATCAGATCTCAACTCAAGTTGAAAATTTATGCTGAAAATTACACATCATCTCCATATGTCTAATTATTTCATAAATACTGGGGCAAATTACACAGTAAGTAAACACAAAAACGTTAACATTGCTCATGAAGCTATGTAGTTCTGAAAGTTTCTAATATTTAAGACCCATACATTATCTCAATGTCTAAGTACTTCTTGGGAAATAAACCACAATTTAAAGAAAATTGCTGTATATTACCTCAGAAATCAAATAATACACATTGTCAAATATTTTAATTTACATCTTAGAATCGTGCCCTTTTTATCCATAGTTTCTTAACCATTGACAACGGGGTCTGATCTAGACCCCGAAACGTTTGGAATATACAGCAATTTTCTTTAATCTGTGGTGTTATTTCCCAAAAAGTACTTAGACATTGAAAATATGCCACAAATATCATTCAGAAAACATACATTACCTCATCAAAAAACTTTATGTACTAACCAAATTGTACCAATACCCATATATTATGTACTGTCTTAACAGTATTCCTATCTATGGCATTATTGCTTAGAGTTACTTATAGAATGCATAAATCTAAATTTACAGTAAGAAATTTTTAAAGAACATAGAATATCCAAATTAAAAAAACACCAATATTTTTAACATTAGACAAGTATATTTTTGAAAATGCCAAAATAATACTATCTGTATAATTTCCTGTTATTTGAAATGCTTCTTTGAGTACCTTGTCGATGCCATAGTGATTTACTTCTTAACTTAAAAAAGTATTATACTGAGTGTGTGACTACATGTTATTTCAGAAACTAATTACATTAAATTTTGTAAAAATCGATATGACAAATACTGTTTGATAGAAATTAATGTCATTTCTAGTCACTAACCTTCATTTGGAAAATATAGATTGTTACATATTTTAACTACAATGCACTTTTTGTATCTATATATAGATTTATATGATAGAACTATAGATATAATATATTTATTTTCTGATAATACATTAATCAGGAAGATCATTACTTAATGTACCTACTGCAAATGATTCTGGCATAATAATTAGAATACAGTCAGACACCAATCATTAAATTATTAGTATTTTTCTTCATGTAGAAAGTGGTGGGTAAAAGGTAGTAGAAATATAATAGAAACAGCTATATTTGAATGATTTTATTGAAGTATATGTACAGCTCTTTTTGTTTGCAGAAACTAAGTTCCAATAAGTCAATATAGAAATTAACATAAAACATGAACAACATTTTTTAGAAACAAAACTAATAAACATCTAATTACAGACAAAAATATTGAACTAACTAAAAAATCAAAATCACAACATAATAATTTAATTTACCAGTATATATATGTTATACACTATTGCTTTGATGGATGAACACTTGTTACCTTTAAATAGGTCTGGAAATGTTTTAACAAACTCCATAATTTCCTGTTGAGTAACATCCTTTCACAGAAAAAACACTCTCCACCATCCCCTGGAAGAAAGTTTCATTAAAGTGGCAGTAGTAAATGAGAAGTTTCTTCATCAGTACTCATTTTTAGTTCGCCATAATGTTAAAATAATAGGACTTTATAAAAAAAAAAACAAAAACCTTTAAGACTAAAACTATGAAAAAAAAACCCAAGAAATGTAAAACAATTGTGTGATCAACAGGCTTTCAATTTTAACTATGATTAAATAATTTACTAGTCATTTACAAATTGTGTTACTAAATTTGTTTATCAAAAACTTGAATAGCAATTACCTCATCATTTAATCTCTATTATTCTATTCTCTTTGGAACTATAAATTTTGGGCAAACTCCTATATTCCCTAATTGTTTCAAAATTTAAGGTCAATAGTTTCGGAGATAAGGGGGGCATTTTTGTAAATTTTCCCCTAGAAGTACACTTAAAATTTAATTTTTTTCAGTTATAATATGTACGCCTGATTGGGTCACCAAACAAACACACTGATACAAAAATTAAACATTTTAACTTCACTACTTTCAGAGAAAATTGCTGTGATTGGAAACACAGTGAAATCAGCAGTCTTTGTATAAGGGTTTCCATATATTGGATATACAGAATCTTATAAAGTATTTAAAAATCACTGCTGTTGTTAACAGGACAAAGGTCCCTCTCTGTGTAAGACACACGATTTTATATTACAGAACAATAATGTTTTGTAATGTTAAACCAATGGTTGAAAATGTGGTATCCTCTGAATGTAACAATTTATGTTTTATAAAAACACTGGTGTAGAAATTCAACCTTGTATAATTGTAAAAACAATAACAATCTCTTACACCACTATGCTTCAATTATAAAAATATAAAATTTTATACACTAAGACAACACCGTAATTTTTCACACTTAATGTCATATACATGGAGTAAATTATGAAGAGGACAACTTGACCATTGAAAGAGCGCCGAATATGAAAAATAAAGCTTTGGTAGTTGGGTACACGATTTTTGTTTGTACATGTGTGGCACCTAAAAGTTCATAAACCATTACCAAAAGGAATCAAACATTTTTTTCTGAAAATATCCAATTGTTCACAACTTCAGTTCAAAAAAATATAAGTTGTTAATTTCAAAATAGTACTTTTCAAATAATTAAATATGCAACAGAAACATTTGGGATTATAGTTCTCAAGTATATAAGTAGTATTTAAGGCAGATAGACATTAGTTCCTCAAATTGCAGAGGTATCTAATACTTTGTAATATATAAAGTACAAGTTGTACAATTTTTTCACACTCAATGCTGTCCCAATGGTCAATATGTCATCTTCATAGATGATATAATATAGACAGCAGTGTTAAAAATGAAGGATTGGTGATATACTACAAAACTGTTTGTTTGTAGATATGTGGTACACTAAAGGTAAAAGTATGTATACTGTTTACACATAATTGCTGTATGACAATTTTAGTCTACTCAAATTGCAAGTGTCTTTAATACATAGAGACTTATGTATTGCAATTTTAACATAACAAGTACTCATAAAATGTACAGTTACTGAAATTTTCAGTTAACTTAAAGAACAAATTAATTTAAAATATCAAAATATACTTACATATTCAGTAAATGCTGTTTTTCTTTTTTTTTAACATGTTTCTATCATAAACTATGTTTTTTTCTTCTAACCATATCTGAATTTCAATTTTCTTTGCTGTACTTGCAGGAAGTTTATTGACAATAACACTATGATAGCTTGCATTATCCATAATTATCACTGATGGGTTTTCCAGATTGCACAATAACTGATATTCGAACCAATTTAAGAAATGGTAATCCGTCTCTATTATCTGATGAAAATACCAGTACTGCTTCTGGGACAAATCGTGCCCTGGTTCCATCATGAATTACGATAAATCTAATAAAACAAGTTTAAATAACCATGTTTGAAGGTAATCATAAAAACTCACCTTTTATCACTTCCTTTAATCTTTTTAACACTTTTGGATTTGGAATCCTGCCATGAATAATCTAATGTTCCATATGAAAGATCCATGTCTCATCTAAAAAAAAACATATCAAACAAAGTCTCTGTTTTATATTTAATATATTCTCTCAAAAATTTAATTCTTTTAACACTTATGTGGTCCAGTTCCATTAATTTTTGTTTTGGATCTTCTTTTTTGAATTCAAAACCTATTGTATGTAGAGTTTTCCTTAATGAACCTTTAGAGCCATGATACAATTGACGATCCAATAATTTCTTCAACAATGTGTCTAAATTTATATGTTCCCCTGAAAAGAAGACCCTTTGAATAGTTTGAAGATTAATTAATGTATGTTACTTAATTGCAGAACATATTTTATAAATTATGTTTCGAATTTCACACTGCACAGTTTCATCAATATGTGTCACTGGTTTTTTATGATCATATTGTCTTTTGGGACTTTTTAGCGCCTCTTTTTTGTTAATTCTGGCTTCAATTCTCTCAACAGAGTATACACTTACTCCCAAAGCTTCAGCAACTCTCTATTATGTATACAAATAGTAGTGCCTCACAACAAATTAAATGTTGATCCACTTAATAATACTGTACATGAACAATATCTAATAAAAACACTATCGTATTTCGGAGGTAGAGTAGGATCACCATTTTCTTTATTTTTCTTGAAATAATTTAAACTTGAAGCTATCATAGCTTTTTCTTGGCTACTAAAAGGTATCGGCATTGTTCTACTGTATAAATTCCTAAAAACTGAAACAATACTTAAATACAATGAATAAACAGGTGTTATAAATAAGTATATGTTATAAATAAGTATATGCTGTAAAAAAGTCAATTTGAGATTAATTATCGCTTTTCTTTAACAACTCGAATTGTGAAAATGCTCTCATCAAAATTGCTCAAAGAAAACAGGCAGGAAATTGTCATATATGAAATTTTAAATATATTCTGTTTTCCAATTACCGCACAATTGAGCACAGTGCTTCACAGTGCTAGCACTGAGTGTTTCAATCTTAGATCATGTACCTTCTAGATGTAGCCTGTCATGCACAAATGTCGTGGTAAGACTAAAGAGAGCGAGGGCAAGAGGCTATTTCATTCGGTTGGGAACTGCTTCCAATGAAATACGTTTACCATGTTGTTCATTGGCTGCTCACAGATCATACAGATATGGAGTGTAGAGTGAAAGGAGGACAAACTTATATGGGAATAAAACTGAAAAAGTGTCCAGCGGACGGTTTCAAATAAGAAGTTCAAGAAATGACCAGATTGGCGCAAGTGTGACCACAGGGTATGTTATGAAGTTATTTGTCAACGGACTGAAATACACAAATCCTACATTTAGAAGTGAAGCGGCTGAAAAAGTGAGAATGATGTAAAATTATTAGTAGAAATCGTAAATAAAACGTAGAAAATCTGTTATGTGAACTTCTCTTTGTAAATGGTTGTCTCCGTTTTTTGTAATCTCTGCAAGTGATGAGTTTATAGTGTGTTAATTGTGATATAAATTAATAAGCATGTGCCCCAGTTTTGACTTTTTATAAAACGGAGTGATTTTATAATTGTTATTTTCTTATAAAACTTTTTGAAACAGTTAAACATTGGGAAAAATTTGTATATTTGTAATATTTTTGTACTTATTAACAAATAGATGTTGGTGAATTAGATGTAAATAAAAATTATTTATTTTTACATTCTTGTGTTCATATTACATATTTATTTTGAAAAGTTGGTGTTTCTAGTTCCTTGTTCACCTTTCTCTGGATAAAAGGTAATTAACAATTCTTTTCATCACTGAATAAACTGCTATAATTAAGTTATCTCTTCTGTTATCATTATGGAACAAATTTCACTTGCATTTTATGCTAGAATAGTTTCTTTTTCAATGATTCTAACATTTTCACACACTGGTTTTCCATATATTTGTTCTTGTCTCCATTAACTACAATTAAATGACTATTTTTGGCATCTTTCTGCTGTAGGCCTATTTTAAATATTTCCAAAGGTATGCCTGGTGAATGGCCCTGGAAAAATATCTTCAGAAGTTTGTTAAAGTTCTCGATGGACAATGCCATAATCAGTTTAGTAATTATATAATAATGGGTTCTTCAGAGTTTAATTTGTGTAGGATATTTATCTTGACTCCTAAAAAAATGTACAAATAAAATGTTGCTTGCAAGTCATTTTTATCTATGTACAATGTATTTCATTGACTGAATACATTTATTAATATTAAATACAAATGTTACCAATCATTTTAAATCTGGTTGTTTAACTATGATGTTTAAATTTGCAATTTTTGGATGTGTACTGACTTTACAACACATTTTCAAAATAGGTTCTGTTATAACTGCATAAACTCTTCTTTCCTATTAATAACTAACCAATCTTGAGCGTCAGTTTTTGGTTTTAATGTTAGGTCTCAGGCATGTAACAAAACCATCTTTTCTTATTTACTCACATATTTTTGGTTGGTTTATTTCGCAGATCATATGGAGAGAATATTTTGTGGGAATATAACTAACTGAAAATAATTTTCAATTTAATCATGTCAATAATACTACATTTATAACAAGTAAATAAAAACTTTACAGCATTTATTTTTAGACATACTTACTTTTCATTATAAAAAAACATATTATAATCTGCTGTTGTAATTTGTAAAATGTATAGGTTAGAATTTTCAATTGTCTTTTAAATGTTATTCTACGATCAAATTACCTCGTCGTCCCAGTGGCGCCCCCAAATTGATACCCTTTTGTGGACACTTTTTGATACACAGAGTGTGTCCTCTTTTTACTCAACACTCCATACATACAGAGAAACATGCTTCCACTCACTAAGTGAAATAGCCTGTTACTGTCTCTGTTGCCCTCTCTTTCTAGCGTTGCCACGATTTTGTGCTTGACAGGCTATATCTAGGAGGTACATGATCTAAGGTTCCAATTACATTTCACGTTTGAGTGTTTTGTGCCTATCTCCAAGGAACAAAGGTTTATTGAGTAAAGAGAAACTGACTTTCTTGTTCTGTGATGCTTCATTTCATAAAACAATATGGGTTACGTAAGACGTATACGTAGAAAAATACGTAATGTGGGAGCCAAACGTATCGCCTTACGTTTACGGATACGTAATACGCGCTGTTTTCCAATTAGCGCACAATTGAGCACAGTGCTAGCACTGAGTGTTCCAATTACAGCACTGGCTCGCACAAATGAGCACAAGAAATAATTGTGCCTTTGGGATGTTTTATGTAGGTTTACTAAGTAAACATAAAACTTTATCATAAAACATGAAGTATGTTCCAATTAACGCCCGAAAATTACGGTTCAGGGCGAAAAAACACTTTGTGCTCTAATAATTTGAAAACAGCCATTGTTGAATTATTCTGTAAAGAATTTACGTACACATAAACATCAATTGATAATCTATGAATAATAAACTTTTAACAATATGGTGATCAGTGTACTCTACCGGTTGGTTTAAAAAAACCATGTCCCAATTAACGTTCTAAAATTGCCGCACAAAATCACTTTGTGCTCTGGTAATTGGAAAGCAGCGACGTAGTGCTAGCCCTAAGTCTATATTATTTCATAGAACCTGACATTGTCAATGTGATTGACAGTGACATGCTCTTTTGGCGGTATAACCTAAATTTTGTTTCAATTGTTTACCTTAGGCTGACAGGATGCATCTCATTTTCTTGCGTTTAATCATTGAACAATAGACCAATTTTTACTATATTTTAAAATGTAGATTGAGACTCTTTATAATTTTTATATGACTTTCCCGGGATTTGGTCACTAACACAAATACTAGTGGATATGTACTATAGTATAACAACTGATGTGAATAACTCAAATCTTGTAAGTTTTGTATTTGCAGTCGGATATTTTTGTTGTAAAACCGGGCCAATTTTGTAGTGCTCCCGATGAAGATACAACTAGGTATCGAAAGTTCGCGTTAATAAAGATAAAGAGAATTACTTTGATTCACGTTATAGCGTTCCAGAAGCAGACAGAAATCTCGATAATATAAAGACGTTCGAATAAAGTTTTTGTTGAATGTAAAAATTTGTTTGTGAACCTAGTGACAATTTATTAAGATTGGTGATAGAAGTAGGTATTAAGCGAAGTCTAAAATCTCCATTTATTTATAATTACTACCAGAGGTAATTTTCAAACAAGTTACCGAGAAGATAATTAAATAAACAATTTTGAACGAACTCAAGATAATACGTATTTAATATGAAGGTTCGTTCCTTCAGCCTAGATAACCGATACACAACGGTCGCGTACCTGCGCACAAGAAAAATAGCGTTCCTTCAAAACAATAACCGTTTAGTGAACGGTTCAGTTTCGTGTTCCAAGTGACACGGTGATTGATTCGCAACCAGTTAATGTACGGTAAATTCGATCACCGGCTTCGGGGTAGAACCGGTGGTGCAGCCACCGACTGGTACATGCATCGAGTTGCGCAATAAACGGTTCATGTACCGATGCATTAACCAATTGCCGATCGGTCGGCAATCGGTTGAAGGAACGAACCTATGATGACCGAAAAATAGTAAAGATAATAATTAATTTCTGTTATATAAAAACAGTATCATGCCAGTATTTCCGGAGTAAAGTTCACCGAAAAATAGTATTGGGAATTCAGCCGGCAGAAGCGGTTACTACTTTAAAACGCATTTTTAAATCAGCTGTCGTGTTTTTATATGGAAGCTTAGATCATTTACCATCTAGATATAGCCTGTCAAGCATGATTGAAAATTTTTGATCAAATATTAAAATTAAAGCTATTTTTAAATAATAACTAAGCTTATTAATAATAATTAATTACTGAATATTTCAGAAAAAAAACTTAAACACTTTGTAACCACAGCTTTGGCATATTATCTAACATCAGCTGTTTATACTCGACCTGCTTAGAGTAGTTCATATTTTATCCGTCAGGTTGCGTACCCAAGCGGATGAATTCCCAATAGTTTTCTATTGGTAGCGAAAAAAAAAAAAAAAATAAGATGCAAATATTTACATTACTAGCATAAATCGCTTTTAAATATATTTTAGTGGATTAGAGCTGCCCTAGTTTCTATAGAATGATTCACTCTGGAAAGTCGCGTTCCGTTCGGAAAAATAATAGTGCAGACCGGCATGCAAATGAGCTTTCAATATTGACAACGGCAACGTGACTGATAGATGCTATTGTCTCTGTAATTCGATTGGATTCTATTAAGAGAAGGACACTGGAGCTTGGAGGAACTCTGCCTGGAGTAATGTCATGAGATGGGGAACAGTAGAAATGGTATTCCTAGAATCTCATTAAATGCATTAACGTAACAGCATGGGGAAAAATTCTACATAAATATTATTTATTTTCAGTGTAATTATCTGATTTTGCCAATTCTATTATTCAATTTTGAAACAAATTATATTATAATCGAATCGCAATTGGTAATTATCAAAAAGTCAAGCTATAATATTATGTAAATTAATAACTACCTTGTTCGACAACGAGTCCTGGTAAGGAATCGAAACGTCACATCAGATAAGCATCACACAAAATACATCCCAACATATTACACATGAAAACTAGTTGACAAATTTGTAGACATACTTTCTCACAATTAATCCTGCGAGAGAGTTTATCTATAAGAAGGAAACTAGTGCTCCCGGTAGTTCCCACAAACTGCTCTTAGATACTACCCTTTGATTTTGAATTACTTTACTTATCTGTGTTTTTTCAGAAACCATTGTGCGGAGTGAAAACCCACATTAACATCCAAAACAACTATTTGCCTCCTCAACCCTTTCGAAACTACTCTTGGGTACTCAAAGTCTACCCGATGTGACATCGAGGCATTATATTGTGCAATAGTTGCATGATGTTTTTCCTTTAATTATGGTGTTCTTATGCTAAATTTTTCTAGCTTTATCTTCCTACTGAATTGACTTAAATACGTTTTTAGACCGACCATTTCCCTTTTGGTAATATCCACTCATCGTAAACGCATACTCGTCTCTCGGCTTGTTCTTATTAATCTCCCCATAGTCCTTCATAAAAATGTTTTATTTTACTATTGAGAGGTCTAATCCAGTTACAATACTTTGTGCGTTATTTTGCCGTATTTTACCTTATAAAGTTGGTATACTTCATATAGTGATTTGTTTACCGTGAAAAACATTTGAAGTGGTCTGCATGTTTCTATAATCATATTGTTACGTATTACAATAAGATATCTGGCTCTTCTGCAGATGGTTAAAGATGTGGGGTTAGATATTTAAATAACTATATTGTTTGGGAACCAGTTAAACTATTGTCGGTTTTACATTTATTGGTAATCTTCTGGGTCTATAGTAATTGGTACATCTGCTGGGATGATTGTTTATATAGTCAACTGCATCTAATATCACAGTCGCTCTGCCATTGGGTCTAGGTAGAATGACCATATATATCTTCTGTTGTTATTTGAGAGGCAGCGCTACCGTTACTGAACCCCAATGGTCAAGACGGTGGCAAAAAGAAGAGAGATCGGTAGTAATAGATTGTCAAATGTATGGATATTTAGGAAAGATCATTTGAAAACTTTATACATAAAAAAACTACTCTCTTCGAAGTGTCATTCTTTTGTACGCAAGACAATATATATAATATATATTGTTTCTGGTTAGGGAACATTCATCAGTTGCGCTTTCCACAATTGAATTTCCTCTCGAACATTTCTTTGTGTATTTGATACATATCATTAAATTTGAAGACGCGATATATAAAGATTTTCGGGGAAACTAGCACATAGAGGTTCCGAATCTAGAGCCGTTATTATTATTATTATTATTATCTCTGGTTATTAATGTGATATTATTTAATGATTGTCACTGTATTGAATTTGTCACTTTAATTTATTATGACATTAGCTGCTAATATTACCTTTTTAATTTATAATAATAAAAAATCACAAGATTTATATATGAAGAACTTTCGAAATAAAATTTATTTCTTCGTCAGTTCAATTCTAACAGTTATACAAAAATATAAAAATAGAGTAATATATAATAAAATATATATGATAATTTACTTTTTATGATGTGAAATATGTGTAGATTCAATAGATTTTTTTTATGTATTGATAGTTTTTAAAATAGCCATATGTTATAAGAAACAAATAAAAATGAATTAAAAGTAGTTTATTTCTCAAAAAAGTTTTTTTACATATATTTGAATATGTATATACACAATATTTGTTATAGAAAGTGGCTGATAAAATACATCAGTAACAAACGTATCTCAAAAATATACTACAGTTAAGTTATCATAATGGATTGTGTTAACGAATTTAGATTGTTTTGGATTTCTAATAAATTGCAATAAATTATTTTTAGATTTTGTAGATCTGTCTTTTTATTGATGTTGTTGCCTTGGTTGGTAATATAAACCATTTCTAAAAACTTTCTTTTGAAAAAAAAAGCATTTTCAAAATCTGGAGATTGATTTTTGTTTAAACTATGAGTTGCAAGTGCACAACTTTCTTTATTAAGTTTAATGTCACTTCTATGGGAAGTGATTCTGTGTTTTAGATGTTTGGCCAATATAAAAGGCTTTCCAACAACTTGCATTTGGGATAAGACGGCCCACAAACTGCTGTTGCTGGCGTCGGTGTCTAAGAGGAACATGCAGCACTGCATGTTACATGTTTATCTCTCGGGTCCTGCCAATCATGAATAACTTCTCTCTTGTCCGTGTTAGTCCGAATTCCTGATTAGGAAATAACCTGACCCAAAAAACATTACATCTTGTTGGTTCAAGGAACACTTCTAAGTGTTTAGTATCTGGCTGACATTATTAATTCTAAAAAATGCTTCGCCGAGCGTCTTCAAATGGCGATCAAATGTGTGATCAATAACCAAATCTCATCAAGATGTTCTAAGGTATACTAGGCATGTCCTTCATTGCAAGCCTCTCAATACATACTCCATTAATCTCTCGAACGTAGCGGGAGCGTTACATAACTCTAATGGCTTGACCGTGAGTTCAAACAGACCTTTACTGGTGGAAATTGCAGTTTTTTCTCTGTCACACTAGTGAACTCCAACCAATATTCAGTCTTTAAGTCGAGTGTAGATAACCAACGGGACCCTGCTAGACTGGTACAATCAATTCAGAGGAGTGAATAGCATTTCTTCGTCACTGCGTTCAATTTTCTATAATTCACATCAATCGGCTGGTTCCGTCCTTCTTTTTCACTCAAACGATGAGAGCAGAACATGAGCTGATGAATGGTGAGTATTTTTAGTTGCAAAAAAATTTCACACGTGTTTAATTCAATTTTTTTGAAGAATGTATATAGGATAACACATAAGTACTGCTGCTAACAGATTTTTATTGCTTAATTATTTATATGGGGTGTTTAAAATTCTAAAATCGCAATTTAGACAGTTTTTATAACTTTTCGCCAATTGAATGAACAGTTCTGGTGTTAAAAGTAAGTTTGTTTTACACTTATTTTCAACACATACTAAATAATAGGTTCATCTAGCCGATTGGGTAATTAGTCACATAATTATTAAGTAATTTCGAAAAGATTGTTGAGGAGGTCTTGAATTATTTTGTCTGTTTATTGGGTTTTCTCTCCTCCAAATTTTTTCCTGCAACAAATAAGTATTTAAAAATTGTATATGTAGAACAAAGTGTAGTAAGGCAATTTCGTAAAATTGCCCGGATTACTGGCTGTCTGTACAGAGATTCTTCCTCACAGTTATTCTGAGAGAAGGAGATGTCTACAAAATGATCAACCAGTATTCCTGTATATAAGTAATGTATATTGTGTAATACTTATCTGTGTATGGAGACGTTTCAACTCCGACTCTGGAGTCGTTGTCAATCGCTTAGTGTTGTTTTCGAGGTTTTTTCTAACGAGGTTACCGTTTTTTTGTTCTGTTAGCAATAAATTCCTCCAGTCCAAATGAAGGTCGGCTGAAGGTGCTCCGATTTCAGTGTTGTTTATCATCATACAGCTGGCTTCTCTAAGTTTTCTCTTTTTTAAATTTTCTTCTTTCAACAAAATCTTTGTTTTATCCCAGTCTATCCTATGGCTGTCGGTGCTCGTTAATACATGATTGGCCAAATTTGATTTGTCCACATGTCTTCTGGAAATGTTATATTGATGTTCTTTTTTCCTTACTTCTAAAGGTCTTGAAGTTTCACCGGTATAAGAATGGCCACTGTCACACAACACACTGTACACACAATTTTTAGAACTCTGGGTTGCGTTAAACGGTTTGGTATGTGTGAGGATAGAGCGCAAGGTATTATTTGTTTTAAAAACAGTTTTAACGCTGTATTTATTTCCTAACCGCTTAATTTTTTCCGATACACCTGGGATATATGGAATTATGTTCATAATTTGGTTGTCTGTTTGTGTTTGGTTGGTATTAGTGTGTTGGTTATTTGTGCTGGTTTGTTGTTGCGATTTTCTTTCTAGCTGATTTATAGTTTTATTTATAAAGTCTTGGGGATATTCATTTTGAAGTAGATGTTCTTTGATAATTTTGACTTCTTTGTTAAAGATTTGGGTGGATGAAGATATGTTTTTTGCTCTATCATATAAGCACTTTACAACACCTTTCTTTACATTTAAGGGATGGTTGGAGTGAAAATTCAAATATCTATTAGTGTTTGTAGGTTTTCGATAAGTACTTGTACTTATTGTGTTGTTTCTTCTATCTATAAGTACATCAATATAAGCAAGTTTATGCAAATTTTCCATCTCCATTGTAAATTTTATTGTGGGTTCTTGACTATTGATGTAATCTAGGAATGAGTGCAGTTCTTCAGCACCATACTCCCAAACCACAAAAATGTCATCAAGGTATCTCCACCACACTTTTGGTTTATTCTTATATATGTCTATGAATCTTTCTTCAAAATATGTCATGAATATATTACTAATTATAGGAGATAAAGAAGAACCCATGGCCATACCAAATTCTTGTTTATAGAAATCTCCTTCAAATTGAAAATATGTAGTGTCTAAGCAATGGAGATGGAAAATTTGCATAAACTTAGCAAGTTTATGCAAATTACTTATAGATAGAACAAACAACACAATAAGTACAAGTACTTATCGAAAACCTACAAACACTAATAGATATTTGAATTTTCACTCCAACCATCCCTTAAATGTAAAGAAAGGTGTTGTAAAGTGCTTATCTGATAGAGCAAAAAACATATCTTCATCCACCCAAATCTTTAACAGAGAAGTCAAAATTATCAAGGAACATCTACTTCAAAATGAATATCCCCAAGATTTTATAAATAAAACTATAAATCAGCTAGAAAGAAAATCGCAACAACAAACCAGCACAAATAACCATCACACTAATACCAACCAAACACAAACAGACAACCAAAATATGAACATAATTCCATATATCCCAGGTGTATCGGAAAAAATTAAGCGGTTAGGAAATAAATACAGCGTTAAAACTGTTTTTAAAACAAATAATACCTTGCGCTCTATCCTCACACATACCAAACTGTTTAACGCAACCGAGTTCTAAAAATTGTTTGTACAATGTTTTGTGTGACTGTGGCCATTCCTATACCGGTGAAACTTCAAGACCTTTAGAAGTAAGGAAAAAAGAACATCAATATAACATTTCTAGAAGACATGTGGACAAATCAAATTTGGCCAATCATGTATTAACGAGCACCGGCAGCCATAGGATAGACTGGGATAAAACAAAGATTTTGTTGAAAGAAGAAAATTTAAAAAAGAGAAAACTTAAAGAAGCCAGCTGTATGATGATAAACAACACTGAAATCGGAGCACCTTCAGCCGACCTTCATTTGGACTGGAGGAATTTATTGCTAACAGAACAAAAAACGGTAACCTCAGCGTCAAGTGATCGCCAAACGACAAATTGTCAGTGTCAAATTTTTTGACAAACAACAAATCAAGATCAAAGCGAAAATTTTTTAGAAAAAACCTCGAAAACAACACTAAGCGATTGACAACGACTCCAGACTCGGAGTTGAAACGTCTCCATACACAGATAAGTATTACACAATATACAATACATTACTTATATACAGGAATACTGGTTGATCATTTTGTAGACATCTCTTTCTCTCAGAATAACTGTGAGGAAGAATCTCTGTACAGACAGCCAGTAATCCGGGCAATTTTACGAAATTGCTTTACTACACTTTGTTCTACATATACAATTTTTAAATACTTATCTGTTGCAGGAAAAAATTTGGAGGAGAGAAAACCCAATGAACAGACAAAATAATACATAATTATTGTTTAATACTCGGCAGAAAGTTTTATTTTTACGAGGTAAATATCTGGTAAAAATTTCAACTTTACGGCTTAAAGGGTTTTCTCACAAATCCGATTTTGTTGCTGCTCTTTTGATTTTACGTGAAGTTTACAATACACCCATTTTACGCTAAATTAATTTTTGAACTATCTGAAAGGAAAATATGAATTTTCTTATCTTTCTGTACAATCCCTCAGAAATTAATTTATTGGTGGGGACGCCCTTCCCCTGAATTCACTATTGCGTTTGAACTTACATTCAAATCACAATGTTTTTGACATTGAAAAATATATTAGTTGATTTTTTTAAATATTTTTTAAGTACGCGTTAATTTTAATTAGATGTTTGTAATTAGGAATTGATAATAATAATCCATATACAATTTTATAAATGCTGAAATTTATACATGCTTTGATTCTTTCCCTAATATAAATGCCATGCCAATTGTCACACTGTCTGCTTCAGAGAAACGGTGACTGTGGCTAATATAATTTGTTTATGATGATTACTATTTTCCTCGTTTTTCTACTTATACTGTTATTATATTTCTATGTAATTATAAATTTTATTTTTCTATTATTTCGGCAAGTAAACGTTTGAATTTGTTAAACATTTGACGATGTTTTTTTTAAAGGTCCAAATTTAGTACAGTGTAAGATTCATGTAGTCATTAAACTTCGGTGGTATTATCGTTTTCACTGTAGGATTTAAGATCCATAGAGTTATGCAGATTTCAAGGGGTTAAACAGTATTTTTGAGGCAGAAAAGATAAGCTGTTTCTTTTTAAAATCGAATAGATAAAATTTGACACCACGATCGACTTTATTACTTTCAAAACTTTAATAGTTAAAGACGGATTTTTTTTCATACATATATTGATTCACATTATATACAAATCATTGTTTCAACATTTTTCAGTATACCCCTGCATGATCTACACACTTTTGCCACCTATTTAGGGTTTTCAGTATTCTCTATTCAAAGAATGTTTAGCTTGAGTTGCGCATGTGCTTCTCGGCTTCTTCATTTCTTCCAAATCGTTTTCCTCCCGGTGGCACCCATAAAAAATAGTCACAAGAGGACAAGGGGCTACAATGAGGGTGCTCGAACGTTTCCCAGTCTATTTCTTGCAGTGTATTCCTTGTCTTTAGTTTCGAATACGCGGTTTTTACCAACCGTAACATTTGGCAGTAGTAATCCGCATTCAGTGTGCGTTGGTCATGTAGAAAATCTCTGAGTAAAATTCCCATAGAGTCAAAACAAAATCGTTGCAAGGAATTTTCCAGATGAGAGATTGCTTTTACTCTATCTTCCCTACTCCTTATTGGCCATTTTAGACAATGCCCTTCAAAAAGGCCTTCCCTTCTCGTTGAAATCGATTCAGAAGCCTTTCAGCGATATCCGATCTCACCTGCTATTGGTTTATACTCAACAAGCTCGGAACCCATCGAGCACTAATTTTTCTGGATTCAAGTTGATCAATGATAATTGACTGAACACTTTCATAGCTCACACCCAATTCTGAGGAAAATTTGTTCCACAGTTAATCAGGGGTCACGTTCAATAAGCTCTCGAACGCTACTAGTATTGTTGCCTGTAAGGGTTGTCTGTGGGCGTCGATCGTGATTATCGTTCTCATTCACAGTTAAATTTTCTCACCCATATACGTTCTTCTGAGCCAGTGTACTATCCCCAAACTGTGACTTCAAACGAGTTAAAATTTGTGGGGTTTAATGCCTTCACTGGTTAAAAACTTTATATTAATTAAATGGTCTTGAAGGCATAGGTCCAAAAAACTGACAAATCTTTAAAATTGTTTATTCTCAAAAAGTGTTCTTGTTCTTGACAAAAACTTACTAGTTTCAGAGTTATATGTACCCCATCTTCAGAGTTAAGCTACAAAATTTCCTACACGTGTAACCATCATGCCGAAGGACATACAGTTGGCAAGACGTATATGTAGTGAACACGCTTAAAAAATATAATTATATAAATTTGTTGGGCAACAGACGACTGTCCCTCTTGCTCGGTCATGACTGTACTCTGTACTGACCACAGATCATACAATAGGTACTGATTCGATGTGTAAGAAAAGTAACTATTCGTTACTCAAGTACTCGTTACTTGCCCGGATCCCAAGTAACTAATACAAAATTCACCAGCGGTATAGTTCTTCGAGTACTCGAATGTTTCTGTAAGTATCGAATACTAGATAAATGGTAATGTAAACATAGTCGACATGGGCTGAGTTAATTTTTAGCCAGCATTCGGGTCATTTCGTTGTCGTCGAACCGGTCGAACGGTATGTGGGCGAGCAAAATGAATAGTGCCATCGATCAATATTTTGAGGAAGCTTCTTTGAAGTAATTACAGATTTCTTATTTAAAATAAATAGGTCCAAAAAAAGTTTTATATTTATATCAATAATCATATTCATAATTAGTTATGTGGTATAATATGGAAATAATAACAATACCCAAAGCACAGTATAATCAAACCTCTGTGCCCGAAGCATATACAGAACGCGTACTCAAGTAACGAATATTTAGTAACGAGTACTTAACTGAAAAGTAACGAATACTTATAAGTACTCAAAAGTAACGGTACTTTACACTTCTAGTACTGACGACAAAGCCAAGCATACGCACGACCCCGGCTCGTTTTCCCACACCTCATAAACTAAACATCTAGTCCACATAACATCATATACCTTGAGCAGAATGGCAAAATTACCGTTTATATTTGATTTACCCTCGTACATAAGGTAATTTTCTTGGGAAATGCCAGGGAGTATTAATACACCCTGGGAAAGGCATTTTAAACGTCATGTCAACTCGATGACATGCTATTCGTATTCTACCGTGAGGGAAAAGCTGTTGCCCTTCCACTAATATTTATGCATTGCCGAATACCAAAATACAGAATTTCAAATTAAATTTGCACACACTAGAATGTTAATATATGACGAGTTGTGCAGAAAGATTTGATAATTATAATGTTCCATTCAGATTTATAACAAAGTAATTCGATGTAGAATGCTCTTGAAAAAAATTATATTTGTGAGAAAACCTTCAAAGCAATGAAGTTGAAATTTTGAATATTAATGTTCCATAGGCAAGGGAAACTTTTTGCCAAGTTCATGGTTCTATTTTTTTAGGCAATAGCTACGAATGGTGGAAAAATGCGCCTTTTTTCATAATTTTCGTGCAAAACTGAATTATTAATTAGCCAATCCTATGGATCAACATCTCATTTAGTAGGTGCTAAAAATGCGCATGCAACACCCGTACCTTTGATACTGTAAATTGATATGCTGTTGCTGAGAAATCACAAAGACTGCCAAAATTATGGTTTTCGCTATTTTAAGCACCTCGTATAATTAACTAAGAAGTATTAATACTTTGACGAAACATTTTTTGTGTGATGCCCTTTATGTTCTTTAAGAAAAAACATTGAAATACCTAAGGATTTTTTTTCAAAATTAGTATTGAAATAAAGTTCGCTAATCTACAATAACTCGATATGAAAGTCGCCTTAGTGATATTCTTATAGGTTGAGTCTTTCCAGTATTCATTCTGACTATAAGTGTGTCAACTGGTTAGCAATCTCTTTTAGAAACTCGGGTCTTCGTAAATGATCATTATTTCTCTTGGTTGGAAACATTATCTTCACTATTGGCAACTCGGAATTGACGTCTGGTTTTAAGTATAGCCCGCCCAACCAAATAATCATTAGCTTATTACCCGGACGACTGTTCCAAGGCAGCTCGCAGGATTTCCTCATTTAAAAATTCCAGGGCTCTTTTCTTGGGTCGAAATGAACCCATTTTGACTAATGCGGTCCATACCCTGTATACAACCATCCTGAATATCCGCTACTACGACCCTAATCTATCCCCCTGTCTGTAGCTCGACATTTGCCTCAACCTGTATTGACATGGGTGACTGTTCTTAGCTGAATGCTGTTAATTGCCCGGATTTTCGATGATCTCAAAACTCTGTATTGATAATAGACACAGTGATCCAGTGTCAAATGTGATGGTGGTTGCTCGGACCTTGATGGTGCCATTGATGTCTGACGGTCTGCTGCTATCTCTGCAAAATTTCCGGATGGATACTGTTCTGGAGGCTGGTGAAGGGTTATTCATTCTCCCCGTTCTGCTGACTGACTGACCCTTCCTGGTGGTGGCATATTTGCTATCGACAATTCTGACTGATAACATGTCTGGTAGCCTCACCCTGCGGTCACGTTCGAATTGTTCTGTACGTTCTCAATCATACATACAATCCTGGTTCCCTTTTTCCTTATACAACTAAGCCTCAGATTTCGTTGAACTCGGCATCTCTAATACAATACAATTTATAAAACATTGTGTAGCCTACTAGCATTTAACGAATTCTAGTAGGTTTGGGTAGGCGAACTGTGTTAAACGGCTAATATTTGCTTCGAATTCTTCTAGACTTTTACCAGATTTTTATCTTTTTCAACTTAGTTGCACCTGATATACTTGAGTAAGGGATTGACTGTTACTTTTTTTATCTAGGACTGCAATGGTCTTGTCGTAGTTACCTTGTTCATTCACAGAAATGCACCGAAGCGTTTCTGAGGCTAGACTTCTCAAAGAAAATACTAGAAATGTTGACTTTCATTGGCTATCCCACCCGTTATTTGTAGCCATAGTTTCAAATTGTCAATTGTTCATATGTCTAGTGGAACTACCATCAAAGAAGGGTGGTTTTATAACAGAACCTTGGTGCTTATGGTGTTCTGAGATCTACCATTTTGCAAGACTTGGATATTTTAACCATCGTTTCCACTTGATTTTGGATAGTGCTAAATTCCCATTGTACTTTGCTTGGAATTGCACTGATGTCATGTTTGACCTTATTTTCGAGACTATCCACTGAACCTTTTCGAATCTCAATTTCATGATTTGTTACCTTTGTGTCTGACTTTATTATCTGCATTTTCCGGTTAGCTACTTCCTTACCTTGTATTACTAATTGCAGTAGTTGATCAAAGTGTTTAGAAATTTGTTGTGCACTTCATTTGATCCACTACTACCTTGCTACTGTACAGCGACATTTATAATCCATCTTCGATTGTTCCCGTTCTGTCTAATAGAGTAATGGCAATTTCGGTACTTTTTTATATCACCAATCGTATATTCTGAAAATACGTTTTTTTCGGCATGTTTATTTGGTTTTTGTTTCAGTGAATAATTTCGAAAAGGAAAAACTCAGAAATATTAAGTATTGCCACTTACTATAACTAAGAGTGTCCGAAACCCATCTATATGATGACTAAATCAAAAATCCCGAAAATGACGATTGCAGGTAAATACCATATATAGGAAATAAGTGAATAACCTACAAAATATACCCCCTATTAGGATCGTCCATTTAGCATTGCACTTGTATCGTTGCACAGTTTCAGTGAACTGAAATTTCTTAGTAATAGGAGCACCTACTTTTAATGTTAATTTGAAACCAATTTAGTTTCTTAGTGGATATGTTACTAATATCAGGATAAAATTGTTCAATAAATTCTTCCACATTTTGTAGCAAAACACAAATATTGTTAAAATTTATATAGATATTTCCAAGTCGTTAGAAAACTGCTAATTATCTTCGCGAAACGATAAAATCCTCATATTTTTAATTTCATATTTCGTTATATGTGAGAAAGATGCGATCTGCTCACGTTCCCCCAGTTATAACTGGCAAAATTTGACGGAAATATCTAGAGAATAAAACAGTATAACCACCCATTGGGCAGTTACTGTTGCGCAGATCTCGCATTGTCCTGTCTAGTGCCTCAACCGGTTTATGAGACATAGAAGCCTCTTCCCAAATAATCAAACTGCAATTCCTCATTAATGTTCCGTTTAGAGATATTGCAAATGCTAATGACGTCATCACTATATATTTTTAATATCAGTTTGAATGTAGAATGGGCGGTTCGCACACTTTCCAAAAGTGTGGCTGCTATGCCGGACGATACCACAGCTAGGGCAATTTTTCTGTCGGATCGAACTTTTGCTAATAATAGATTTATTGAAAATGTTTTATCTGTCCCTCCAGGGGCATCTAAAATATTTTTACCTTCATTACTATTATTTTATTATTTGAGGACAGTATTAGCTCGTAATATTTTTTTGTTCAGCATTCAAGGGACATTCATCTTGAATGACTTTAAAAAGTCTGAAATGGTTATAGTTAGTTTCTCGTAAATACTCTGTATTGATTGTTGCAATTAAATTGAAATTTAATGGCAAGGTGAATCGAAATATTTTATAGAGTTTACTGACAGAGATTCCACTTGTGTATTCAATTCAAATAAAGCTTTAGAAAGCGTACTTTTCCAATGGGAGTCGTTTTCTGACAGACACATTGCTTTGCAAAGTCCTTGAAATGTTTCATTAGTTATACCTTGAAAAGTACAAAGACTGAAAATAATTACCATATCTTTATTTTCAGGGTTAAAATTTTACAAAATTTTCTTATTCCTGCCCTCTAATTCCTCTAATACAAAGACTACTGAAAGAAGTAGGACCTGGAGTAAGATCTAGAGCTCGGACGTGTGGGACGAGGTCAGGGGAAGCGGTCGAATCAGGGCGACATGAAATTAATTTCGTTGCGTTAAATATTTTGATTTTGCTATATCTCCGAAAGTATTAATTTAATTTGCATGGTGTTAAGGGAAAAAATATTCTTCATGAAATGCTCAAGCCAACCAATGTATATAAAATGATAAAGATTAATACCGTATTTGTCTAAATCGGGTTCCAATTACCGCTTTATAATTACCCATTTTTAAAAGTATTAAAATGAGTATACCATGTTATCCTTAAGGGATAGACATATGCCATCGCTGATTTTTTCGTAGACCCCTATAAGATACACAATTTCACTATAAGTATTTTGTTATATCTCAAGGGGTTTAGGCAGCATATTTCAGCCAATTTATATAAAAACTTAACAAATTATATGCTAAAATCTTCCTCGAGAACCACTCTATCCACTGGTGAAAACAGCATGAAAATCGGTGCGGTGGTTTTTGAGTTTATCGCGAACAGACAGACAGACTTTAAATGTAAAGAAATGCCACACTTTTTTTTTCATTGTGCAAATATCTTTTGAACGTGATAAATACCTTATTCTAGCACTCCAAGGAGTATTTGTTTCTCATCATCTCTGCTCTCCGTTTATTTCTATTATTCTTCCTGTAATAACAAGTCCATCCAAATATCAGCGATTCAATTTATAACTGCTTCATTGCTACATTCTTAGTGAGTAACAACATCGAATATTCCGCAGAAGATGAGTGAGATCTTATCGAAACGTCGAACTATCCTCTCTAAGGCAACTAAGCAATACACACGAGAATCCCGAAAACCTTCAGTGACATATATATATATATATATATATATATATATATATATATATATTTTTATGTGGAAAGGGAACAATTGTTTTATCTTTCCAAATGGTTCTCGGTCCTCGGTTTATATATTTTTGATTGAGAAGTCTTGGGTTTTTGGGACCATTGAAATAATTCTAATTTATATATATATATATATATATATATATATATATATTTGTTTGTTTTTAAGTTTTCGCGGGCACTAAATGTTTTTATATATATATATATATATATATATAAATAGGCTAAGACAAAACGATTAGGTACCATTTTCTCCTCTGTTTCTCAACCGATTTTCTTCATTTTTGTTTTGTTTAATAGCTACTGACGACCTTCAGTGCAGAATGCTAATCTTAATTTATAATATTGGTTCATTCATTAAATAAAATATAATAAAAATTCATTATTTACGTCAATAATGTCAATGCCAAACAAATGAATGTGCCGCGTGCCGCTGCCGCCAGACTCCAACCATTGAGTAATTATATATAGACAGACCAATGCTATTATATACTTAGAGCATGTACTTCTGGAGGTGGCATGCAAGCGTTGTTATTGTTTAGTAAAGTAAAGTCATCGTTGAATATCATAATTATACAGGGCGATTCCAGATGTGTTAGAAATATTTTTTTTTAGGGTGGCACATAAGCAGTTGCATATTTAGGGTGTTTAAAATATAGAGTAGAGTGCAATTATAACTAATAAAATAATTATATAGGGAAGCCCATTAGCAGTTGAATTTACAGGGTTCTTGGAATAGAAGGTGCAGTAAAATTACAGTTATACAGGGTGGTGCAAAAAATGTTATACATAGATGCATATATAGGGTGGCGGAAATGGAAATGCAACATTTCGTAACCCATAAGCAGTTGTATATATAGTTAAGATGAAATATAGGGTAAGAGGAATTATAGATATACAGCATGGTGATAAAAAATGTTAGAATAGGAAATGATTTATAGAGTAGACCACGAAGAGTTCCATATATATAATGATTGAAATATAGGTCGGAGTAGAATTATAGTTACAGAAGATAATTAAAAATTTCATAAACAAAAAGAGTAAATATGGTGGGTCATAGGCAGTGGCATATACAGAATGGTTTACCCGGTGGTTGAAAAATGTTAAAAAATATTATGCGTGGTCCATAAGCATTTGATGAGAAAAAAATTCAAAGCATGACATTAGAATATTAAATAAATATTTTTATAACAACCAAGCGGATCATGTAGCAAATCAAATCTATCGGTAGTAGGTACCTCAAATATAAGTTAAGATAGCTGCATGTTTGTTCTCCTCTATGCCGTTGTTTTTTACTTGCCCTGTATTTCGGTTTATTATTTGCTTTATTGTATGAGTGTGGTATCCGTTTTTCTTTAGCTCTTCTGTTATGATTTTAATTTCTTCGTTTTTGGTTTTGGAATCTGTTGATCTAAATGATCTGGAAATAAGGGTGTTGGCGACTATTCGAATTTGCGCTGGGTTTTGGTGTGACATGGCGATCAGGTATCTATTGGTGTGTGTTGATTTTTTGTAAATTGTAAATAGAAAATGAATGATTGGTGTTTTGGTAACGAGAACCTCTAGAAATGGGAGACGATTATCTTGTCCTAATTCTAAGGTTTTGGTACGGAACCGTTAGAATTCGAGTACAACTCGTATTCGGCCAAATTATTTAAAGACAAAAGCATGAAGTTAATACATTAGTATTAAATAACCATATCTCATAAATAACATGCAATTCTGCTAAATAGTTATTAAAACAATATCATATATTACTAACACTTTAAGGGATGACAATCAAGTTTGTATTCATCATTTTCGTTATACTAACCAGAAAGTAATATACTAGTGATAACATCTTGTTTAATAAATACATATAAATTATTTTTTGACTACATTTTCGTTTGGTAGCTTTGAGTTTTAAACATTTACCAGCAAGTTATCAAATATTAACCTAGATGCGGCAGATCTAAAATGAATGAGGTCGCCAAAGTAAACGTTACCAGAAAACTCTCACACAACAACAACGGAAATTGTTCGACTAAAATAAATAAACCATGCGTTCAGAAGATGATCCTGATACTGCACTGTGAGGATGATCCCCAGTTTTTAAATCTCGTTGTATGTTCTGATTAAATTAACTTTTATTTCTATGGTGCAGTAAATTGTCACAGTTGTCGAAACTGGTCTTAAGAAAATCCTCACTGGGTACAATCGTTACAAGTCCAGAATCCCCAAAAATGTTTGGGAGGCACATAATCCAGCCAATGACAATTTTCCCAGGTAATTTGTCCTAGCAGCATCGATTTTCCTAAAAAAATTTCGATTTGAGTACTACTTACCCTCAAAGTTGACCTTTTGCCGGGAAGGGCGGTTAAGCTCTCGGAGGTGAAAACATATGAAAAAAAGGCTGGGAATGAATAAACTAACTAATTTTAAGCAACTTTTGTACCATTAATTTTTTTCTGAAAGTCAATTCTTTTCGAGTTAATCCCAAGTGAAATTATCCATTTTTCAACCAAAAAGAAAAACATAATTTCATACGGTTTTTCGAAAATAACTTTAAAAATATGAACTCTAAGAAAAAATCATTTATCATTTGGATCAAAAATGTAGGTTATAAAAAAACCAAAAAAAAATGTTGGGTTTGTGGTTTCTGTACAACCAATACCAACGGAGTTATAGATTGTTGAAATTTTGATTTTATTTGCCATAACAAAAATTGAAAGGTTTATCGTGAAATAACTGAAAAACAATGCATTTTTCGGGAAAAGTTTATTAACAATTTTTTAAAGTGCTTACAAAATACTTTAATCTGTTTTTTTACAAACGTCTCTAGCATGAAAATTAAGCGAATTCTCATATAAATAAGGTTGTTTTTTACAAATTACCCCCTAAATACCACCTCAGTTGAAATTAATTACTGCCACATCACAAATTACTTGACTTACTTATTCTAAATAGGCTTAGAAAGTTTGACTGGTTTAAAGTAAGTAGTTTTGAAAAAAGTCGAGCATCAATAGAATATTGAATTTTTGTAATTTTGCAAAAAATTGTCTTTTTCAAAATATCTTAAAAACATAACTCGCTTAATTTTCATGCTACAGACATTTGTAAAAAACAAATTAAAGGGTTTTTAAGCACTTTCAACAAGTATTTATAAACTTATCCCGAAAATGCATTGTTTTTCAGTTATTTCACGATAGACCTTTCAATTTTAGTGTTGACAGATAAAAACAAAATTTAAACTAGCTCCGTTTGTATTGGTTCTACAGAAACCATAAACCCATTGTTGTTTTGTTTTTTATAAGCGACATTTTTCATCCAAATGATTTTTTTATTAAAGTGCATGTTTACGAAAACACGAAATTAATAAATCTTTTTTTTTAATCTTTAGTTTCACTTGCAATTATTCGACAAGAATTGACTTTCAGAAAAAACTTTAGGGAACAAAAGTTGCTTAAAATTAGTTAATTTATTTATTCACAGACTTTTTTAATATAATATTTTTCACACCCGAGAGGGGGTAGCATAAATCGGGGATATAATATTGTATGAGGCATACGTAGTACTGGTTAAGGTCTTTAGAGAGAAGCAGTTTGCCTTAATGATGTTTGTAGGTTCCTAGCTATGAAATTTTTAACAACCGTTTGTAATTTAGCTACACCGTCTAAAAATAAATAAATAATTATTCTTTATATACCTTATATCAAAGGGTATATAACGATTAACTATTTTGTTAAAATATTGAGGATATCGGAATAAATACTAATGACCAAAATTGTAATGGTATTGTTTCTTAACTATTCAAAATGTATGAATATTGCAAGTTTCCTTACTTAAAAAATATTCTTTTGGTGATATCGTAATAACAATAACTGTCTAATTTGCAAAGATGAAAAACGAGTCAAAGGAATAATAACGATAACAATCAATTAAATAACATAATAATAACATAAATAATATACATAAGTTGGCATAATGTAAATGTTTCTTAAAATAACTGAATTTTAGAATTTTATTTCCCAAAACACCAACAGTATAATAAAATCTTTTTAAACAAAGAATCGGGACGAACGGTTTTCCCAAGCCCCAAATAAAGCTAATGAGCTCATCCGGAAAGAAAGCAAAAGAAAAACCTTAATACAGTGGGAAGTCTTGATTAATGTCACGTTTTTACCGAGAAAAACTACTTTCTTTGTGCCTCAAAGTATTATTTTCCGTTTACACCGGGTAAATAATTAATTCCGCTGTGAATGTTACATAATGAGTACGCGCCTAATTTATCGTAACAAGACAATTAGGTTATACAAAATTAATTTGCTCTATTCACCGCAAAGGAAAAGTGTTAAGTAGTTCTCGCTTCATTTTGTCGATAACAAAATTTGTATGGAGTTGTCAGCATTCTTAGGTTTTTATAACCGTCCCTAAGTTGCACTCAGTCCAGTTTCTTTTCACCAACACAAATTGAAACGTCATTCAGTTCATTAGGGGTCGTTCAAGTATTACGTAAGCTGAATTATTACAAAAAAGAGCAGCAGTTATTTGCGATTGAAGGATGGAAGCGAAAGCTTCTTAGGAATTTTACTTCCCGTTTCTTGTTATCTCCTGTCTTTGTTTCTATTTTCTTGTGTTATCATTAGTAATGGTTATAAATTTCAGCAGAATTAAAATAATTTTCACTATTTTGTATTAGTATTAATCCTAATGTGTAATTAAATTCTTAATTTAAATTTCTAATAAGTGCCAAATAAAATTTGTTGAATTATTAACTTACAAGTTGAAGCTCATATCCGATGAATTGTAAATGCGACAAAAAATTAACAAAAGGTGTATTAAATTAATATATTCTTTCTGACTTCTGACATATGTCAAGTCCGCTATGCAAAATATCGCAAAGAGAGAATTGGAGTTTTTATTAGAAAAGCAAATTTTGTGCAGGTTTTCTATATTAATTGGATGTTATATTAGTTTATTTCCTATATATTATGAATATTCTATAAAAGAACAAACTCATAAAGTATTTTACCTGGTCTCTGGTTCTTACATAGTGAACTGAATTAATGGGTATTTTAAGTTTGCCGTGTCGGTGTCAAAACAAATGAAATCTTAAGTTATCCTATTCATTCCCTGGCTCATCTATTTTTATATTTGTCAATGTGGGCCTCCGTTAAGAACCTTTTGCTTCAATTATTTACAATTTTACACAAGCAAAGTTGTTAACCCCCACCCTTCCATGGTTTCTTAAATATTGGCATATGCATTTTTGTTTTAATGTACTCGCTATTTAACACAGAGATACAAATATTGCAGTCTTAAGTAATATTATAAGCATAAGTAATATTACTAACAAAATAATTTGGTCAAGTGCGAGTTGGACTCGCATACTTAGGGTTCCGTACCACCTTCAAGATTCGAATATTCCAGTTTCAGACAAGCAGGGAATGAGTGCATTTTCTTATATTTACCCTTATATCTTTTAAAGGAAACGTTTTAAATTTATAAAAAATATACACTTTGATTTTCCACACATAGACTTTTTATTATATCTGCTTTAGGATTCGCTTGATTTTTATCACAATACATATGTATTTAATTTTCTAATTTGGCCCCCAAAAAGTAACATTAGAGTTTTATTTTACTAATAAACTTTCAGAGATGCCTTTTATAACATACTGTCTGAGTTTTGAGGCTCTGTAGATTGGAAGAAAAACGGCAAAATAGGTCAAAGTTTAAATTATAAATTATTAAATCTGTTATTTAAATTATTTAAAAATACAAATAAAATATATTTTTCAAATTTTAAATAGTGTAGTTTCTAAAGTGGGAATTAAGTCGATGTTTAATATTTTTGTTAATATCTTTTATACAAATGATTTAAAAATATGATATATTTGTAATTCACATAATGAGCCTTTTATCTGATTACATGATGCGTTTGAAAATTGAATCTTTATTTTCCATTTAATTGTATTTTTTGTACCTAAAATTACTATGGGGGTTTTCTAATAATTCATTTTCCGTTTAATTCTATTATTTGGAGGCCAAATAATAGAATTAGGGATTTTTTTGCATATTTTTCCTATAAACAAAAAAAATGAGGTCTTAGAGTTTGTTGAATAACAGGGAGAATTGGTAATTTTTTTTAAATATTTTTTAAATATATTTTAAAATATTCATTTTAAAAAAATTAAAAAAAATATATTTGTATTCGTCATAATGAGCCCTGGGATTTGATATATTACATGACCCGTTAGAAACAATTATAATTTTTTATTTTCCATTTAATTCTATCATGTAATGAATATTAGGGGTTTTTTCTTATTTTTCCAGTAAAGTTCAGGTCCAGTTTTTCAAAATTTTTCAGCTTATGGTTTCGGAGATAAGGGGGGGAATGGGTAAATTTTTTTATATTTTTGTTAATATCTTTTAATTAATTTATTTTATAAATATGGAAAAAATATATTTGTTTTCTTCATCATGAGCCCTTTTATTTGATATATAACATGTTGGGTTAGAAACAATTTTAATTTTATATTTTCCATTTAATTCTATAATTTGCCTGCCCCAAAAAATATCTTATTTTTCCAGTAAAGTTCAGGTGAGGGGCTATACCTCCATTTTTTTTTCCAAATTTTCCAGCTTATGGTTTCGGAGATAAGGGGGGGAATGGGTAATTTTTTTTATTTTGGTTAATATCTTTTAATTAATTTATTTTAAAAATATTAAGAAAAAAAATTCATTTGATATATAACATTATGGGTTAGAAACAATGTTAATTTTATATTTTCCATTTAATTCTGTAATTGGCCCCCCAAAATTAAAAGTAGAGGTTTCTCCTTATTTTTCCAGTAAACTTCAGGTCAGAACCTATAAATCTCTTTTTTTTCAAAACTTTACGTTTTATAGTTTCGGAGATAAGGGGGGGATGTGTAAATTTTGGTATATTTTCGTTAATATCTTTTTAAATAATTTTTTTAAATATTAAAAAAATTAATATTAATGGTTTCTCCTTAATTTTCCTGCAAAGGTCGGGCAACGCTCTATATTTCCTATTTTTTTTAAATTTTAGGCTCAGTAGTTTCGGTGATGAGGGGGGGGACGGTCGATTTTTTTAGTTTTTCCCCCCAGAAGTATCCCTAAAATCAATTTTTTTTCTTTTACGATATGTACTCCTGATCGGGTCACCAAACTATAGATTGATACCAAATTTCAACCACTTCCGTCCAGTAGTTTAGGAGAAAATGGCTGTGATGTGACAGAGGCAGAAATCCTGAGTGATATTATAAGGGTATCCGTAAATTGTATATACGGAACCCTAAAAAACTTCTTTTAAATCTTTGTTATTGATTTTAATTCCAATTATCAGTTTTCAGTTCGTGACACCTATGACATTGGATGTGCTTGCTTTGCTTACAAGTCAAATCGTCAATCGTCCCGAAACGAAACAATATATAAGGTTTGTTCCTACCTCTAGTTTCCGTACCATCATGGAACTGTCACGAAAACGCCTGCATCGAATTTGTGCGCAACCAATGTATAGCCACACAAAATATTAGCTGGAACGGTTTTCTGACAAGTTTGTGATCTGAATCTGCGACCTGCATTCCGTGACCTTATTTTATAGACAGTTTCTACTGCGCATGATTAATTAGAATCACCAAACGATTCTTGCTCTTCACCAAGGATTGAAATGACCATACGAGAAACGGTACATCATTTGGTTAGAACACTGTGATGCATCGTTCACTGAACCGTCATAACTCGGTTGAAACAGGTTTTCTTGAATGTGCATGACCGTGAACGTCACATGTACGGTTTCGCATCGGGTAGGAACGAACCTATTGACGGGAGAAATTTAGATAAGTGCCTAGCGCGTCGGGATTCCTCTACTCGGTTCTAAGTGAGTACCTAAACTTATTAATTATTCGTGGGAATCCCCGAAAATGCGTTTCGCTTTCAAGCATAGACAATGTATGGGCTGCCATATGTGTAAAAAACCAAATAACGAGTGCTGACATAATCACCAGGTCAGCAAAAATAAGCAAAGCAAAAGCCCCCCGCCCCCTATAGTGCTTACGTAATACTTGAATGGCCCGTTAGATTCCTAATAATTTAATCACCTTTCTTAGGCCTCGTCAGACAGTGGCACCCAAACAGTAATTTTTGAAAATTATACACAGTTGAATGAAACACTTTCACATTTTATTATAGATTTGCCAGTATCTTTGAAAACTACATCTAAAGACACACCAATTTCTGTGACAAAAAATAAAAACAAATTTTTGATTTTAACGGTTGTAATTTCACGTTCTTAACCTGAAGGTTAAATTTAAATTATAATGTATTAATCATAAATAAATCTCTTTTACATCAAGTGATACATTATATAAAACATTTAACAAAAAAGTGGTGATTTTGTACTTATTTTTGGTGAAAGGAATGATTCCAAGAACTTCAAAGTTCCCTTGTTTAAAACAATCTGTATCCATCTAAAAATCTATACTATATCACTATAATGTTTGCATCGATTCTGCTTTTAAAAACATTTCAAATAAGGTAATAGTGAAATTTAAATTTTTAAAACGTTTTACTACATGTATTCAAACTTATGCAGCATATGTGAATTATAAAAACCTATCTACTAAAATTGTTGAAATTATTGAGAACAAGAGAGACATTAGAAAAGCAGTCAGCTTTATCAATGCGGTATCGATGGGATTGGGTAGCACTTCTGTTGAATCTATTAACTTAGGTAAATGTTCAAATAATACTTCACTTGAACAGCAGGAAAACTTGGATTCAGCTCTAATCCAAAAGTTTTTTTTGAGTGATATATACTAGTGTTAATGTTGTATTTTTAACAAAACACTGTGAAATGTGAATGAGTATTTAGATTGGTGACGGGGGTTTTCGGCTCGTAATTCTTTTTTTAATTTTTTTTCTTATTTCCTATACACATCTATAAAATCTTAACAATTTTAGGTAATAAAATTGTTTGTCCAAATCGATATTTTCAACATTTTTAGCGTATATTGAGATTGAATATTCAGTAACATTATTTAAATAAATTGCAGTTATGAAGGATATAATCATTTAATAAATAATTTAGGACATAAACTTAGACTATTTAAATTTAGTTATACTTAATAATTAAAGAACTATTCACTTATTCAAGCAATAGCTAAATGTGAAATAGAAAATAACGAGATTAAAATTAGTAATAAAAAGTTAAGTTACAAGAACTGCTCGAAGTGACCACCTTCCATTTCGATGTATAATCTAGCTCGACGCTTCAATGATTTACAAAATCTTTGGAAAATTCTAGGTGTTTGCCTTATTTCCATGCACGCGGTTTCAATGTCCTGCCGTATTTGCTGAATGGTCTCAATTCGAATTTTATAAACCTTTGCCTTAAGATGACCGTCAAAAAATAGTCCAGGAGATTAAGGTCACGGGAACGTGGAGGCCAGGGAACAGGACCAACTCGGCCAATCCATTTCTCCATACAATTCATCTAAGTGTTGTCTTACATCATCTAAGTAATGAGGTAGCGTCAGATCCTGCATAAACCTATATATATATATATATATATATATATATATATATATATATATATATATATATATATATATATATATATATATAAAGTGACATCCTCCAAAAGTCCTGGCAATTAAAATAAAAAAATTTAATAATCCTCACTATTCAATCTGATGGCTGGACTGAATGAAGTATGCTGTGAGGGTTTTCATTAGCCCATTCATGAGCCTTAGGAAAATTGACCTAACCATCTTTACTGAAGCTTGACTCATCCGTAAACAAAATAAGAGATACAAAATTGGAATCCGGCTCGATTTTCGCAAAAATCATTGGCAGAACTGCCGACATGGTTCGTATTCATTCGAACTTAAAGTTTAAACACGCTGGATATGAAAAGGATGAAGTAGTTGTTCGCAAAGAATTCGCCCAACTACGGAAAAACTTATTGTATGCATACTTGTGACGCTTCTTACAGTAAACCTTGGATTGTTCTGCACAACTCTCAATACATTTTCTTCCATCACCGGTGATCTTACAAATATTTCTCTGTTAATACCATTTACTCTTGGCTAGAACGAATCATTTTCTCTTAAACGTTAATGGATCCTCTGAAATATCTGTCGAGAAGGAAGTCTTCTATACTTCTTTCCAGCTCCACGGCTGTACATAAAGTGTATATCTGTCATTTATGTGAACGTTTTCAACTGCCTTCTTTGCAATTAAGGAGAAATTGTGCATGTGTTGTATTATTGTTTAAATTAGTAAATAATATGGTAGACTTTTCCGAATTGTTAAATCAAATTAATTTTAATGTACCTACATTTCACTCAAGGAAACACCTAGCGCTAAGGCCACCAAGAGCCAGAACAAACATTTTGTTGAAATCACCAGTTTATGTGATGTGCAATAATTTTAATAATATATGCAATTATTGTGATATTTTTACAAGTCCCATAAATCAAATAGTTAGTACCGCAATGTTGTATTTTTAAATTATCCTGTAAATGGGAGACTGTTGGACAATAAATCAATTATTATTATCCCGACTTGACCATACAATGTATGGCATCACACTCCCTCTAAGGCACGCTAAGAGTGCCTTTAAGGGAAAATTCACTAAACCCCAGATATCCTAGGTATCAAAAGGGTTTAGCTCTGTGGGAGCCCTTACCAGGTTTTCAGGCCCGTGGTTGGAGTCATGGCTGCAGTTTCCCATGAATTTCCTGACCGTCCGGGCTGTCCCTAACAGGACAGCTTTTTGCATTTGTCTGTAAAGATGTTCGTCCAGACCTAGGTATTTTAAATTGTTTAAAAGATATTTTGGGACTAGTCCTGTCGTTGACATAACAATTGGTACAGTTCGTGTGTTGTTCATGTCCCACTGAGCCTTTCTTTGAAATTCCCTATATTTGGTTATTTTGTCAGCCTGCTTTATATTTATATTATTGTTGATAGGAATTGCTATGTCAATTAAAGTTGTTTTCCGAGCGACTTTATCTACCAAAACTATATCTGCTCTATTGTGAGCAACAGTCCGATCAGTCAGTATCGTGCCGTCCCAGTACAGCTTGTAGTTGTTATTTTCTGAAACAGATTCTGGTTTGTATTTATAGTATGGTAATCTAACCGACTGTGATAGTTCATGTTTCAGTGCTAGTTCCTGGTGCAGTATTTTTGCCACAGCATCGTGTCGTTCTTTGTATTCAGTTGCAGCGAACGCTTGACAACCTCCTGTGATATGCTGGATAGATTCAGATGTTTGGCAACCGTACCTGCATCTGTCGTTGTTAATAGAAGGGTCTTTAACGATGAACTTTAGATATTTCTTAGTCTTGATCTTGGATTGCCAATATAAAGCCTTTCGTTTCAGGAAACATATGACCAGAGATCAACCAGTAGTTCGACGCTGCGCTGTCGACATAATCTTGGTTGACGTCATTTATATGTCTTCCATGAAGGGGCTTCTCTTTCCATTTCAGCAGTTTCTGATCTGTGGCCTGGTGGTGTAATTGGACGTGTTGTGTCAGTCACAGTGTTGTTGAGTCATAAACTTGGCACATAACTCTGTGTATATTAGAAAATTCTGCGAGTTTCTGGAAATGACAACGCAAAATAGAAATTCGTTGATCTAATAGTTTGCTTAGATCTGCCAATCCTCTTCCTCCTTCATACCGTGGCAAAGTTGTACGTTCGACAGAGCTCTTTGGATGGTGATTTTGAGCTTTTGTTAGTAAAACTCGAACTTTTCGTTGTAATTGTTCAATGTCAGTCTTGAACCAATTAACTATACCGAAAGAGTAACTGATCACTGAACATGCATAGGTGTTAATAGCCTGAAACAGATTTTTACTATTTAGTTTGTTTTCAACAGTCGTCTTACTCTTCTATAAAACTCTGCTCTTAGGTCCTTTTTCATGTTCAAGTGATCAATACGTTGAGCCTGCTTTATTCCAAGGTATTTATAAGTATGACCTTCCACCATAAATTCAATTGAGGTGCCATCTCCCATTTCGAAGTGCCCCTGCTGTATTTTACCTTTAACTATATTAATAATTCGGCATTTGTCTAAGCCAAATTTCATATGGATGTCACTAGAGAACCCTTCTACTATTTTAAGCATATCATGCAGTTGTTGTTTCGTAGCTGCCATCAACTTTAAGTTGTCCATGTATAACAAATGGTTTATCTTGTACGTTGTTGTGTTTGAGACTGAACCGAAAATTAGTCGAGTTCAGTTTGTTTGAGAGAGGGTTCATAGCCAGGCAGAACCACAGCGGGCTAAGAGAGTCTCCCTGGAATATACCCCTTTTGATTGGAATGGGGTCAGTTTGTATCGAACAGTTGGCTTCAGACAGTGAGATTTTGGTTTGCCAATTGGACATGGCATATTTTAAAAAGTTAATAATACAATTATTCACTTTATAGAGTTTCAGTACCTTAATGAGCCAATTATGTGGAACTGAATCAAAGGCCTTTTTGTAGTCCACATATGCCATGTAGAGATTTCGTCGTTTGACCATCTGGTCCTGGTGCTTTCCAGTTATGGAGGTGTTTCATTATGTTGGACGTGTCTTCCGTTGTAAATGGTTGGTGTTGCATCTTATCACAATTCTGAAATGCAACCTCCTCCTCATTAATCCAGCTCGCTCTGGAGTTATCGGAAACTGTTGTGGAAAGCTGTGTTTTCCAGAAATCCTCGATCTCTGTTTTACTGGGGTAACTAGGAACTTCATTATTATTGATGTTGTTAAGTTGGCTATAAAACCCTTTTTCTGATCTGATTGTCGGAAAAGTGTGTTGTCTAGTTTCCGTTGGTTACTGGTTTTGTACCTTCTCAATCGACTTGTGTAGAAGGAGAGACAGGAGAGATGTGATGTTTTCTCCATCCCACTGGGAGTGTATTCGGTTATTGTCCATGTTAGTCTTGACAAGCCTTTCTATTCTGATGTTCCTGACCCCTCGTTGGTACTTGGTCAGTCTTCCAACGTCTTTCCGAAGAGAATTGATTTTCCCTTCAAGCCTTCTTTGCCAAGGTGGTATTCGAGGTGTTTGTCTAAATTGGGGAGGGTCTTGCTTTGGTCTTATTGCGACCCCAGTTGTTCTGCAGATGGAAGTTTCAGCACAGTAGATGATTGTGTGTAGCGACTCTAACGTATTAGCACCTAAAACATAGTTTGGCAAGATAAATTTGTTCATAGCCTGCAAGACGATACCCAATTTCTTAGAAGATCTTAGTTTGGGAAGAGCTGGTCTAGTCAGTGGATCTGTTCCACTATACTCTATAAGAGCTCCTTCCATTTCTGCTTGGATCTTCTCAAGCAGGTCAGCGTTGGTTGGCTGTTCTTGTTGTAGTTCTTGAGTCTCGTCCGCTCTTTGTGCCAAAGGTGTTTCAGGCTCTGTATCGATTGTGTTTCGACCAAATAGTTTGCGCTCCACTTCGCTCTTTATTCTATCCGGTTGTTCAGGTGAAATGAGGCCATTTCTCAAGATGTTGATCTGCGACTCTCTGTTCGATTACTTGAAGCTGTGGGTACTCACGACAGAACTCTTGATGGAGTATTTGGCGATATCCAGTCTTATCCTGGCTAAGGTTCGTAATTCTGTAAAACGTGCGCATTATAAATTCATTCATGGCGCTAGTCCATTTCATGCGCTATCTTTTCAGTCCCGCTTGAGTGAGCGCTGGCTGTTCATCCTGCGCAACACTTTCTGCGGGTGGAGTTCTCGTTCTCGTTTGTCTCCGTTGGTGATGGTCACGTTGTTGTTGTGAATGTATTGGTGAGTGCTGTTGTAGTTCTTCTGGTTCTTGGGCTGTAGCTCTTTAGACGGCAGGGGCCCGCCTTCTCAGCACCCTGCCACCGACGTCCCGCATGTTGTAGTGTCCAGCGCCGGCTCCAGACATGCCCTGGCGATCCCCAGGCAGCGGCTCTTTTCCGAGGCATCTATTCCTTAGCTCCATTTGCATGGGTGGTGTCACCCATTGACCCTGGTGACCCAGGTAACTCGGACCCGTGGGGTTGTCACTTCCCAGATGAAATGATTTAAACCAGACCATCCCGTGCGGGTTGTGGAGAAGGAAGGAAAGCTAGGTAGTAGGTCAGCGGACAGCTGCCCCTTTAGTGGCCTCATACGACAGGCGGTGGATACCGTGGTGCTATTCTAACCCGGCCACCACATGGGCATCAACTTCCTTATTATTATTATTATCCGAATTGACCATACAATGTATGGCATCACACTCCCTATAAGGCACACATAGACTGCCCTTAGGGGAAAATTCACTAAACCCCAGATATACTACATATCAAAATGGTTTAGCTCTGTGGGAGCCCTTGCCAGGTTATCAGGCCCGTGGTTGGCTTCGTGGCTGCAGTTCCGTATGAATTTTCTAACCGTCCGGGCTTTCCCTAACAGGACGGTTTTTTGCATCAGTTGGTAAAGATGTTCGTCCAGACCGAGGTATTTAAAATTGTTTAATAGATGTTTTGGGACTACTCCTGTTGTTGAAAAAACAATTGGTACTGTTCGAGTGTTGTTCATGTCCCATTGTCTCTGTATTTGAAATTCTAAATCCCTGTATTTGGCTATTTTTTCAGCCTGCTTAATATTTATTTTATTGTTGTTAGGGATTTCAATGTCAATTAAGGTTGTTTTTCTAGAGACTTTATCTACCAAAACTATATCTGGTCTATTGTGAGCAACAGTCCGATCGGTCAATATCGTCCGGTCCCAGTACAGTTTGTAGTTGTTATTTTCTAAAATAGATTCTGGTTTGTATATATAGTAGGGTGTTCTTACCGACTGTGATAGCTCGAGATTCAGCGCTAGTTCCTGGTGCAGTATTTTTGCCACAGCATCGTATCGTTCTTTGTATTCAGTTGCAGCGAACGCTTGGCAACCTCCTGTGATATGCTGGATAGATTCAGATGTTTGGCAACCATATCTGCATCTGTCGTTGTTGATAGAAGGGTCTTTGACGATGTACTTTAGATAGTTCTTAGTTGGAATTACTTGATCTTGGATTGCCAATATAAAGCCTTCCGTTTCAGTGGTCTGGTGGTGTAATTGGACATGTTGTTGTGTCAGTCGCAGTGGTGTTGAGTCATCAACCAGGCACATGACTCTGTGTAGATCAGAAAATTCTGCGAGTTTCTGGAAATGACTACGCAAAATGGAAATTTGTTGATCAAATAGTTTGCTTAGATCTGTCAATCCTCTTCCTCGTTCATACCGTGGCATAGTTGTACGTTCGACAGAGCTCTTTGGGTGGTGATTTTGAGCTTTTGTTAGTTATTATTATTTCCGCGTTTGAATATGCCTCCATTTTATGAGTTGCAGTAATGTTGTATAGTTTAATTTTCCAATTACCACTTTTACTAATTAAACACTGCAAATCTCAATTGACAGTTTATCAATAACTTAAATTGTTAAGCGTTGTGGCAATCTCAGTTTTTTATTTGTCATGGTAAACACATTTTTGTAATTTTTGACCTAATAACTTAAAGAGCAGCAGAGTAATATTCAAACTCAATTTACTCGAAAACCATTGGAAATATTAAGTTCTTATAAATCTGTAGAGAAAATTGTAAAACAAATTGAAACAAAAAAAATACACGCCGAAAACCCTCTTCACCAACATAAATAAGACGCTTATGATTTGCATGTCGAAAAACGGAGCAGTACATGTTATTTAACGTAAAAAGTTAGTTAAGACACATAATATATTTTTTTCTATTTATTTTCGTTTTGTTTGAGCCCTTTTATTATTTAAATTGTTAACGTCTACGAGTTTGCTGTAAAATCTTAGCAATAATTATCTATAAACTGTCACTGACTTGATGGTATGAGCGAATTGAAGTGAATTTAATTACCTTTACCTACTTTGTCGGTCCTAGTACTCATACTCACCCGCTGGCATACATAAACTAAGTAGCAAAAATTATTAAATATTTTCAGAAAGATTCTTGATGAAATTTTGGATTATTTTGCCTACTTATTAAGGATTTCTCTCCTTATATTTTTCCTGCAACAAATAAGTATTTGAAAAAACAAGCATTATTATTAGCAGCTATGATATATTAGCAAAATTTAATCACAAATTTTTTCAACAAAAAAAAATATAGGGTGTGTCATGTGACAGTGGCTAATACCAACTTTCTTATTTTAAATGCAAGCCCCTGTATATTATTTATTTTTTGGATTCTCCAGAAAATTATAGACATAATTCATGAACCATCTTCTACACCTACCTTCAACTGTTTCGGAAATATAAAGTGCTTTCATATTTATTACAAAAATTAACATTAAAAAAAGAAAATTTTTTATTTAACAAATTCGCTACATTACACTAAAAACCTTATAATTAATACTTATTATTTCTTAACAATATAAAAGGAAACCAAAAGCCATTAATGTCAATGTAGGAAATGTTCAAAATGCTCGCCGCGAACGTCTTGGCAACATGCTTATCTGTTATAGAAATATCTTCTACCGTTACTCAACAACTCAGGCGTGACTGGCCAATCGCAAGCGTGATTCGTCTTGTTAGGTCATCTAAGTTGAGGGGTTTAGTTTTGTATACAGTACTTTTGACATATCCCCACAGAAAGTAGTCCAGTGGCGTCTAATCAGGAGATCGTGCAGGCCATTCTATCGATGAAAAAGGACCTACAATATGATTTCCAACAATACCTGCCCAAACATTAGCGTTTTCAGGATATTGCGTATGTTTCTCTGTCATCCCCTAAGGATTCTCATGAGACCAATGGCGGCAATTTTGACAATTAACATGGTCGTCAAGTGTAATTGTGCTCTCATCAGAAAAACAAACATCTTCTAGTTGGATCACATTGTTATCTAACCTTAGCATCATTTGTTCACAGAAATACGTTCTGCTATCGAAATCGTCTTCCATGAGCTCCTGAGTCGGCATCATTTTTTAGGTATGCATTTTACTTTCTTTAATACTCGAAAAATTGATGTGTGGCTACCGTTGAACTGACCAGAATTATGTGGGATTTTTTGAAATTCAAGCATAATATCCAATTTCGAATTATCACTTAGAGCATTGGCAGTTACTTTTTTTATTTGTTTTACATGTCCAAGCTCGCAAAACTGATTTTCTGTTTTGCTAATTGTTCCTTCGGATGCAGGCGTCAAATTTGGAAAATTTTCGTGAAATAAGCGAGAAACTTCCATTCCTCCATAACCAATCATTTGTAGAATGGTTATTATGATTACGTACAGTTAACGAAATTCAGACGAACAAAGCACTGAAACCTATCACGACTGTCATGCAAGCAGACAAGATGCTAAGGCTATGAATTTTGACGAAAATAAACAATTTTTTTTTTTTCAAATCAGTAAAAACGAAGGCAGAAATGGATTTTGCATACTATCTCATATCAAGAGCTAAATGGAAATTAAGTATTGAGTGTAATATAGCGAATTTGTGAAATAAAATAATTTTCTTTTTTTTTTAATGTTAATTTTTGTAGTAAATCTGAAATCACAGTTGAAGATAGGTGTAGGACATTATACATGAATTATGTCTAGAATTTTCTGGAGAATCTAAGAAAATCATATACAGGGGCTAGCATTTAAAATAAGAAAGTTGGTATTGGCCACTGTCAAATAACACACCCTAATATTTTATTTGTTAAAAAAATGCGCATTTAAAAATACAAATCGACGTGTCCAAGCGTTTTTCCCTACAAGTCCTACTTTAGTGGTTATCGAATTTATTACATTTGGCTGTTCCACACTGTATAATTAGTAATATATTAATGAGACATTTTAAAGGCACATAGGTAATTATAACAAGCAATCAAAATTGTTTACATCAATAGTCGAATACCTTTTTTTTATGTAAAGAAAGGCTTGTAAAGTGTTAATATGAAAAAGTAGAAGGCATATGGTCATCCACTGAAATAACTAACAACGAAGTACATTATCAAAGATCATCTTCTTCAAAATCAATATCCAGCACATGACCATTAGCAATTTCTTCCTTAATCATCGGCAACCAGGAACGACTGAATTCTACGGAGGTAGTAGCGTTTTCATTTAACAAAATTAAAGCAGACTCTTTTAGTTTTCTTTTGCTGTTGTGTTCTTCTTTGTGTAATATAACTGAATTTTGAAACTGTCCCAAGGTCCCAAGCACGTTCACAAATTTTGGATTTCTCAAACTGTCGTTTTTTAATGTAATTTTTTTGTTCGTTTATTCGAACACATTGGAGAAACCTCTAGATCTCTAAATGTTCTAACAAACGAACACAAAAATTACATAAAAAACGACATGAAAAATCCAAAATTTGTGAACATGCTTGGGACTTTTATTAGTTATATTATCGTATAACAAAGTCGCACCTAGGAGCGCCACATAAAATTCTGAAGATCCCCCTGTGTGAAGTTTCTGTGCTACCCTGTATATTACAAATAAAATTCGTACGTCAGAAATCAAATAATACATATTTGTTATATACTCCGTGGGTTCAATTAAAATTTAAAAACTAATTTTCGCTACCACTTTCTAAAACAACACAACAGCTGATTGGAATATCACAATGATTTTATAATACAACATAAGCCCTTCGCCGCACTAACTGCCTTTTGCGATGATGGGCCGCTCCTTTTAAAATCTGCATCGAATCCTCTCGTACAATCCAGTGTCAATTCTACAGTTGCCGAGCTATTTCGAGATTAATTTTTTGTCCTCCCAGCGATCGATGCCGTTTTGGAATGAAACCAGGGCCGGCTTAGGTAAATTTAGTAAATTAAAGGGGGGCAGCCCCCCTTTAATTTTGATTGTCCCGGTCAGAAACATTCTCTCCATGATAGGGAGCGAGTCGATCTAAATGGATGATCTTCAACTTTGCCCAGGGGTTTCGACGGATCCGGTAGACGACGTCATTAAGCCTCTTGACCACCTCGTATGGACCATCCTCCCAGGCGGGTGTAAGCTTTGGGGATTTACCCTTGCTCCGTTGGGGGTTGTACAGCCAGACTTTGTCCCTCTCCTGGAACCCGACTGAATTGGCCTTGAGGTCGTATCGCGTCTTCATCCGGTCACTGATGGCCAACATCTGCGTTCGGGCTAATTCTTATATTGCCAGCATGTTATGTCGGAGCTGGTCGGCATAATCGTTGATGTCTTGGGAAGGTTCTTTGGGGGAGCCAAAAGCCAAAACGCATCGTAATCGCAGCTCTTTTCCAAATAGGACCTGGCTGGAGTCAGGCCTGTACTATTATGTACGGCTGAGCGATAAGCCAACAGGAATAAGTGAATATGCTCATCCCAATCACGCTGGTTATTGCTGACGACCTTGGATAGGTGTTGTTCGAAGGTCCTATTGAACCTTTCTACCATTCATTCTGACTGTGAGGGCAATGGTGTTGTTCTCGTTTTCCTGATCCCCAACATCGTGCAGACCTTCTGGAATATATTCGATTCGAAGTTATGCCCCTGGTCTGAATGTAGTTCCATCGGGATGCCAAACCTGCTGAATATCTGTTCTACTAGCACCGTCGCCACCGTGGTTGCCTCTTGGTTGGGTATCGCATATGCCTCAGGCCATTTGCTAAAGTAATCTATTGCGACTAGAATGTATTTGTTCCCCCTCTCAGACTCGGGAAACGCACCAGCGACATCGATGGCAATTCTTTCAAATTGGACGCCCACATTGTACTGCTGCATTCTGCCCTTGGTCCGGGTCTTCGGACCCTTACTGGCTGCACAGATGTCACATTTCCGGCACCAAGCTCTGACGTCTTCGCAGTAAATTACCCAGTAGTATCGTTGGCGAACTTTGTCTAGGGTTTTGTTCATGCCCATATGGCCCCTAGTATCTACTCTTAGAGAGTCCCATAGGGCCCATAACAATTTCAGCACGTCCGAGTATTTAGCTACCTCGTCCCATCGTGGCCTGGGTGCCCTTCTCGTTTTGAGTGACAAGATTGGTTCGATGTCTGGATCAGCCATTTGATCCTGGATGCACTGTTTCGTTGTCCAGTCTTCATTGGCCTGCACTCGGATCTGTTTGATGGAGATACACTCTCGCTGTTCCGTCTTCAAACAAGGTCCGCATTCTGCTCTACAGGGTCTTCTGGATATGGCATCGGCATTATTGTGCAAACGGCCGGCACGGTGTTCCATCTTGAAATCGTATTGGTGTAACTTTTCCATCCACCTGGCCAGTAGTCCTTCCGGTGTCTTTATGTCCAGCAGCCATTTGAGGGCGGCTTGATCTGTTCGGATTAAGAAATGACGACGAGGTATTCGTGGAAATGGTCTACAGCCCTTATTATTGCAAGAAGTTCTTTTCTGGTGACGCAATAATTGCTTTCCGGTTTCGAGAATCCACGGCTGTAGTATTCGATCACCCTCTATTCACAATCTTACACCTGGGATAGGACGGCCTCCAAACCTGTGTTGCTGGCGTCGGTGTCTAAAATGAACTTGCCGGACTTTGTAGGAAAGGCTGGGATTGGGCTGGAACATAGTGCTGCCTTCAGTCGTCTGAATGATGTTTCGCAATCCTGATTCCAACGGAAGGTATCTTTCTCAATGGTCTGCCGATGTAGAGGCGCGGCAATGGTGGCAAATCCCTCAACAAATCGCCTGTAGTAGGAACAGAGGCCCTAGAAGCTTCGGAGTTCATGCTTATCTCTTGGGACTGGCCAATCACGGACGGCTTCTATCTTGTCCCCGTTGGCGCGGATTCCTGACTCGGAAACGACGTGGCCCAAAAATTCTACTTCTTTTTGGAACAAGGAACACTTCTTCGGGTTGTGTCTCAGGCTCAGTTATTAATTCTGGAGGATACTTGGCCCAGGTTCTTCAGATGGTCGCCGAATGTCTGACCCATGACCAGAAGTCGTCGAGGTATACTAAGCACGTTCTCCATGTTAAGCCGCTCTTTGCATACTCCATTAGCCTCTCGAATGTTGCGAGAGCATTACATAATCCAAAGAGCATTACCGTAAACTGAAACAACCCTTTACTAGTGGAAAACGCTGTCTTCTCTCTGTCGTTTTCGTGTAGACCAACCTGCCAATATCCACTCTTTAGGTCTAGTGTGGATAACCAGCTGGAGCCTGATAGTGTGGTCAGAATTAATCGTGGTAGTGGATAACTGCCTTTCTTGGTGACGTCATTTAGCTTTCTGTAATCCACGCAAAATCGGGTGGTTCCATCCTTCTTTTTAACTAACACGACGAAAGCGGACCATGGGCTGATGGATGGCTCAATAATTCCATTTTGTAACATGGACTCGATGTTTTCCTCGACTGCCTGTTGTTGCCCCAATGGTAGTCGCCTAGGTGGTATTCTGATGGGTTGAGCCTTCCTGGTACTTATTTGGTGCAGGATGATGTTGGTGCGACCGGTGGTTTCTCTGGTGTCAGGTGTGACAAAGGGTCAGCAAACTGTTGTAGGAATTCTTTGCTGGGCCCTGTCTCCTTCACCGATGTCTGGTACCCTTCTTCGCAATTGATGATGGTCTCGACTGGTTCGAAACAGGCTATATCTTGACCATTGGCAATTCTAATGTCGTTGTTGGACAAATTAAGGACTCTAATTGGTATTTCTCGTCGGGTCTTAACTATAGCCCGTCCAACTAAATAGTCATGAGCTGAATGTACGGGCTCCACAATTCCAACGCAGCTCCCAGGATTGCTTTCTAGCTGCCCATGAATAATCTGTTCCTTTCAACCGAGAATTCTGGCTGGATATTTTGCGACAATTTTTATGGAGATCGATGAGCTGTTAACGGGCCGTGTCAATACAAATTCCTCATTTTGGAATCGACGAACATCATATCTCGTGTCAAACATAAATCCATTCTGGCTAATTAGGTCCATACCCAGTGGTGCGTTCCCGCAATTTGTTTAGTGTATTGCTTTCAATTTGATTGAATTACTTCATTGATTTTTAAACTTCTGCACCTTTTCTAAAACATTCCGTCGTGCTAATGCTAATTGTAAGTGTTTTTTGCGTGTAAAATATAGACAGTATTGACATTCGTGTTTCGGTTCCCTAGCTTTTTTGATTCCGTCTGAAGAGACGGGGCCTTTTGTTGTTTTTTGTGTTACGATTCCGCGAGTTAGTAGCTTCGTTCGTAACGACCGCTAAACCGCTTTCATTTAGTTTCTTTTGTGTTTACAAAAACGCATCATTTGTTGTTAAACCCGCATTTCTGTTTGCTCAATCAATGAACATTACGTCACTATTTTTTGTGTAACGTGTTGTCCTGACGAAGCTGTAAAAACTGTTCCTGCTGTTACGGGGCTAGCCTCTGAAGAAAGAAGAACCAAGAAAACATCGCAGAGCTTCGACGTAAAAGGTCAGTGACTAACTTTATTTGGTGAATTAATTTACGTGACGGCACGTGTTTATTGATTGTTCCGCTAAAGGTCCTTCGTCAATTATATACTTTCATTGAACCAGCATTGAACTAAAACCGCAACATCTAATTCATACATTTTTTTTGAATATTATATGTAATGTGCATCGAAGACATTACATAATTTGGTCCAACTTCGAGCCGGATGCAATTTGAGTTAATTTCGTGCAAAGATTATCGAATAAATTACATAATTTGGTCCAACTCCGGGCCGGATACATTTGAGTTAATTTCGTGCAAAGTTTAACGATCAAAAAAACTATTGATTTTTTTCGTTGTAATTATTGTTGAAAACCGCATTGAATTTTCGTTTCTTTATTTGTTAGAAGAGAAAGCAAGTTCGGGATATTCACTCATTCCGTTGGAAATAAAACGCATCTTTTTTTGTCGCGTTAAAAAACTTACAAGAGATCGTTTTGTTTGTTTGGTTATTTTGCTAAATTGTTTTGAATTTATTTGACATTTGGTCAGATATTTTCTACTTCAACAGTAAAAAATTGTACATTTTTGGAATAGTATTTTATTGTCGTTCTATCGTGTTAGATTTGTTCAGTGGCGTTACAGTGATTTTAATTTATTGTTAAGATGTCAAAAACCGCTGAAAATTTGCGTAAATTTAAAAATCATCAACAATCGGAGTTTAAAAGATTATAAGATATTTATTTTGCTGCCGAGAAAGCCTTAAGAGGTGACGACGTTGAATTGTTTTTTAGCATGATTGATATGATTGATTCAATCCATTCCGAATTTTTTAAACATCACAATTCCATTGTTGGATTAATTTCAGATGCAAACGATGATTTTGACTTTGACGATGACATTCGCAATAAATTTGAAAAATTGTTTTATACAATTAGGTCTATTTTTGCTAAACTGAAATCTGTTCAGAATTCTACGCCACAAAATATAGCTCGGGAACAGGAAAGTGTTGCTTTGCCGCCAATTGATTTGCCTTAATTTAGTGGAGACATATTGGAATTTGGTACTTTTATTGATTTGTTTGATTCATTAATTCACAATAATGAAAAACTCAGTGCTATGCAGAAGTTCAAATATTTGCAGTTAGCTTTAAAAGGGCCTGCTTTTGAGGCTATTAAGAATTTTAAACTAACACAAAACAATTACGCGAGTGCTTATGAAATACTTTTGAAAAAATTCAAGCGAACTCGTTTAATCGCGGAGTCTCATTGGTCAGCTTTAGAACAATTCCCCCAACTAACTTCAGATAGCCCTTCAGAGGTTCGGAAGTTATTGGATAACTTCAGTGATAATTTGGAATCACTGAAGAATTTGGGTTTACCAGTAAATCAGTGGGATTTTTGTATCGTTCAGATGATGTTGAAACGAGTTCCAAAGAATTTAGCCGCCAAATTTGAACTTTACCATGGTACTGTGACCGCTCAAGATGACTTTCCGATCCGCTCGGAAGTTGTTGATTTTTTGTCGAAGCATTGTGATGCATTTGAACATGTTGAATTATCCCGCAAGGCAAAGCGAAGTGTTGACAAAAAGTTACCATTGAATTCAAAGCAACATTCTTCCCGTTTCACTACATCTTTGTTTGTCACTAAGAACAGAAATTGTTTAGTTTGTAAATCCGATCATGCGATTTACAAATGTTCTGAATTCTTGAACAAATCAGTATCCGCACGGTTTAAGTTTTTTAAAGATTTTAGACTTTGTTTTAATTGCTTAGGCGATTCTCATGGGTTGAATCGCTGTAAATCTTTATCCACTTGCCGCAACTGCAAACAACGCCATCACACATTGCTTCATTTTGTAAATCGTGGTGATTCAGGCATTCGGTCTGAATCTAGTGCTCCCCCCGCAAACCTGGCTTCCACATCTGGTGGATCCAGTACCATTAATACTGTTGAAAGTCCCGAAACTTCTCTACCGCAGACTTCTTGTCATAGTTAACTTTTGTCATACAATTCAAATGTGTTGTTATCTACCGCTTTAGTTGAGGTATTAGATAAGCACGGTTCTTATCAAACTTTGCGATGTCTGCTAGATTCTGGTAGCATGACATCATTCATTGCGAGCAAGGCTGTGAAACGCCTTGGCTTCGGACCTACGCCCGCTTCGATTCAAGTCAACGGGCTAGGTTCTATGCAGAGTCCCTCTGCTGAGGGCTCTCTTACCCTTTCTCTTCTCTCTATAGTGAAGCGTGAGTGCAATTTTGTTGTTGATACTATTGGTTTACCCCGCATTTGCAATGATATGCCTGTTGCGCCCATTAACATGGCTAATATGGCATATCTAACCAATTTGAAACTTGCTGATCCTGGTTTCAATAGCCCAGGCGCTATTGACCTTTTGTTAGGTGCCGATATATTTTCTCAAATTTTGTTGGATGGACGTCTTCTGGGAAAGGAAGGTGTTCCTGATGCTATTAACACTGTGTTTGGTTACATCTTTATGGGTAGAGTGTCTTCGAGTTCTGTTAACTCTCACTCTCAGTCAGTTATAAACCCAACTTCGCTTTTTTGTCAAATTGAAGATGTAGTATCATTAGATGATTCACTCCAAAAGTTCTGGACAAGTGAAGATGTTCCTACCGCACTGGTTCAGTCCCCTGATGATCTTATCTGCGAAAAAATATTTTCCGAGGGATGCAGGAGATTGGATTCAGGTAGATTCGTTGTGCCTCTTCCTTTTCGAAATACACTTCCTGCTTTTGATGGAATGTATAATCTCTCCGTACAACGTTTCTACTCTTTAGAAAGACGTCTTCTACAGCAACCAGATCTCTACAAACAATATTGTGATTTTCTTAAAGAATATTTGGAGCTTGATCATATGGAGTTGGTTCCTGATCCATCTACTGCTTCTGATTGTTACTACATACCGCATCATTGTGTTTTGAAACCTGATAGTAGCACAACCAAACTTCGTGTAGCGTTTAATGCATCCGCTAAGATACCTCATCGGTTTTCTTTGAATGATTGTTTGTTTATCGGTTCCAAGTTGCAGCAAGACATTATCGCTATTTTGTTGACCTTGCACAATTTCGTTTTGCCTCGCCTGCTTGCTATAGAAAACTTTTCTAGTTGTGAACTTCACACATTTGGTAATGCTCCTGAGAAAGGTTCTGCTGTTGTTTATTTTGTGTTCGAAACCGCATCTGGATTTCGTCAAAGTTTTTTTGTGTTGTCTAAATCGAAAGTTGCCCCTTTGAAAACTTTGTCACTTCTCAGATTGGACCTGTGTGCTTCAGTTCTTACCGCTAAGTTGGCTCATTATGTTTATGAGCAATTCAATAGTCGTTTGTTATTCAAGGTGATTCGTTGTTGCTCAGATTCCACGGTAGTCCTTTCATGGCTTAGTTCTTCCCCGCACCGTTGGACATTTGTCAGTTATCGAGTTGCTTACATTCAGGAAAAATTTCCTTCTTCGCATTGGTTTTACATCCAATCTTGTGATAACCCCGCTGACTTGGGTTCCCGCGGCACTTTGCCATCAGAGTTGTTAGGCAATACACTTTGGTGGAAAGGCCCACAATTGTTGATTACCGCTTGTTTGCCACATGCTTGCTCAGACTCAAGCATGTCACCGCTAGTTATGACTGAAGCCCGTATAGTGGCGCTTCAAGTCACCGCTTCACCAAATTTATTTGGTACTTTGTTAGAAGAACTTTCTTCTATAAATCTCATTACCCACATTATAGCTCATATTTGTCGCTTTGTTGATAACGCCCGCAATCCAGACCGTAGGGGCTCTGGATCATTTTTTGGCTGCTGAGTTATATCAGGCTCAGCTTCGCATTGTTCGCTATGTTCAAGATCAATATTTTTCTAAAGAGATTTCCCTTCTTCGAGAACGAAAACGTTTGCCCAAATCGCTTCGTAAACTTTCGCCGTTTCTTGATGAACAGGGAACTCTTAGAGTTGGTAGTAGATTGGCTAATGCTCCATTGCCGTTTGATACTAAATTTCCCGCACTGCTACCAAGTAAAAGTCGTTTGACTAATCTAATTGTCGAAGATTGTCATATCACCAATCTTCACGCAGGAATCCAAACCGTTCAATTTCTTTTGCAGCAACGATTTTGGATTCTATCCGCAAAGAAAGTAATTCGTAGTGTCATTTCTAAATGTGTTTCTTGTTGGAAGCTTAATCCTTCTGCTTACCAACCCTTCATGGGAAATTTGCCCATTTCCCGCGTTTCACAATTGAAACCCTTTTCTCATGTTGGAGTAGATTTTGCTGGACCCTCCACTATAACCATGGCTAAAACTAGAGGGTCGAAAACTTTAAAGGCTTATCTGTGCCTGTTTAAGTGCTTTGCAACGAAAGCTGTTCATCTAGAACTCGTATCAGATTTGTCTGCTGATGCATTCTTGGCAGCTTTGCGACGATTCATTGAACGTCGTGGGCGATGTAGCCATATATATAGTGATTGTGGTACTAATTTTGTGTGTGCTCACAAGCAGATCTTGAAAGCTTTTAGAGCTACTGCTGCACGAGAAACCATTTCTTGGCATTTCAATCCCCCTTCGGCTCCTCACTTTGGAGGACTATGGGAGAGCGGAATTAAATCCGTTAAAGCTCACTTAAGACGTGTCGTTGGAGATCAAATCCTAACCTACGAAAAACTTTCTACTGTATTTGCACAGGTCGAAGCAGTTTTAAACTCGCGACCTATAACCCCTTGTAGCAACGATCCATCGGATCTTACCGCCTTGAGTCGTGGAATGTTTCTTACCATGGAACCTTTAACAGCACCTCCTGAATCTGATTTCTTATCTGTCCCATCTAATCGTCTCAACAGATGGCAGTTACTGAGTCGTTTGCATCAGGCATTCTGGAAACGTTGGTCGCAAGAATATTTACATACTCTTCATCAACGGAGTAAATGGACTGATCCCTCGGAGGTTGTTAAGCCAGGTACTCTTGTTATTTTGAAGCAAGACACTTCACCTCCTTTGAATTGGCCATTAGGGCGCATTATTGACGTACATCCTGGAGGTGATGGTGTTGTACGCGTTGCTACAGTTAGAACTGCAAGTGGTACTTTGAAGCGACCTCTTGTAAAGCTATGTCCACTGCCAGTGGACCCTTAGTTTTGAAATAAGTAATTCAAGGCTGGCGGAATGGTGCGTTCCCCCAATTTGTTTAGTGTATTGTGTTCAATTTGATTGAATTACTTCATTGATTTTTAAACTTCTGCACCTTTTCTAAAACATTCCGTCGCGCTAATGCTAATTGTAAGTGTTTTTTGCGTGTAAAATATAGACACTATTGACATTCGTGTTTCGGTTTCCTAGCTGTTTGGACGCTTGGGAGAGTCGTGTATTGTATACCGAACTATTCGGACGCTTTTTTGATTCCGTCTGAAGAGACGGCGCCATTTGTTGTTTTTTGTGTTACGATTCCGCGAGTTAGTAGCTCCGTTCGTAATGACCGCTAAACCGCTTTCATTTAGTTTCTTTTGTGTTTACAAAAGCGCATCATTTGTTGTTAAACCCGCATTTTTGTTTGCTCAATCAATGAACATTACGTCACTATTTTTTGTGTAACGTTTTGTCCTGACGAAGCTGCAAAAACTGTTCCTGCTGTTACGGGGCTAGCCTATGAAGAAAGAAGAACCAAGAAAACATCGCAGAGCTTCGACGTAAAAGGTCAGTGACTAACTTTATTTGGTGAATTAATTTACGTGACGGCACGTGTTTATTTGTTTTTCCGCTAAAGGTCCTTCGCCAATTATATACTTGCATTGAACCAGCATTGAACTAAAACCGCAACATCTAATTCATACATTTTTTTTTTGAATATTATATGTAATGTGCATCGAAGACATTACACCCAGTATAAAATTGTCCTCAATATTCGCTACCAGAACCCTATGCCGGATTCGGTTGTCTCCTATCTGCAGTACTATATCTGCTTCACCCTGTATTGACATGGACTCGCCGGTGACTGTTCGGAGCTGGATGCTGCTGGTAACTGGCCGGATTTCTGATGCTATCAAAACCGTGGACTTGGCAAAGGACACATCGGCGCCGGTGTCGAGGCTGACGGTAATTGCTCGGTCATTGATGGTGCCTAAAATTACTGCACTATTACGTTGTAATTAAAATATTTATGAAGAAATGTCCATTATGTCATTTCGATGAAATTTTGATAAGAAAAAAAGGATATGAGACCACCTAGGAATCTTCTTTAATAGATTACACTTAAAAGACTATCCACATCGACAAAGGGTTTTATGAAAATCGACCAAGACGTTTGGTATGTTTGTCGATTTCCATGCACGCATGTATTCATTCACAAATTTCATCACTTTCCCAAAGGAATTCTATTCCCAAATTTCAAGTTTCACGAGTCCAGATATATACTCTATTAAACAAGACCATAATTGTTCACATCGGTGCTCAACAGGAGAATAAATCAGGTAATATACATACAAATAAAACATTTAAAAAATATATATAACCGACTTCTAACTAACTAAAAAGCTAAAAATAATTATAACAAAATACAACTGTAGCAAATAAATAACACATTCAATGTTGTTAGGTACCTACCCAGGAAGTAAAAAATGTAAACATTAAAAGGTTCTCATTCTGTACAAATTAATTACCTACCAATCTAGTATATTTTGAAGCCGGTGCCAAGCAAATCTAAAATCCTTCATTGCGTACTTATCTACTAATTCATTCAACTTGATTGTTGCTTGGCACCGACTTCAAAAATATACTAGATTGGTTGGTAATTAATTTGTACAGAATGAGCACCTTTTAATGTTTACATTTTTGACTGCCTGGGTAGGTAACAACATTGAGTGTGTTATTTATTTGCTAGAGTTGTATTTTGTTATAATTATTTTTAGCTTTTTAGTTATAGGTAGAAGTCGGTTATATATTTTTTTAATGTTTTATTTTCAACTTTTTAGTTTTTTTGAACTCAGGTAGTTTTCATTTTTTATTTTTTATTTTGTACGTATAACCTTAATAGACAGAACCAGGTAACATCGAAAGCCTCAAAATTACACAATGATACTTTCTCATTTAAACTGACACGTAAATCTTTACGAACAAAATGTACTAGTATGCGTTGACTTAATAACCCAAAATATATTTATGGCTTATGGACTACGCCATGTAACCTTTTTTCAACTTTTTTTGACAACCCTGTATAACTATAGATAATTTCAAACCAACCTATGTACCAACCATCCTGTACATACGACTGCCCACGCACAAACATACATTTGTTAGCTGGCTTCTGTAAACTATAGGACGGAATAGAATCCATCCCATATTTTCGGAGTCAAATCCGTCCTATATTTCAACCATAGTATATAACTCCTTGTGGGCTACCCCATAAATTATTTCATTTTTAACATTTTATATTATCGCCCTGTGTAACATTAATTCCTCTCCACACTTTATGCAACTTCTTATGGGCTATAAAAGAACAAATTTTTTAATCACACTGTATAAATATAATTCAACTCCAGCATATATTTCAACCACCCTATATATGATTTGCTTATGTCCACATCATATAACAGTTTCTTAATCACCCTATATAATTTTAATTTCACATTTTTTCCAACATTTTTATACCACCAAACGTCCAGTCCACCCTATATTCCAACCATCCTGTATATACGGCTGCCTACGAACCACTATCATTCTAGTCCGTCCTATATTTCAATCTTCATATAAATGCAAGTCCTTCTATCACTTTACTATGTGATTTTGTTTGCTATAACTAAACACCCTGTCTATAAACGCACCAAGTAGCAGTTTAAAGTTTGACATGTGTTGTCACTGAAATTTCTATTAGGAGAATGTGACAACCAAAAGCACCGTCTTCGCAAAATGGGAAAATTTGCATTTAAATAGGTATTTTCCCGGTATACAAACGAGCTTGGTACTCATTGATTTAAGGAGCCGAAAATACTATGCTTTACTACCTATATGCTAGAGATGTACATAGAAAATTTTCAAATTCGCAATTAAAACTTCCAGTGCCTAAAATTACCGCACTATTACGTTGGAATTAAAATAATTCTGAGGAAATGTCCGTTATGTCATTTGGATGAAATTTTTGTTAAGAATTTTGGAATTTTCGGCGACTTTCTGCAAAACTGCAAGTTGGACGTCGCAGAAAAGTAAATGAGATCACTTAAGAATCTTCCTTAATAGATTAAACATTAAAAAACTATACACATCCATAAGGAGTTATCGAAAAATCGACTAAAACATTAGGGATATTGGTCGATTTCCATGCACGCATGTGTTCATTAACAAATTTTATCACTTTACCAATAGAATTCTTTTCCAAAATTTGAAGTTTCATCAATTCGAATATTTACTCTATTAAACAAGACCATATTCATTCAAAACAGTGCACCACAGGAGAAGAAATCAGGTACAATACATACAAAAAAAAGCGAAACAAAGTACGCGACGAATTGATAAACTCCTCCTTTTTGGAAGTCGGTTAAAAACGGTTTCCATTCATGCGACTAAAATACTGCCAACAATTATAAAAACCAGATGTAAATAAATAGGTTCAAACCAACAAACACCTTATTTTTACCGTTGTTTTCTTAACTTTAGAAATAAATATATTTTTTAATAACTGTTAATTTTCGATATAAGATATTGTACAAGAAAAATACTTGGAATTCAATGCAGAATTCAAAAATAAAATAAAAACAAATGTTTCCATTTGAAAATATGAAGTTGATGGTCGCAATTTATTTCTGGCCCACCCTGTATAAATGAGTTTATCATCACAAAAACCGCAGTCCAAAAAAAACCGAAGTGGCCGAGCATTTTTCCATAAAACCAACACCTGAATTTTAAATGAATTCGTTCCAACCCACGCGTCCTCACTCTATAATAACAACTGAATTAAATTGCCCCTTTTTAAACATTGAGGTTTATCATTCTAGTAAAAGAAAACAAAGACTGATTGATATAACAAATTTTCCAAGAACTGTTTTTATGATAAAATCTTAATTGCCACATTTAATGAAAAAAAAAATAAGTTGTTTATCATATATTTTTAATAGGCCGCATTGGTCGCAAAAAATTAATAAATCATGAATTACATAAAATAATAATATTTCTACAGTTGATATCCTAAATAATAGATTTATATCAGTAGTAGGTAATTCATTGCAATAAAATACCTCAGTTAAAAATCTTCTTATTTCTGCAAATTTAAATATTATGTTTTGAAACTTTAATATTTACATATCATATGTAAAGTCGTTACTTGCGTTGGTAGAAAGTGTGGCAAATCATAAATTAGGCAACACCGATGGAGGTCAGTACAACACCTTAACACCTGAAGTGCTCGGCAAATGAGGTTCTTACGTATCTTGTATATCTACTACTATATATAAATATATTTATATATATAAAATTTTAAATTACAAAAATTCTTTCCCCTCTAATGTAAAACCGTTACAATAACTCCCCCTCATCTCATATATAAAGCAATCTTATCATCAATATCATCTGATAGACCTGGAGGTCAGACAGCCCTTAAACTGTGTGACAACTTCACACGTATACATACATATATATTTGCATAAATTCACCTGAATAGATATATTGGATTAAAGAATTTAATGTTTAATGTTTATAAATATATATGTATTGGGTATATGTTTTATTATTTAATAGAATAATTCTTATAGAATAAAATAAAATAACTTATATTTGTGAATTGGTGTGTGAAAATACAGAAACTGCGTTCATTTTTTTTATTTAGGCGTTTCTAAGGTATGCCATGGTTGGGATTGGAATGGTTTATAACAAGACGAGTTTAAACAATATCAAAAAAATAACATATTTTGGATTCTACAAGCAAAATTATCATATTTTATACAGAATCGTCATGGTACAATTCTGCAAAAAATAATAAATCATTTTAAATAACATTTTCTCAAAGATAACCAAATATAGCTAATTAATATTGGATACTGGAACTTCTGCTTCTTATAACAGCAACCACACGTCTGGTCATCCTTTTAAAATCAAGTTATTAATCTTCTCTTTTAATAAATTTTCATTCCTATATAGCAGCAACAATCAGTTCTTATGTTGTTTTGGGTGAGTTAATTTTATTAAAAGCTCTCTTTAAATAGTCACACAAGTGTTCATTAGGGTTCATATCAGGTGATATCATTGGCAATTCCAGTCTAGTGACATCTTGATTTCGCAGCTCTGATTGAACCGCTCTAGTCAGATAAGGCCTGGCCTTGTCGTCCATTAAAACAAACTGGTCACCTAATTCATTCGTAGTAGACGTATAATGATTTCGTTTATAACATTATTAAGGTAATATGCACCTGTCATTGAAACTGGTGTCTGAATCAGTGGAATTCTTCTACTGAAATTTAACCCCCAAAAAACATTTGTCTCGCTACGGTAAGGGGCAACTCTAAAGGCTGTTTTCGATGTGGGCAGTCTGTGTGCATTTCTGGGTCCTCTCTAAATCTTTACTCCATAATCAACACTCACTAAACCAAACCGGGACTCATCAATAAAAATCACGTCCTTTCAGTCAACTAAACGCTAGGTTTGGTGAGCTTTAGCCAACTGTAGAAATTCGAACTGTGGCGTTCCAAATTATCCTAAGATAAGTGGTCTGGAACAGCTGTCTTAGTGCCAGAACCGTGATTGACTTACTACGACGGGCTAATTGGGATAAAGTACGGTCTTCACGTTGTGTAGTAATTACTTCAAGGTCGACTTTGCACTGTACCCGTTCGTACTGTTTTATGATTCTGCTCACTGCGCTTCTAGTAATGTTCAGTCTATTCGCTATCTCTTGACGAGATAAACCCTTTTGCCAGAAAATAATAATTCAGCGTCGCATAAACTCAGAAACCTCAAATCCCGGCATTTCGCACTGTTAATACGTACCAAAGAGTGAACACTAAGGTAACGCACATTATTTCAGTTTCACTTAATATTTCAATAAAAAAAAATCTAAAATTGTACAATGTGGATAGTAAATAAGTTATTTTAATTGTATCCATTTATATTATACAATATATATATATATATATATATATATATATATATATATATATGTCGGCCATATCCTAGATTCGCTCATTTCATGAAATGATTGAGTATTTCATGAAATGGTCGCATTTCATGATCTGGGCAACTCAATTTGACCAGATCATAAAATCGTCTACGTTTCACGATTTTGTCATCCACGTTTGGCCGAATCGTATAAATAGGGTGTCCATAAAATATTTAATAAAAATCCAGAATATGGTAAGAACTTATTTATTGTAATTTAAGTCCGATTATCACAAACTTATGAAATTTTCGTAACAAAATTAAACAAATTTATGCAACAATATTAAACAAATTTTGTTAAATAGGTATGACACATGTCAAGTTACACATTTATTTTTAGAATAGAATCAAATGCTTAGAAATAAGTAGGTACGTACTTTGGTTAATAGTTACAACAAGTAATATAAAAATCACATGGAATTAAAATTAAAAAATATTAAAAATTATTGTTTTAGGTATATGAATTAAAATTAAAAAGTCAGTCTTACACCCTTTCAGTCATTTGTTCGCGCATGACAAACTTTGGTGACACTTTGAAGTACAAAGTATTTTGTTCTTGAAACATGCGCATCTCTTCGTACAGCACTGATTTTTTGCTGGCTTGCAAAAGCATTTTTTAAAGCCTTGACCTCCAAATGCAGATTGGAAATTTACAGCTTCCCTCAATGATATTGTCAATTCGGATATAACTTCGCAATAATCTTCGATGACGCTAGCAGATCCTGCCGGGAAAACCAATTTTTAATTGTTCCAGAGCCTGTTCCGATTTTGTATACTCCGTTCCTAAAATCAACTACTTTTCCAGCAATATTTTTGGTGTCAAGAGGTCCACGGTCAATTTTTGGTTTCAAAAACACGGAATTTCCAATTTCTAACAGAGGAAGTTTCTTGGCGGTGTTATCGACCATTTTCTCTGCAGCACGTTTAACACCGCGATGAGCTTGATCTCTTTCATTAACAATGAACTGTTCCTTTTGGCAAAGAAAACATTGAACTTGAGATCCATAACCTTCTTCTCCACAAGCAACGCCACAAATAGCATGCACAGGTTTGGAACATAAACTACAGAAATGAGCTCCGGATGTGACATTGTCACAGACGAGACCCACTGAACCATCAACTGCCTCTAATATCATATTATTATCTATTTCAATTAGTTCAATGTTAGACAAACCCTCATCAGCAACTGATTTATTAACTATTACGACATTTGACGATGACGGCATAACATTAACTATCTCTTTGTTCTCCGGTGTAATATCATTCTGGTTTATTTGGTGCATTTCTTCCTCCTTTTTCTCCTTCTGATTGATTAGGTTCAATTCGTCGTTCTTCTTCTCATTCTGATTTATTTGGTTCAATTCTTCTTCCGTCCTGATTGATGTCATAATACTTTCAGGAATATTACAACCTTTCAATATAGTTTTCGGCTCAGAACCAGATCTGCCAATTATGCGGTGATAAGAAGAGTTTTTATAAAATTGAACAAAAAACAACCAATGGACCAATTAGTAGACTTATTGTCTTGCATCCAACACCGCAACATATTTTCTACATCTTGATTGGATCTTTCCACACTGCCTTGTGTTTGAGGACGTCGAGGACCACCGTGAATAATTTTGCATTCGGGCCACATTGACACCAGTTCTTCTATAACATGCGCGGTGAACTCTCTTCCATTATCACTTTGTAATATGAAGGGGGCGCCAAATTCCAAGAATATTTTTAAAAGTTCCATGGCTACTTCTGCAGCTTTCTTCGATTTCAGTGGTCTGAGGTGTAAAAATTTTGTTGCATGATCAGCCATTTAAATTCTTCATCCGGGGCAGACTGTAAATCGATCAAATCCACCTGCCCTCGTGTGTTAAAATCCTTGGACACTATCGGCTGAGTTACTATACCTTTCCTTAGTACTGCACGTTTCTTCTCACAAACAGAGCACAGGTCAACAAATAGCTCAATAGGTTTCTTTGGAATATAAAGCCTATTTAAAATGTGTTGAATCATTTTTAGTCGTCCACCATGTCCAACAGTTTTATGAACTTCCTTTAATATTCCAAAATACTTCTCCACTGGAATTATTCGAATATAGTAGGATCGTCTACGCATTTTTTCTTGAATATAAGGTATTCCTCGTCCGCTGTTTCCATAATGTCGTATTTTGACAGCCAGTAATAATCCATGGACTTCTGTTGCGTAGTCACCCTACTCTCCTTAATTGTATAATCTAAAAAGAAAAACAAAACAATCTTTATAATGTCATAATTCAACTTAGAATAATATCAATTTAAATAGAAATGCGACAATATACGTTAGCTAGGATAGAGTAATTTAATAAAATAAATTTAATAATGCATAAATATTACTCAAAACTAAAAAAAGTATTTAACAAACTACTAACCTGAAATCCGAACCGAAGTCCAAGGTTTTTTACATTTTGCTCAGTTTTTGCGTGACTTGCATAGTACTCCAGAACCTTTTCGTTGTATAATCTTTTGTCATCACCTTCTTCTTCACTTAACAACGAATTATTAATTTTTTCTCTGCGAGAAACAACATTATCGTCCGCGGCTGCCATCTTCACACATAAACAAAGCGCTTACAGCGCCTCTACCGGTAATTCATGTAACTATTTTACGATATGATCAAAATAATCATTTGTGTGTGTATGTGATTTACTGGGACCCTGGATGGTTAGGTTCACAGTTAGACCAGGGCACCAATCGGGTTCTAGGGGAAAACATTCAACTCCTAAGTAGCTGTACCCATTTTGATGATTTTTTTTGGGTGCTTGGCTGAATCTCTGGATAACTTAGATTTACAATTGGAACCAGTAGGTGGTGCTACAATTGGATTCTCCAGTTGACCAGTACCTTAATACATTTTTGGAATAAATATTGTAAAAACAATTCAAATGTAAAAAGTGTTTAGTATTCAGTAGGTTACTATATTTGACAATTATTTCTGAAACTAGTATCAGTTAAATTACTCTTAGTTTGCTTGTTCACGTTTAAAATTAAAAAAAAGGGTGTCTGTCTATATAATATTTCTGACATATTCTCGAGAATTTTGAATTTCATTGATTTTAAATGGAGTTTTTAGTTGGATTGAGTTGGCTATTGCTTGATGGAAGTTGAAATTCTTGATGAATTGAGCAATACAACTGATTCATTCATACAATTGTTTATTGGATGAATAAGCTCCATCAGATGCGAAACAATTGTCACAATTTTCTAAATAAAGTGTAAGTTTGTAATCAGTTGTATTGTAAATTTTACCGAATTTACTGAACATTGAAGATTTTATTAGAAATTTTAACTGTTAATTTTTAAGCAACTTTTTGGGAAATAACACCACCATTCACGAAATGACTGTATATATTTCCAAAAGTTTCGCGGTCTAGGTCAGACCCCGTTGTCAATGGCAAAGAAACTATGAAAAAAGGCACAATTTTTAAATATTAAATTACAACAATATAATTTTATAAAGTAGATAACATGGATTCAGTTCAAAATGAAATACAAGATAAAACTAGTGCTATCCAACACAAACTGGAAACAGAAATTAAAAAATGCATCAGAACACTGAGTACTAAAGGTTCCTTTAGCAAACCACTTACTTGATGGTAGTTCATCTTGGCCTATGTACAAACGGCAATTTGAAGACGTGGCTGCTGCTAATGGGTGGAATAACCAAGAAAAATCTACCTCTGTTGTAATTTGTTTAAGAGGTCCGGCATTAGAGCTCTTTCAAAGCATTTAAGTGGATCCAATCCTTGAAAAAGATAAGAAAATTAATCCTTGAGCCAGAGCTACCAGAAGTAACTAAAGATCAATTGATCACACATAGTTTCATAAATGGTATCAGAAACATTGAAGTGCAAATAAATCTAAGGCTTAGGGATCAAGAAGAGTGATGAAGCCGACTACTCGTACCGTCACAAAGAACTGGAATGAGAGGTGCCTGTTTCCGTTGTGGACGGACAGGACATTTTCAACGCGACTGCAGAGTGAGACTACCTGAACGATCACCAACACACCATCAATGGCCGGGCAATCACTATCACCTTTGACACCGGTGCAACCACAGGTAACCAATAAAACGGCCCCATGACGAGGAACCGTCAACCAGTCAGTATAAGAGGGCTCATGCTGACTAACCCTTCACCAACCCCAGGAGAATATTTATCTGGGGATTTTGTCGAGAGAGCAGCAGCCCAGTCATCAGGGGCACCATCAATGGCCGAGCAAACATCATCACTTTTGACACCGGCGCCGCTGTGTCCATTGCAGGTCCAGTCCAGTTAACAACAACGTCCAGCTAAGAGCAGTTACCGGCGAGTCTATGTCAATACGTGGTGAGCCAGATCTAATACTACAATTAGGGCAAAATTCGGCATAGGCTCCGGGTAGCGGCATTGAGGACGATTTTATACTGGGTATGGATTTAATTAGCCAACATGAATTCTTGTCCAACCCGAGATATGATGTTCTGCTTTTCCTAAATGAGGAATTTGTATTGACACGGCCCATCACCACCGAAATCCTATACCGGAATTCCCGTTAGAACGGAACAAATTATTTATGGGCAGCTAGAAAGAAATCGTGGGAGCTGCGTTGGAACGGTACAGCCCGTACATTCAGCTCATTCCTACTTAGTTGGACAGGCTATAGTTAAAACGGGACGAGTCATACCAATTATAGTCTTGAATATGTTCAACAAGGACATCCAAATTGCTAATGGTCAAGAAATTGGTTGTATAGAGCCAGCACCACCATTCATCGATCATCAATTTCGAAGAAGCGTACCAGACATCGGTGAAAGAGACAGGGTCCAGTAAAGAGTTTCCAGAACAGTTTGCCGATCATTTGACACACCTTACACTAGAGCAACAGTCGAAAACAAAGCAATTTATCGCGAATCACTGGCACCGGTACTACCGATCTACATCATTCAGCACAGAACAATAGATACCACCTAGGCGACTACCATTTGGGCAACAAGAGGGAGTCAAGAAAAACATTGAGTCCAAGTTACAAAATGGAGTTATTGAGCCATTCCATCAGCCCATGGTCTGCTCCCGTTGTTTTAGACCACACTAACATGGTCCCATTGGTTTTGCACACTAGACCTAACGATAGGATATTAGCAGTTTAGATTACATGACAACGACAGAGAAAAGAGAGTTCTCCACCAATATAGGATTGTTTCAGTTCACGGTCATGCCCTTTGTGGGTACATTTGAGGGGCTAGTGAAGTATGTATTGAGCGATTTGACATGGAGAACATGCTTACTATACCTCGACGACATTCTGGTCATGGGTCATATATTCGTCGACTATCTGCAGAACTTTGTAGAAGTATTTTATTTTCCAAAATTAAGAATGCCAAACTGAGACTCAACCCGAAGAAGTGTTCCATGTTCCAAAAAGAAGTAGAGTTTTTAGACCACGTCGTTTCTGAGTAAGGAATTCTCACAACCGAAAACACGATCGAAGCCTTCGTGATTGGTCGGTCCCGAGAGATAAGCATGAACTACGAAGCTTTTTCCAGCCAAATCCTAGCGTTTCCTACCTAGTCGGGTAAGTTCATCTTAGTCACCGAAGCCAGCAACACAGGTTTGGGGGCCGTCCTATTCCAGGTGCACGATGGCAAAGAGAGGAAAGGAATTATTGTATCACTAGGAAATGGACTTTGCAATAATCAGATCTGTAGACCATTTTTACAAATATCTCTATGGTCGTCTTTTCCAAATCTGAACCGATCTTGCCGCCCTCAAATGGAACTTGGACTGGCCAGGTGGATGGCGAAATTATAGCAATAAGTTTTCAAGATTGTACACTGTACCGGCAGTTTGCATAATAATGTCGATGCCTTGTCAAGAAGTTCCTGTAGAGCGGAATGCGGACATAGTCTGAACACAGAACAGCGAGAGGGTATTTCCTTCCGAAAGATTTGCGTACAGATGAATGAAGACATTGTTGCGGTGTCAAGGAACAATGTATACAGGACCAAATGGCTGATCCAGACATTGAACCAATCAAGTCACTCAAGAAGGGAGATCCCCGATGGGACGAGGTAGCTAAATACTCGGGCCTACTGAAATCGTTATAGGCCCAATAGGACCCTTTAAGATTGATAATTGAGCGTTAAGAGAGTTTGGGAAAGCAATGACGGTCGAGAAACCAAGTCCCAACTGGTAGTCCCAAAGATAAAGGTACCCGCCTTCCTGACTGAAGTACATATGGGATTACTTTGGTTTAAATTAGCCAACGGTACTACTGGGTAAATTACTTCGAAGACTTCAGAGCTTGGTGCAACCAGTAAGGGCCCGAAGACACGGACCAACGGCTGGGTTACTTCAGCAAGTGACCTGATTCATATGCTATACCAAATTGAGAGTCAACCACTGTTGCGAAGGTGCTGGTCGAACAGCTATTCAGCATGTTTGGTGTCCATTGAAGTTATATTCAGACCAAGGGCGTAGACAAGGAAAAGTCAGTGGGATTCCATAAGGGAGACAAGGTTGTGATATACAAGACCCAGACGAGCAAAAGCAAGTCTCCAAAGCTCACATCAGCCTGGGATGGTCCATACGAGGCCATAATCCCAAAGCTAAGATGAAGGTCCCTACTATGGAGAGAATGATTCCGATCAGGACGATCAGAAATAAAGGTGGGACAGTGTTATAGAATTCTTCTAAATTTATTGTTTCGAAAAAAACAACAGGTAATCATAAAAACCGGCTGAAATAATGAAAAAGGGCTATCCTTAAAATCCGATGAAGGTGTATAAAAAGCATCAAGCCCCGAACTTTCGATAAGTTTCCTCAAATACACTGGCAAATTAGAAGTACCTAACTATCACATTCGAGTACATTCCACCCTACTTATTTAAGGTCGACAATCGTACAAGGCGAGTAGTTCAAAATTTGCGGTGTGTGTTGAATCGACAGCAAAAGAAGTGAACAGCAGTACTATTACTCATTATGTTTGCAAACAGTGAATATATTTTGATAAAAAGAACGTTTTAAGTGAAAGTGAATCTTTGTAAGTTCTTGAACCCACAGATTCTATTGCAATATAATCACTTACTAATACAAATTATTATGCAATCGCTTATCCCAACTATCCCAATGAACTCCCTGAATCGACTGAAACAGATCAAGTTATAAATCAAATTTATGAAAACGAAGAAGGAACAGTTGCCCAAAAAAAAATTTCACAGGCCACAACCCTATCCAATCTAAAATAGGAAATTTAAAACGTTTATTAGATGAATTACCCCATCTTTATATTCGTGATATAATGCATTATTTAGTATTATATTATTATGGTTCATCAATTCCAGTCCATATTAGACATCACAGTAAACAATTAATCACCCCAACAATGTGTATTCCCAGTTATTGTATACAAGCTTAAAAAATTAGAAAAAAAATGCATCCGCACAATAATAGTTTCCCCAAGAACTGAAGAAATTGTTTAAAAATGTGCGATAAAAGTGTATTAGGTATTTTTAACCAAACAGATTTTGGAAAGACGTTACAACGTCCTGTAGGTGCAACCATTCTTAATCCTAATAAAAAACCCTTATAAAATTGATAAATCTGAATCTTTCAATTCGACATAGACTAATTCCAATGGAGTTTATTTTACAGTGATAATACTTATGAACCATTAAAACTTACAAAACAACAGATCAATTTACTCTAAGCAAAATTAAAAAATATAAACCTAGATCATTGCACAACGGAAGAACGAGACGTGAATTTTTCTATGAATTTCGATATATTTTTTATTGTGAAGACATTCCTTTAAGTTTTACAAATGAAATAACTCATAATACATCTGTGTTTACAAAATCTTAGAACGTTCCAGCATTCCACAAAAAATAAGTTAATAAAATGTTAGAACCCGGCATAATAAACCACTTCACATCTCCATGGATTGTACCTAAACATTAGACAACTAAGGTAGAAAAAATGGCCTATAATTATTGACTACCGAAAGTTAACGAACAAAACTATTAGTGACAAGTATCACTGACAATAAATTTATTATTACTTGACAAGTTATTTCAACATATTGGATCGCGAAATAGACAAAAACGATATTCTAAAAACTGCCTTTTCAACCCTTGATCAACATTTTGAGTTTTTAAGGATGCCTTTTGGACTAAGCACTGCACCCTCGACTTTCCAAAGGGTTACAGATATGTTTGAACTACACTTTAACTCTCAGAACTTCCTTACCAGTAGATATTGTCCGACTTAGAATAAGTTTTCAGATAATAATGTAGTAATAAATTCCGACTGTTTGTAAAACAGAATACTGAAAACTTTTGGCAGTTCAAAACTTCCAATTCCGAAAATCCAAAAATAATTAAAAAATTGTGATTAACGAGGATTTGTAATTTTTTTTGCAAAGATCACAAAACCTCTCACTCCTCTTAAAAAGAAGAGGAAAAAGTTTATCGAATTCTTTGACACTTGTAAAAACAATTATTTAATAACCCCATATTTCGATTTTTTACAATAGATGATGTTTTTAGCCAACGACCAATTAGATCCGATAGACCAATTGCTTCCGCATCTTTAACATTAAATGAAACCGAAAAAAAAATAGAGTACTATTGAAAATGAAACTGTTGTAGAGGTATTAGCACGTGACTTATTTCATACCTTATATTTTTGGGAGACTCCTTAGGATTTACTCTCTTTTTCGACTTGATTTGGCTTTTTAACATGAAAGAACCCAATTCCAAACTTATTAGATAGAACTTAAACTTGAGGAGTATATTATAAAATTGTGTACCAAAAAGGCAAAGAAAATACCTTTATCGAATTACATTAAATACGCACGAAAGTAATTAACAATCCAGGTGACGTTACTCAAACAACATTAGACTAATACTTCTAAACAAGTACATTTTCGAGACCCTGAAATAAAATCCTTTGAAAACAGAAATGAACCTAGAAGAAAAATTCTAGCTCAACACAATACTAACCACTCAAGAAATTGATCTTCTAGTAATAGCTCCGATAATGAAACCCCAATCTATATCTCTCGAAAAGGAAATGATGGAATCCCTCTTCTAGAGGAGATAATTAATAATAAATCGAATTAAATTCACATATATAAACATAAACTAAACAAATTTTCTATTAAGTGTCAAAGTAGTGGAAGAAATAAAATTATTACTGTAAAAACTCCGTAGTAGTATAGCAAGCGGGAAACTGGATCAGTTTGGTAACCTGTCCATCCGCTTCTCTGAATCGTGTAAGAGAGTCATTGTAGAGCCTCTGGTAATAATCACAAGAAGTAGCAACCCCTATGGGAGTCATCCCCTATTTTACTACCCCTTATTTTACCCAACCCTATCGTATATGCGGTACTAGCACCAGGTATCAGTAGTCAGTAATATTTGTGTGATAATATTAATATGAAAAAAAAAGTGTGTTTGGTTGAGAATCGAACCTGGGATTTCCGATTCGAAATCACACTCCATAAGCACTAGGCTGTTGCCTGTATTGTTTAAATGGTATATCGTTGGTGTATAACAGCAAGATCAACAATTGTGTAATGTCGATTAGCTTTTAGAATAAGATATTTTGTGTGTGTGTGTGTGTGTGTTTCAAGAGCCTAGCCTAGCCTAGCCTCGACTCTATAATAAAATACAAAATAATTCAATAATCATTTATTTATATTTAAAACAATAATTAATAAAGTTCTCTACATCAGAATATTTCACAAGCCCTTCTTCTATCTTCTCAAATCGTTTACTATTACTTAAACTATATGAAACAGATTTCTTGAGAAAAAGTACTGGTAAAGATACTTCATGACGTTGTAATTGATAGTAGTGGAATTTTCCATCTCGTTCGTCGTGGTAAAACCCATCATAACAGTGTTTATTAGATTGTGGTAAAAAATCTGGATCTGTTATAACGTATTCAGTTTTCTCTTTTGATAAAATTAAACTGAAAAAATTTGAACATTTTTTGCATTTCGAAGAGGATAATATTACTTCATCTTCAAAGCACCAGGTGAATAGTGTTACACAATCACAATTTTGACAATGGATAAGAAGACTGTTCATCTTGAAGTACAGTGAGTTACTGTCTGAATAATAATGCTTTCACACTTTTATACATAAACAAAACATTGAAATTCTTGATGTGCAAGTTCCACAAAGAGGTCTTTAAGCTGATTTATATTGAATTTGTACTGTTCAACCTTTATACTCATAGATTTGTTTTTCATTAAATTTTCCAAACCATATCTTCCACAATGCATTTGTGTGTTAGTCAGTTGGGTTATGGGATAGTAATTTTGATGGTCATGACCGATTACATATCCAATACTTTGATTTTGGTAATTCTTGATTTCGGTTCCAATATTAATATTTTTATTAGAGTAGAAAGCTGTATACCATCTCAATTCAATAGTATTATTACGATTTATTTGATACAAGTAGAATGTTCCATCTTCAATTGGAAACGTATCCCATTCTACCTGAACATAACAGGGTAAGACGTAACTGCTAATAGTAATCAACAAAATAAAACGTAGAAACATATTGTTTGTTTGTTTTAGAACAACTGAACAGAAAGTAAAAAGTGTGAGGTATTTATATGATTTTTACAGCAATATGCGCATGCGCAAGAACAAAAATACATATTTCCCAAAGTGTTTATTCCAATTATATAATGAAATCACTATCTTTGTATTGAAACCCTTGTACGTCTATTATATACATATTCTAAGTAGATATCAAGTAAATGAATGACTAGAAGATCAATTCATGTTACCTTTATATACGTTGTGTTGGGAGTGGGGGATTTCAAGCTATGTTATTTTTATCTATCCAACTATTATGCTTATCACTGAATCCCAACCATTTGACTAATATCTTATTTTTTGATCTTTTTAATACTTTCTCGACTAAGTACACATCAGTGATTTTTGTATGTTGTAATTGTTCATTGTAAAATGATCCAAGTACGTTTTCATTATGCATATCTTTCAAAAGATATGTAGTAGGATTAGTCAATTGTACTTTTCTCACTATAAAGATCTCAGTTGACCAATTAGGCATGTATTTTTTATCAAAACCCCTCGAATTTTAGATATTCGTACATGATCTCCAACTTTAAATTTATTTTTTAAATCAGCTTGTTTTAATCTATTATATGCCGTTTTTAATAGAAATTGTTCATGTTTTTTTGAGACCTCACCCGGTTTCATTCCTATTGTCCTATGTTTTGTATTGTTGTATTTCTCAACAATTTTCTGAAGAATGTTAATCCATTTATAATGACCTTGTAAATTGAATTGTTTCCACATAATATTTTTTAAGGTTCTATTCACTCTTTCAACGATAGAAGCTTTTTTCTCACTAAATACAGCATAATGATTAACGTTATACTTTTTTGTTAATTTCTTGAAATCCTTGTTAAAAAATTCCTTTCCCATGTCTGTTGCTAAATTGATTGGTTTTTGTTTTTTTAAAATACCTTCCATGGTTCTAGTTATTTCATAACCTGTTTTATTTTTGACTGGTAAAGCCCAAACGAATTTTGAGAAACAATTTATTACGACTAGTATATATTTATATCCAGAATTTTCATTGGCATACTGAATCATTTCCACTAGATCTGCTTGAAATAGATCATTAAGAGATTTGATGATTACATGTCGCCTTTTAAAGTTTATTCGTGCTGGTCTGTGAATTTCTTCAACCACTTGTCGTTTTACATCTGTAGCGAAATTGGTGGTCATTATTGAATAATTTGAGCTTCTCTTAATTCTTCAATAATGGAGTTTATCTCATTAGTTACTGAACTATTACCGGCTTGCTGTGAAGCTATAAGTAAACGTAACCGATCCACAAGTTCATTTGGATCATTCCAATGTATGTAATCAATTTTATTGTTATTTACTTCCATCAATAATCCACCCAATTTTGTAGGTGTTTTAGATAAAGATGATAATATTTCTCTATATTTTTGCATTTTACTTCCAGCCACTTGTTTATTGGCTTTATAATAACGACGATTAGCATTTGTCATTAGAACGATTTTCTTATAATTCTGTTCATCTTCTACTGTAAAATCTTGAGGATTTTTCATAAATAATAATTCATACAACCCTTTAGTTCCTTTGAAACGTTTACCTTTAACAATAATATCTGGTCCATTTATGTTAAGTTGACTGTCACCAATCATCAATTTTTCTGTTTCAGTTAATCTAACACCATATTTATGATCGAGTTCTTTCTTTTTTTCCTCATCATACATATTATGAATGTATTTCCGAGGCAGTACATCATATTGTTCCAAATAATCTCTGTAAGATTTTTCAGCTATGTCTTCTAAGCGTGATTTGTTTTGCTCATCAGATATATCTTCTAGAATTGATTGTTTAAAGTTACTAGGTTCTTCATCTTCTTCTTTTATACTAAACAATGGTAGAGATCTTGATAATTTTTGTGATACGTTATGAGGTATTTTAGGTGTTTCATAATAAAATATATCATCCTCATCATCATCACCATAATCGTATTCTTCAATTTGTGTGCTATTTTTTAGCGGTGTAAAGTTGTCTCTCTTTTTCTTAAGACTTTGCTTCATATATTCATAGTTTGATAATGACTGGTTGTCATCATTATCATTTGTCGGAATCTTTAATTTACTTTCAATGTTTTTTAGGTGCTTTGTTATGGGTTGAAACAAATTCTCCTGTGCAATTTCACCATATTTCAGAAAGTTTAATTTGTTCTTTATATTTTTTCTTTTAATAATTAGACTTCTTTTAAGTTCAGCATCACTTCTTTTCATTTTGAAAGACTGTAATGAACTGTTTTGAAAGAGGAGAGTAACAGGTTTTGTAAAGCTGTTCGAACAGTCAACTGCTTTTACTTGTAGCTGTTCGAACAGCTTATCAGATCACTCCCATGATAATTAAATGATGGGAAGGTACCTGTTCGAACAGCTATGTGGTTTGACAGGTAGCTGTTCGATCAGCGAACGGTAAATCAATGGATCCTATTCAATATGTTGGTTGAAATTAAACTCAAAGTATATCAACAATAAATTTTATTTAATTAAGAATTTATTTAAATGTATATATAATGATCTAATCCCTTCCTGTAGCGACCTCCCTCGTTCATTGCACAATCCTTGAAAATTGATAAGAATCCGTCTGGAGTTTTCCAACAAATACCACAAATATATTTAAACACATCAAATGACATGTCTGTTCCAACGTGTTCATTATAAACATGTTTTAAATTGAGATCATCCTGTTTGAATAAAATCAAACTATTTGCATTGTCTTTTATCAAGTGTTGGGGATTTTGGCATAACTCTGCGTGAGATAGAATGAATCAATATTATAGTGTCTCCCATACTAAAATATTCTCGAATAACATCTTGGTTAGCACACGCTACATCATCAAATATCATCAGAGAATTAGGTTTGGCTTTGGAAGGATGTAAAATATTTTCAGAGGCACTGAATGCATAATAACCGATTCCCTGTATTAGTTTCAGTAATTTAGCTAAATACATATACTTTGGTTGTTCCAATGAATGTGAATACACATAAATATTTTCAAATTTTAATCCATTCTCATGTTCGATTAGACTGATTAGCACATTCGCCTTTCCACAGTTCGATGGACCGACTATAATACAACGTATTGTTGGAGGAAATAGAAGACCATGTTTATGGTTCTTAATTTCCTCAAAATCATTATTTTCAACAGTTAGTGATATGGTGGGATGTTTGACTATTTTCATGGTTCTGATATAACTAACATAAAATTAAATATAAAAGGTATTTATCATTAGTATTCAATAGATAGTGCATTAATAAACATGTATTATTATATCGGTCAAGGGTTATTGAACAAAGCTATCAATAACTTACCATTTGAGATGCATTTACCTGGTTACCGTTTTTGTGGTAAATATTTTTATAAAAAATAATCATTAAAATTTAGGTAAATATTTTTTTAGGACCAGGTACACGTCTCGAGGAACGATTACAAAAAGGTGATGTAGGTATTAATGGCTTAGATGAGGCGTGTAAAGAACATGACATATTTTATAATGAAAATAAGGATATAACAAAACGACACCAAGCAGATAACATATTATTAATAAAGCTTATAAAAGAACATTTGCCAAAGATTCATCATTCAGTGAGAAACTAGCATCGTTAGCAGTTGCAAATTTGATGAAAGCAAAAGTAAAATTTGGTATGGGTCTCTATTATGGAAGACAACAACAAAACTTTGTTAAATGTTTAGAAAAGATTAAAAATAACCTTTTAAGTTCCTTAAAAACTATTGATGAATATACAAGGATTGATAAGAAAGGAAATAAACCCAAAAAAGTTACACCTAGAAGAAGAAAAACCAAAAAAGATAATGTAATTGATGATGTTGATAATAATCTAAAAATGGATTTTGTGAGTGAAAATGCTATTGTTCCAAATAATAGAAAACGAAAAAGAAATACCTTCGATGCTGTTGTTAATGATAATGGTAATGTGAGTTTTCGTCCAAAAGTAAAAGCACATCGAAAAAATATGGTTGACTTAAATGAACCTATAAAGTATTCATTATTAAACAATAGAAAAGAAAATCAGAAGAAGAAAAAGAAGACGAGACTGAGAATATAAAAAAAATTAAACTCATGTAAGTTTTAGGTATGTGTAGAGAGAGAGATTGCTTTTACCATAGATACTATCGATGTTGAAGAGCTACTAAAAGACCAAGTTTACTTTGTACAATTTAACAACAAAATTGCACATAAAGAAGTGTACATTTCATTACAACAATTAGTTCTATTAAGTACATCAATCTGTTAAGATGGTTGCTGCTAAGAAAAAAAGAAGTTCATTAAAAAAAGAAAAGTGTAAATGTATTGGATTCATGAAAGCAACTGGACAAGTGAAAAAAGAATTGGTGAAACGTAAACCGAAAACATTGAACGATGCTATTCACATTGCATTGAAATCTGTGAAAAATTTGAAAAAGAAATTGAAACCGACACGTGTAATTAAATTACCAAAAACTGGAGGTATACTACCGCTAATACCGATTTTTGCTGGATTGTCTGCACTAGGTGCCCTTACAGGGGGTGCGGCAGGGGTAGCGAAAGCTATAAGTGATGCTCGAGCTGCAAAAACAACAATTAAACGAATCCCAACGACACAATAAAACAATGGAAGCTATTGCTATGGGTGGTAAAGGTCTCTACATGAAACCCTATAAAACTGGCTTGGGACTTTTTTTACACCCAATAGCCTCGTTAATAAAACGATACAAGAGATAAAAAATCTACAACGACCTTTAACCGATATCGATATTAAAAAATATGTTAGACTTTTGAAAATTCCAAATTTTAGAAATGTTTACATGAGAGATAATCTCCCAAGAAGAATTGGTAAAAGAAACGAGTGTGGTATAATCAATTTGGATAGCACTAATGGTCCTGGTACGCATTGGACTGCATACAAGAAAAAAGGAAATAAAATTATCTATTTTGATTCCTTTGGAAATTTACCTCCACCATGGGAAGCAATAAAATATTTCAAATCTAGTGGTTATGTTAAAATTTTCTATAATCATGACGATTTCAAAGTAAATTTAGTTTTAACTGTGGTCATTTATGTTTGTTGTTTTTGTTCTATAATAAATAAATTGTGTTACTCTGGATATTTTTTCTCATTTTAATATCAATCTTCAAAACGTTAGTACAAATGGCTAATTATATCTTTCAGTTAGAAGGTAGAACTTCACTGTTGTATACAAAATTACCAAATCCAATTAGACTAGTTGACAATGTTACTTATTTATTGGGTTTAGTAGACATTATTACATACAACACAATATCCAATGTGAATGCAACAAACAACAAGTTTTCTATTGACAAGTATGATTTTGAGATCCCTGAAGGTACATATGAAATACAAGATATTGAAAAGTATTTAAAATCACAAATAAATGCTAAGGAAATTAATATTAAAGAGAAAATTTCAATACAGCAACAACAACAAAAACAACTTCAGAAAAAACAGAAGGAAATCGTACAAGATAACAACAATGATAGTACTCATCTTACAATACATGCAAATAAAAATACATACAAGTGTGAAATTAAAAGCAACAAAGTGATTGATTTTGAAAAAGAAAATTCTATCGGATCATTACTAGGATTTACTACAAAGCGTAAACTGGAAGCTAATAAAAGACATATATCTGATGTAAGTATCGATATATCACCAGTAAACTCTATATCAATAGAATGTAATCTAGTTACAAATTCCTACCGTAATAATATGCCAGGTCACATATTGTATACGTTTGCACCGAACGTACCACCTGGTTATAAGATAATTGAAAAACCCTCAGAAGTCACCTACCTACCTATCAATACAAATTATATCGATGAAATCTATATTAAAATAGTTGATCAAGATGGAAATTTTGTTAGTTTCAATGGTGAACGCATAACAATAAGATTGTACTTGAAAACAGTTATATAATGGTATTCGTCTACAATTCTCTCCTACCACAAGAACCAATAAAAAGCCCTAAGGAATTGATTCAAGACAACAGTTTAAAAAAGAAGTTCAAAGGGTTAACACCTGAAAATATACAATTCCTAACCTCACTAGGGTTCAAATTGCTACACAAAAATAGGTAAGAAGAAGACTAGAAAAACAATAAAGGATTTTTGGTTAAGAGTTCGCTTAAATTTCCAAAGCAGTTTGTACAAACTACTCTTTTGGATAAAGTGTAACTGTGGTTATTCATCAACATAATCATGAGTTTTAACATTTTAAACATTGGTAAAAAAGTTTATGAAGACAGTTCGATTATTAGTTCTGAAGCACACACCCATGGACCTTATGCGAATACAACACTTCATAAATCAGATGAAATAAGATTACCCATACAGACACAAGACATATACACTCTACCATCACAGAGTTATTTGTATATCGAAGGAAAAATGACGAATACCTTAAATGAAAATACTACAACACTTCAATTTATCAATAATGCTATTGCATTTTTATTCGATGAAATCAGATATGAAATAGGAGGTACTGTAATTGATCGAGTTAGAAATCCAGGTATTACAACTACAATGAAAACTTTTATATCATATACACAAGGTGAACTTCGTCGATTCTCTCATGCTGGATGGCAACACCAACAAAATCCTAATATAACTGATGCAGAAGGTAATTTTAACGTTTGTATTCCACTAAGATTGTTAATGGGATTTTGTGAGGATTACAAGTCAATAGTAGTTAATATCAAACAAGAAGTAATATTGATTAGAAGCCCAACCGAAATAATGCAGTTATAACGACTAAAAATGGTGAAGCACCAAAAATTATCCTAAACAAATAATTTGAAAATTCCACACGTACAAGTATCTGATATAGAAAAATTACGATTATTAAAGTACATTGAAAATGGAAAAGACCTTCAAGTGGCATTCAGGAGTTGGGAATTACACGAATATCCAGTCCTTCCACAAACAATGAATCACACATGGACCATAAAAACAGCTAGTCAAATGGAGAAACCTCGATTTGTAATTGTGGGCTTTCAAACAAATAAAAGAAATAATATACTGTGGACAATTCCAAATTTGATCATTGTAATCTAACTAATATTAAATTTATATTGAATTCTGATGTATATCCCTATGACAATTTGAATGTTAATTTTAATAAAAATCAGTGGGCTATCCTCTATGAGATGTTTGTTAAATTCCAACAAAACTATTATTATAAGGATATTGCTGAACCTTGTCTAAGTCCACAAGAATTTTTTATCATTGGCACCAATTGTTGTTATAGATTGTAGTCATCAAAATGAGTCACTAAAAGTGGTAGTGTAGATATTCGATTGGATTTTGAAACTAACAAAAACATTCCAAACAACACTACTTGTTATGCATTAATAATTCATGATAGATTAGTGAAATATAACCCCTTGTCTAATATTGTAAGAATTTTATAATTGTTAAATAGATTAATGAAATATAACCCATTATCTAATATTGTAAGTATATATAAAATTAAATAATAAATTATTTATATTGAATATGAGTTTCTATCAAACCTTTTATGAAATGAAAAACCAGTGTTCATTTAAAAAAATTTATTCTTTTATTTTTTGAGTAAACAAATCCTCAAAATTCATTATATCATCCTGTGATGCTGATCCTGGTGTTGATTTGCATGCTTCTACAGGCGTCTCCTCCCCATCATCATATCATCTTCCACTTCTATAGGAAGATTAGGAGAATCTTCAAGGTAATAATGTTTCCGCCTTTTGATACTAGGTCTGGGTGTTGAGGATACTTCTAGCCGTCTCGTTCGGTCTATATCTTCTAATTGCTCATCCAGTAAATTAAATTTATATTTTTTTACCACATTTTCAAGAACCTTAAAATCTTCCTCCTTATCGATTTTAGCCCGCATATATTTTACAGGGAGGTTGCCGAACTTTCTTTTTAAGGTGATCGTTCTCGGAGAATAGGATAACGATATAAATATCTTATCCCCACGTATCGCCATATATATCCCCATATCTACAAAAGTTATAAATGTAATTAGGAATATTGTCTCCACTATTGAACTATTGTTGAAAAGAATTGAAACTGTTTTAAAAATAAAAAAAGATATATATGTAGAATTTTAAATTCTTTAACTATTGTCTTGAGTGTGTGACGACAGCAAACACTATAAATATTAGATTTTGGTGTTATAGGTACAGTCTTATTCAATTCGTTATGAATAAAAGGTGTGGAATATGTTTGGAGGAGATAACTAACAATTTTGGACTATTTGCCAAATTGTAACCATTGTTTCTGCTTCCCATGCGTAAAAAGATGGCATCAAAATAAAGACTTTGAATTGAATATTCGCAGAGGCTGTCCAGAATGCCGTATTGTGTCTCCTTATGTCTATCAATCTGAGGTTTATTATCAGAAAGCGGAAAAAGATCGTTATATAGTTGAGAAAAACGAAAAAAATAAGAAAATACGATGTAGGTATTTTCGAAAAAGCAAACCCAAATGTCCTTTGGAAATACCTGCTTGTTTAGCCATCGATTACCAAATGGAGTTGAAATAGATATAGGACCCCCAAATCAAACGTGCAGGTATGGGCGGTCGTACTGATTTCATAGAGGTTCAGTTCGCCCGTGGAGGAGGTAGAACTCAACGTCCAGCAATAGGAGGGTTTCCAGATACGATTAGTTTACTCGTGGTAGAACCAGGAATTTTTACGTCTTGAGGGATGAATAAAAATCTGTATTTATTTAAAAATTCATACCAATAAAATCATAATCATGTATTTAAAAATTCTTGATAATAAATTCTCAAATCATGAATCTGTATTTATTGTAATGCCACTACCTTTACCATATAAACATTTTGAGTATTTATTCTAAAAATATTTTTAATACCACTCAAGACAATAAAAAATAATAATAAAAACATAACAACAAAAGGAATAGTACTTACTGAAATAATTGTTTCATTACCACCAGAGCTACCTTTGGGGGAAAGTTGAGCTTGTCTTCAGTGAAGACTACAATCGTACATGGAGTAGTTGTCATTGTTCTCGTATTTTCAAACTGTTGTTAATACTTAGAAAATCGTAACTTAAATATAGAATCGAAAAAAAAATCACACACGTTATAGTATAATCGATTACACATTTGAAATATTCTACAAGAAAAACATCCTATTAATATTTATTTAATCTTAGGATTTTAATGTAAAACATGTTTACTTGACACTGAGGTCATTAACGAAAAAAACATCACGCGAAAATATTTTTTGACCCTAGGGTCATTGACGTAAAAGAACATACGATATATGTTTATTTGATCCTGGAGTCATTGACGTAAAATATCACCCGATATTTAATAATTAAGTAGTTTCTTCATAACACAAATATTACGAGGTGACGTGAACAATTTTTTAATTCACTTTAAATATTCAAGATTCCATCGTTAAGCGTTTCAGTTGTTCAAATGCAAGCTAACTCAATGAATTCCAAGAAAAGGTTATTGATGGTTT